>JAPFBL010000631.1:0-392685 GCA_026182355.1 Hermatobates lingyangjiaoensis
GTTATAGGTTTGTTTGTTTGTTTTTCAACGCCCATACTTATAAGGCTTTCACTTTTCGTGGTGTTATATGAGACGGAAATTGTGGTTCATTTATTACTTGGCATCCCTTTTAGCAATGGGCGAACCATGTTACCTGTTGAGTCAACATTGGGATTCCTAAATTTTGCCTAACCCAAATGTATTTAGATTAGGGATTTATAAAGAATACTTGACATCATTCAGGTCTACTCGGGACCGACCGGCTTAACATCCTCTCCAAAGTGTGACGTAATCAGATGTATTCACCTTCCCTATAAATAAATCCAGGGTCTGGGTATTGAACCCTTGATCTACCTGTCCAGAGGTGAGCTCGTTACCACTGAGCTTAGATGACCATCTTAAAATAATTGTAAAAAATTTGTCAATTTAAATTGAAAAATTTAGGTAAGCAACGATGTCAGAGGTTTACTTAAGAAATTTTTTAGATTCATGTACATTTTGATAACATTGGTTACGACTTGACTGTTGATAAAGATATAGAATTTAGGAAAGTAAAAACGGGTTCTAAAATTAAAATTTTTTTGATATACGAGGGCCATCCGGAAAGTAGTACCCGTTTTGGAATAAAATAAAAACGACAGCATTTTAACAAATAATAATGTTTTATTTGTAAAGAACATACTTTAAACTACTTCTCCACATAGTCACCTTGCAAATTTAAGCATTTGTCGTAACGTGTGACGAGTTTTTGTATCCCAGCTTCGTACTCCTCTGCCGCCAGTGTATTTAGATACGTAGTCACAGCTGATTTCAGTTCTTCATCACTTTCAAATTTCGTTCCTGCTAAAAAATTCTTCAGTTTTGTAAACAGATGAAAATCTGAGGGTGCCAAGTCTGGGCTATAGGGTGGATGGTTAAAAGTTTCCCATTTGAATTGTTGCACAAGTTGTTGTGTTATCCGAGCTGTATGAGGCCTGGCATTGTCGTGGAGAAGAATGACGCCGCTAGACAACAAACCTCGCCGTCGATTTTGAATTGCTCGCCGTAATTTCTTCAATGTCTCACAATATGCATTGGCATTTATAGTGTCTCCACGGGTCATGAAGTCAATGAGCAGTACACCTCGTCGATCCCAGAAAACGGTTGCCATAACTTTACGGGTAGACATTACCGTTTTGAATTTTTTTGGCTTGTTGGGTGAATGAGCATGACGCCACTCCATTGATTGTCTTTTACTCGTAGGTGTTGCATAACAACCCATGTCTCGTCACCAGTGACAATGCGAGTCAAGAAAGAGTCTCCATCACGAGAGTAACGTTCCAAAAACGTCACTGCTGCAGCCATACGGGTGGATTTGTGTTCGTCAATAAGCATGCGAGGAACCCACCTTGCGCAAATTTTTGCATAATGCAGGTGGTCCTTAACAATTTCATGAATAACTGTTCGTGAAACATTACTGAAATTTTCACTGATCTCATCAATTGTTACGCGCCGATCAGCCTTCACGAATTCGTTAATTGAACTCACCAGTTCGTGCGTAATGACTGACGGCCGTCCGGAACGCTCGTCATCATGGGTGCTCTCTCTGCCCAAGCTGAAATTACGACACCAGCGCCGAACAGATGACTCATCCATAACATTGTCTCCATACACCTCCTTCAATTGACGATGAATATCGCAAGGTTTCACATTTCTTGCGTTAAGAAACCTAATCACAGCTCTAATTTCACAACTGGCGGCGTTCTCTATTTTCTTGAACATTATAAACACTCACAGAAAAAAACCCAGAAGTACCAGCGACCAGTAACTTAGCACACAGACAGCTGAAACAGAACTGAACGTGTTGCAACTTGTCCGGCGGCTACTCTACTCATCAGCGCTCCACACGGCACAAACGGGTACTACTTTCCGGATGGCCTACGTACTAATGCCTTTTTAGACCATAAGGACAAAGAAATATCAATGTGAAACCCCCCCCTCCCCTCCCCACATTAGGTTATAGGCTAACTTGTTACTTATTTTAAAACAAAATCGTATTTGAAGAAAAGTACACATTTGTTTTAACCTTTCAGGGTTCACAGAGAAAGCATTGGTAAGGAGGCATCTGGTTAGAAACGTCTGTTTGACTCGCCCACACCCCATCTTGAGCCACTTCCAGCCAAATGGCAGTCCCTTCCTCAGTTTCAAAAGCTGCTTATTCTTTGCTGTATCCGCCCCGACAAGATAGTGCCTGCACTTCAGAACTTCGTCGAATGTACTTATACCTTATTATACTTTAGACAGAACTCATTATAGAGTCCTTTTTTTAATTTTAGGCATTCAGTTAGTGATATTAAAAAAAAAACAAAAACGTAATCAGGTAAATACTCCAGAATGGCAAATATCACTAAACATTAATCCTTATATTCACAAATACAAGGATATTTAGATACCCTTGTATCTAAATTCTAACTTTTTAACAAACTTAAAAATATATATATATATATATATATAAAGTTTAAACCACAATGGAAAAAGGACAATAGAAATAAATGATCTGAGGCCTTTCAATGTATGTCGTCAGAGAGCAAACAAAGTAAATACTGTTTTACTTTGTTTGCTCTCTGACGATATACATTGAAAGGCCCCAGAGCAATTATTTCTATTGTTTTCCTTTTTCCATTAAACTTGATTGATTACATCACGTATTTATTTATTGTGATTTTTCTGCATATATGTATAAATATAAATAATAGCAAATAAACGCGTGATGCAATCAAAGAAGTTTAAACCACAAGAAAAAAGGAAAACAATAGAAATAAATACTCTGAGGCTTTGCAATTTATGTTATCAGAGACCAATCAAAGTAAAAACAAAGTAGATAACATAAAAATTATGCAAAGGGAAAGCAAGTAAGGTAATGTCACCTTCCTTTTGCATAACCTTTATGTTACATTGTTAGTTTTTACTTTGTTTGCTTTCTGATGACATTCATTGAAAGGCCTCAGAGCATTTATTTCTATTATTTCCCTCTTTCTTGTGGTTTAAACTTCATATATATGTTTACAAATATATATCAAAGTTTTCTTATCTCAACCACAAATATTCTACACTGTTTATAGTGAAAGAATACATTATATATTATTATTATTATACTGTTTATATACATTAATAAGTGTATATATAATGAATATACATTCATTATAACAAGATTATGAAGATAGTTCATCAGAGAGTAGATGGAAGTTCTAATACGCCATTAAAAAAATTATTCTATAGGTAGAAAGAAGACTACAATATAATTATTTAAGTAACTATAAATCTATGATCAGTAGAAGATAAAGAAAAACTCGATACTGTTTTACTTTATCGAGGTTTGATCCCGTGTCAGACACTTTTCAAATAAAACAAATTATGACTATATTTAACCAACCAAATATCAGAAGTTCATTAGAATGTATTATTCTTTTCTCCCCGTTGTCCCATCTCCAGCCTTATGGGGATCTCCTGCCTTCGGGTGTTCTCCTGTGATAACCACTAGTACTGGTTAACCAGACTTTATATCTTTTCCCGATGACGATGGATGGCAGAATTTGATGGGAGTTTTTGTTTTTATAAAATCGGTTAGAATAGCACTTTGATATTTTGAAATATTATATACAATTTAAATATTATAAAGCAGAAACGCAAAATGAAGACTAACACTTGTATTTCTCAGCATTTTAGACTACGCCATCTTCAAGAGAATAGTAGAATAATCAAGTTTGAAGAACATATACCTGACTTGATTTGATTTGATTTGCCCCCATGTGAGCATCATCACAAGGATTCTCGCTTTGTCTGCTCTTCTGAGTCTTTAGATGCCGAACTGCTGATCGAAATGTCGAATGAAAAAGTAACTGTTCTGTTCTGTTAATCATCCCGTGTTATTTTGGTATGACTTACCATATTTGAAATATAATTCAAATATGTTAGGGTTTTACTGAAAAGAGTTCTGAATCTGTTGGAATGTATGTAATAACTAAGTCATTGACAGAGAAAAGAAATCATAACATACAAAGAATTACAGTTCATGGGTTATAGAGATAGATGATATAGAATAAACAGATTAAATTAGAATAATTTAATTGACATCAGTTATGATAAAATAGAGGATTAATTTTATTGTACAGATCAATTACTAACAATAGATTATTAGAAATACCTTGAGAAATCAAATGTTAGTTACTTAGATTAATTAGTTCTAATGTATTGTTGGTATAGAAATGAATACAAGATAAGGTTTTATTTCTTCTTTATAAACGTGTTGATTAACAAGATTATGAAGATAGTTCAGATGGAAGTTCTAATACTCCATTAAAAATTTATTCTATAGATAGGTATAATTATTTAAGTAATTATAAATCTATTATCAGTAGGAGATATTTTATTATAAATGAAACTCAATCTTTTGATGTTTTTGTTACAGATACTAAAACATGTTAAATAATTTTATTTTGGTTAGTGCGACTCATTAAATCTGGGACTGCTAAAATTGTTTATTTTCTTTTCAGCTGAGCTGAGCTGGGCAGACGATTCATAGAACCTCTTCCTTTCGTCCTACAAGCCTCTTTCTCCGACTCCCACTGTTGTATCCCTCTCATCTTCATCCTCACCCCTGGAGCAGACCCCACGGTCACCCTTCTTCTTTTTGCCGAGAGCATGGTCAGTATAATATCCATCAATACATAAATCATTCCATTAGTTGCTTTACTATATTCTTCTTTCATTTCAAGGGTTTCGGAGGCAACAGTATCAACTCTTTGTCTCTAGGACAAGGGCAAGGACCGATAGCTCTTAAGTTGATCAATGAGGCCACTCGAATGGGGACCTGGGTGGTTCTTCAGAACTGTCATCTTGCTAAATTTGGATGCCAGTTTTGGAAAAGGTTAGTTTCTTTCTTTTCAATAACAAGCATCAAATAAAATAACAAAACCAAACGACAGGAGGTGTGTAATCACAGACACTTGTCTGGTAAAGTCATTGTAATTTTAATTTTCATTACAGTCTGTATGTACATTTAATTCTTCTTAAATTAAATTTTTTTAATTACTTTATTTTTTTTTTAATAATTTGTTAATTTTCTGTTATTTTTTTTGTAAGGTATATTACTTCACACATACTAAGATATTGAACAACCCAGATACCAATATATTAGTTAAAACTATTTACAATGACGTGGTAAAAGGCTAAGATGTCCTCTAATTTGTCGTGCACCTTGCTATGCATTGCTATTTGACATGCTAAACAATTTAGCATTTTGTATCTTTACAATGACAGTTTTTGTGTGTAAACTATTTCAGTTGTCCCATGAAAGTCTCGAGGCCACTAGTAATCATTTAACCTCATAATAGTCAGGTTTTCTTTTAGAAAATATCATGAATATATCTTCTTATAATGAAGAAACTTCACTCTAAAAAATTACTATTTAATCTGAGGATTTTACTATACATACTGAATGGTTTTATAACATGGACATCTATGTTACAGTCGTTTATTTTTTTTAAATCCTACTGGCCTAACTAGTAACAAATTCATGTCATAATACTAGTTAGTTTTTCTTTTGAAATTACCTGATATCTTTTCAAGTTAAAACAGAATATCTGTAAAAAATGTATTTTGTCTACCCTTAAGAAGTCCGGCACTAGTTCCTAATAAAATAAGATATCAAAAACAACTACGTGAAAAGCAAGTTTCCCCCATTATTTTTCTTTAATATTAGGCATAGAGTACAACATAAAGAACAACCAAAGGACAGTTATCTTTTAAAAAGGTTATTCACGCACTTCAACGACAAATGAAACCAAAAAAATTATATTAATTCTTCTAAATTAGTATGTGATGTTTGCAATAATGTAATTTTGGTAAAAAAAAAATGACTATACAGTGGTTTGTACCACGAGTTCCTACAATTAGTCCGTAACCGACGTGGTAAATCGAAATGGGTGTAGAAGGGTCGAGACTACTAATTTTTCTGATAAGAATATTCCATAAATTTGCTTCGATTAATCTGTTTCATATTCTAAAAACATACAATAAATCCTTAATAAATACTACATAAATATGGATATAAATAACAAGTATACATACATGTAAACAGCTATCAGTTATTTTTTTTTATTTTTCTCCACTTCAGCTACAATGTAATTGTATTAAGAAGTGATTTTAATATGGTTTCTACGATTAGTAGGGGTATTTAACAGGAATGAGTGGTCATCCATTGGTAGCATTCCGTAATCTGGTTACCCTCACACACAGCAGTTTAATAGAGGAGGTATCGGGGTCACTTTCTTTATAAATGCCTACGCGCTTTTGGGGTATTATAGGTGAGCAAATGGGTTAGTAATCTGCCGTGGAATAATTTTTATCGTTCTATCGCAAAGTTCTGAACAGATGGGACTTTGAGTTCTTGGTTTAAGATTTTGTTGGGGATATAGAAAGGTAAATGAGAAAGTTTTCTTGTGATTTTTGACTGCAGGGATTGTATCCGTTGTGTGTATAGATGGTTTGGTCGAACCCCAGATTTCTATACCTTAGGTCCAGAAAGGCTTCCGAATTGGATTGTATATTTATATATATAACCAATTAAATGAAACGATTCCACGAACTGAATAAACTATATTGACACAAAGAACACTCAGAAATGAAACAGAAACTCACTACTATATTTCGATGTCCTCGTCATCAGGAAGATAAAAACGAGTCGCTCCGCAGGCAGACAACGACTGCGTTGGCAGACATAGTCGTTGTTTCCCCGCGGAGCGAGTCGCTTCTATCTTCCTGATGACGAGGACATCGAAATATAGTAGTGAGTTTCTGTTTCATTTCTGAGTGTTCTTTGTGTCAATATAGTTTATATATATAATAAAAACTTTTTCTTCATTTTGGAGTTTGGTCAGGGTTAATATATGGAATCACCTTTTCGCCAACGTGTTTCGTCTTTATTTTAAGACATCCTCAGGGCTATAAATCAAGGCTAGCTTCTAATACCGAACCAACAAAACCGTTTTCTCGTTATGTTGGTTCGGTATTAGAAGCTAGCCTTGATTTATAGCCCTGAGGATGTCTTACATAAAGAGGAAACGTTGGTGAAAAGGTGATTCCGTATATTAACCCTGACCAAACTCCAAGAGGAAGAAGAAAAAGTTTTTATTAGTAAATTGTGGTCAAGAAAACAATACCTTATTATATATATATATAGTCTGTTTTTAGTATAAGCCTCGGTTTTGAGTGTAGAAGTCTTGTTAAGAGTTTGCAAAGTCTGTTAGTCTCTGTATATTTAAGTCTTGTATGTGTCAGTTAAAGTAGACAGATTTAAAACCAATAAGTTGTTAATAAATAAGAAATAAAGCGTAGAACATCACCTTACCTTAGTGGTGATATTACACTACGTAATTTAGCTTATTTATTTTTTTCTTGTTTTAAATTTTAAGCTTCACTTAAAATAAACAGGAGCCTAGTTTCCTAAGTTCGTACAGAGAAAGAATTGTTTTATGTTTTAATTTTTTTTTTTACTTTTCTTTCTGAATATCACTTTGACTTTTTGCACTGTCACCCACTTCAGACTTCTTTTTATTTTCTTCATTTCCACTTATTTCTTTACAATCACTATGCGACACTTCATCGTATGTTGTATCTTCAGCAAATCTTCATATATTGGGACAAATTTTGATTCGAACTTTAATTCGTATACCGAAATATTCGTATTTTGGTATGTTCATAAGTCGAGGTACCACTGTAATTTAATAAAAGACTGAAAGTGACAATAATAAAAAAAGAAGCAAACTTTGAAAACTACTGGTTGTGTAAATAGTTACTGCAGTTCTGTTGGTTGTATTTATTTTTATACTGCTTTTATAGTAAAATTAAAGTTGGCCACAGAGATTCCTTTGATCATTTTTATTCTTTTTGAGCAAATTGTAGTTTTTTTAGCTTGTATAGCATTAATATCCATAGTATTTAACATAAGAGTTAAAATGATGTCGTTATCATTTTTTTACTTGCTGGTATGAAAAAGATATACCATATACAATGTAATTTTTGTATTCTTGTTTTTTAATTATAGGGATGAAAATATTATTAATAATGGCATGGGCATTGGTTGTTCTGTTTGGTTGAGTTGTTAATAATATTTTAGTTAAGGTAATGTTGAATGAGTGATTGGTTTGATACAGGCTTATGTAAGTGGGTCATCGCGATGTCAAAGTACGACAAAGTCGCTAGTAGTTGCTCCGAAGAAGATCGCCTTGGCAGCAGCCGAAGCAGAATACGCCACAGCAATGCAAGCTTTGGAAGTGAAAAGAGCTCAGTTGAGAGAAGTACAGGCCAAGCTGGCCCGATTGGAGGCAGTGTTGGAGATGCACAAGGCGCGCTCCACTTTCCACTTTCAGGCGCTCCAAGCGGAGGCAGACCTGTGTGCTTGCTCTCAAGTTGCAGAGAGCCGAACAGCTGATTGGAGGCCTGGGAGGGGAACAGACAAAGGTGGTCGGCCACCGCAAAGGCGCTGGGTGAGAAGTACTTCACGCTCACAAGTAATCATACCTCTTTGCATAATTACGTCTATTACAGGTCACGAAAAGTACTTAACTATGTGTGCCCATCAGAGCGTGACCGATGTCAACCGAGTAATACCGATGGTAACACGAGAGTGGTCAAAGTTTAACCGATTGAGACCGAAGTATCCATCAATTACCAATAGTGAAAAAAAATTGTTTAGGAACTTATTAAAACAAATTAATTGTCTTAATGAGTTAATATATGTTATAAGAATGAAATTGTAAATTTAAAAATTTAACCCTAAACATATATTTTTTGATGCATTCCATGGTATGATGAATAGTTATGGAATAAAGTGTTTGCCTAATCAAACAAAGCATCAATTGGTTGTTATCGAGTTTCTTACATATAATAAACTGTAGGCCATTGCAAATTTTTTTTTTGTGATGTTATTCCTATTCGAATTGAATGTCTTATAGGTAAGACAGTATACCATCTTGTCGGGATAGCTATTATGACAATACTAAATTAAGTAAGGTCAAGATAATATGACATCACTGATTGTTATACGGTACGAAGTTTGCCGGGTTAGCTAGTAGTTATAATTATTCTAGATGATTGTCGACTGTCAGTCACGAAGCAAACACCAATGAGTTTCTGATCGATGTTTCGTCTATATTTATTAAAATTTTCTAGGCTATAATACATAAACAATAAATGTCAAATTAAAACATAATATAAACAGTATTTAAAATAATTACAAATATCTTCAATTTGCGTTGGTTACTTGAAAATATCATGTAATTTAACTAATGTTTGACACAATGGTTAAAAATGTTTACACATACTAAAGACTAAGTGAAAGTATACAAAGTGAATTGTTTACACTATTAAACACTTATGTTAGTATGAACTCATGCGTACACTCTTGTTAGAACCGTTAAAATGGATAACAATTACTAGTGTAAACAATTTACTTTGTATTTATATTCTATTAGTTTGCTCGGCGTCAGATGGCTGAACTGCCAGTGACGGGCGTTGGATAAGAAGAAAAAGATGACTTTGCATTCTTTAACTGAAAGAGTTAGTATGTGTTAACATTGTTAACCATTGTGTCAAACATTAGTTAAATGCCATTTTGAAGTAACCAACCCAAATGTTTTTATTCTGTATTAATTTGGCGTTTTTTTTTATGTATTATAACCTTTAAAAAAAAATATTGACGAAAACGTCGATGAGAAAGAAACTCATTGGTGTTTTCTCTACAAATTAACCCACTCTCCACAATCGTCTAGAACAGAGGCTCCCAAAGTGGGTTCTGCGGAACCCTGGGACTTCTTAACGGGCTGTTGTCTGAGGTTCCGCAAAAGACATTTAGAAAAAAAAAATATACTGAATTAGTTTATATAAATAAACTTTTAGTTATAGGTTTGTTTGTTTGTTTTTCAACGCCCATACTTATAAGGCTTTCACTTTTCGTGGTGTTATATGAGACGGAAATTGTGGTTCATTTATTACTTGGCATCCCTTTTAGCAATGGGCGAACCATGTTACCTGTTGAGTCAGCATTGGGATTCCTAAATTTTGCCTAACCCAAATGTATTTAGATTAGGGATTTATAAAGAATACTTGACATCATTCAGGTCTACTCGGGACCGACCGGCTTAACATCCTCTCCGAAGTGTGACGTAATCAGATGTATTCACCTTCCCTATAAATAAATCCAGGGTCTGGGTATTGAACCCTTGATCTACCTGTCCAGAGGTGAGCTCGTTACCACTGAGCTTAGATGACCATCTTAAATTAATTGTAAAAAAATTTGTCAATTTGAATTGAAAAATTTAGGTAAGCAACGATGTCAGAGGTTTACTTAAGACATTTTTTAGATTCATGTACATTTTGATAACATTGGTTACGACTTGACTGTTGATAAAGATATAGAATTTAGGAAAGTAAAAACGGGTTCTAAAATTAAAATTTTTTTGATATACTAATGCCTTTTTAGACCATAAGGACAAAGAAATATCAATGTGAAACCCCCCCCCACACATTAGGTTATAGGCTAACTTGTTACTTATTTTAAAACAAAATCGTATTTGAAGAAAAGTACACATTTGTTTTCACCTTTCAGGGTTTCAGAGAAAGCATTGGTAAGGAGGCATCTGGTTGGAAACGTCTGTTTGACTCGCCCAGACCCCATCTTGAGCCACTTCCAGCCAAATGGCAATCCCTTCCTCAGTTTCAAAAGCTGCTTATTCTTCGCTGTATCCGCCCCGACAAGATAGTGCCTGCACTTCAGAACTTCGTCGAATGTACTTATACCTTATTATACTTTAGACAGAACTCATTATAGAGCCCTTTTTTTAATTTTAGGCATTTAGTTAGTGATATTAAAAAAAAAAAAACAAATAATGTAATCAGGTAAATACTCCAGAATGGCAAATATCACTAAACATTAATCCTTATATTCACAAATACAAGGATATTTAGATACCCTTGTATCTAAATTCTGACTTTTTAACAAACTTAAAAATGTATATATATATATATAAAGTTTAAACCACAATGGAAAAAGGACAATAGAAATAAATGATCTGAGGCCTTTCAATGTATGTCGTCAGAGAGCAAACAAAGTAAATACTGTTTTACTTTGTTTGCTCTCTGACGATATACATTGAAAGGCCCCAGAGCAATTATTTCTATTGTTTTCCTTTTTCCATTAAACTTCATTGATTACATCACGTATTTATTTATTGTGATTTTTCTGCATATATGTATAAATATAAATAATAGCAAATAAACGCGTGATGCAATCAAAGAAGTTTAAACCACAAGATAAAAGGAAAACAATAGAAATAAATACTCTGAGGCTTTGCAATTTATGTTATCAGAGACCAATCAAAGTAAAAACAAAGTAGATAACATAAAAATTATGCAAAGGGAAAGCAAGTAAGGTAATGTCACCTTCCTTTTGCATAACCTTTATGTTACATTGTTAGTTTTTACTTTGTTTGCTTTCTGATGACATTCATTGAAAGGCCTCAGAGCATTTATTTCTATTATTTCCCTCTTTCTTGTGGTTTAAACTTCATATATATGTTTACAAATATATATCAAAGTTTTCTTATCTCAACCACAAATATTCTACACTGTTTATAGTGAAAGAATACATTATATATTATTATTATAATACTGTTTATATACATTAATAAGTGTATATATAATGAATATACATTCATTATAACAAGATTATGAAGATAGTTCATCAGAGAGTAGATGGAAGTTCTAATACTCCATTAAAAAAATTATTCTATAGGTAGAAAGAAGACTACAATATAATTATTTAAGTAACTATAAATCTATGATCAGTAGAAAGTGACTTAGATTAATTAGTTCTAATGTATTGTTGGTATAGAAATGAATACAAGATCATTAAATCTGGGACTGTTAAAATTGTTTATTTTCTTTTCAGCTGAGCTGAGCTGGGCAGACGATTCATAGAACCTCCTCCTTTCGTCCTACAAGCCTCTTTCTCCGACTCCCACTGTTGTATCCCTCTCATCTTCATCCTCACCCCTGGAGCAGACCCCACGGTCACCCTTCTTCTTTTTGCCGAGAGCATGGTCAGTATAATATCCATCAATACATAAATCATTCCATTAGTTGCTTTACTATATTCTTCTTTCATTTCAAGGGTTTCGGAGGCAACAGTATCAACTCTTTGTCTCTAGGACAAGGGCAAGGACCGATAGCTCTTAAGTTGATCAATGAGGCCACTCGAATGGGGACCTGGGTGGTTCTTCAGAACTGTCATCTTGCTAAATTTGGATGCCAGTTTTGGAAAAGGTTAGTTTCTTTCTTTTCAATAACAAGCATCAAATAAAATAACAAAACCAAACGACAGGAGGTGTGTAATCACAGACACTTGTCTGGTAAAGTCATTGTAATTTTAATTTTCATTACAGTCTGTGTATGTAGATATATGTATGTACATTTAATTCTTCTTAAATTAAATTTTTTTAATTACTTTATTTTTTTTTTAATAATTTGTTAATTTTCTGTTATTTTTTTTTATTTTTTTTTTTGTAAGGTATATTACTTCACACATACTAAGATATTGAACAACCCAGATACCAATATATTAGTTAAAACTATTTACAATGACGTGGTAAAAGGCTAAGATGTCCTCTAATTTGTCGTGCACCTTGCTATGCATTGCTATTTGACATGCTAAACAATTTAGCATTTTGTATGGAGTTCTTCATAAAGCATATTAAGAACATCATGTGCACGTTACTTTACAATGACAGTTTTTGTGTGTAAACTATTTCAGTTGTCCCATGAAAGTCTCGAGACCACTACTAATCATTTAACCTCATAATAGTCAGGTTTATCAGGTTAAGTTAGGGGAATAACAATGTCTATGGCTATTCATGAGTATTAATGGAAAGTGTGGTAATAAACTGGTAGACTTAAATCTGTTTCTTTCTAGCCGTGAGATGACTTGGTTGCCCATAGGTGATGTTCTTCTCGCCTCTGGTATCATCGCCTATCTCGGCCCCTTCACAATCAAGCTTCAGAGCCAACCAGATCACCAGCTGGGTAAATCAAGTCGTGTCATACAACATCGTCTGCACTCATGACTTTTCTTTGCTGACTGTCCTCGGTGGAGATTCGCGCTTGGAACATTCAAGGTCTTCCCAGTGACGCCTTTTCCGTTGAAAACGGCATCATAATCAAGTCAGTGTTCAACTTACTGTTTATTGTCGTCTAAAACTAACAAGAATAAATTCTATCTTGTCATGTTGTAGGAATGCTCGAAGATATCCTTTAATGCTTGATCCTCAAGGTCAAGCGAACAAATGGGTCAAAAATATGGAAAAAGCTAACAATTTAAGCATCATTAGGATGACGCAAGCGGACTACTATGTGAGAGTCTTGGAAAACGCTATTCAGTTTGGAAATCCGGTACATTTATCTATTTTTTCTACTATAACCTGATGGCAATCCTAAATACAGTGTGTTTTCTTGGATGTAAATTTGACAATAAAGTATACAGCTCATCCTCCTGTAAGGAGCTAATTCTTTGTTTTTTGTTTTTTTTTTTCATCATGATTACTCAAACTGTGAGACCAGTAATGTGTCTGTAAACTCTTAAATTCAACCATAAGTCAAAATTGTTAATGTTTTTGAGCGAAATACAATTATTTTATGGAGAAAGTTTGATTTTTCTTTTCAATTATATATGTTTTGCGTATATGCAATTTCATTCCAAATGTTTCAAATATTGAAGTAGTACGTAGCAATATATATATATATATATATGATTCGATGCGATGTTGACCAATGGGAGTAGAGTTACAGGTCCAGGCGTAAGGTCCCAGTTGCCCGCTGCTCAGCAAAAAGCCTTTGCGTTCTGCCAATAGGTATAGAGGTTGCACAGTCCCTCTGTGTTAAATGATGTTTGGCAGAAAACATTAGCCTCACTTTACAGTGAACTCCTGTTCCCTTTCTATTTTTGATTTTTGTGGTGGTTGGGTGTTGTTGTTGTTTACTATTTTCTGTTACGGATATTGCTGGATATTTAAATGATACTCTCGGTTGTTTACTGCGAAAAGCCGCCTTCATCTTCATGCCAACAGGGGTAGAGGTTGCACAGTCCCTCTTGATTATTAAGAGATGTTGACACTGGAATCCAACTTCTTCTCGTAGAAACATCTTCAAGTTGTAGGTTTTGTATATTGTTCTCTTCGGTTTCTTATGTTCATGTTTTTTCTTCAGTTGAATGTTATTGCTGCTATTGATGGGTGGCTGGTAGGTGATGAAAAGTTCTGCACTGTTGACCTGGTGGTGGTATTTGCGACATGTTTCAACCATTCTCTGGTTATCTTCAGGCCGGGACTGTGCAACCTCTATACCTATTGGCAGAACGCAAAGGCTTTTTGCTGAGCAGCGGGCAACTGGGACCTTACGCCTGGACCTGTAACTCTACTCCCATTGGTCAACATCGCATCGAATCATATTCCTTTCCCCGGACAACCCATAGTAAACTATATATATATATATACATATATATAAAAAGATTTCACATAAACACGTGAAATAACAATCAATGATCAAACCACAATAAGAAAATGGGAAAACAAGACTAAGATCTTTCAACCGTAAGAAGCGGTCTTCGTCAGAGTCAAAAACCCAACTGTTATGATCAAGCCACATGAGAAATGGGAAAACAAGACAAAACAAGACATCAGTTGGGTTTTTGACTCTGACGAAGACCGCTTCTTACGGTTGAAAAATCTTAGTCTTGTTTTACCATTTTCTTATTGTGGTTTGATCATGTATATATAATGATTTGTTTACGTGGTCCAATATTCATATGTACATTTTTTTTTTAGGATTGAGGTCTTATGATTGAGACTACTTCCCTTGCCGATGTTTCAACATACATTTATATCACCTTCAGGGCTCAGGAATATGTTCTTTTTTTCAACTTTCATTTCTTTATCGCATTACATAGTTTTTAAATCCGGGTTACTGTCTATGTTTGTTGGAGGTTTCATTACTGATGACATTTTGTTTTTAACAAACATAGACAGTAGCTCGGATTTATAAACTATGTAATGCGGTAAAGAAATGAATATTGTAAAAAGAACAGATTTCTGAGCACTGAAGATGATATACATTAATATATGTCGAAACGTCGGCGAGGAAAGTAGTTTCTATCATAAGACCTCCGTAATTTTTTTGACGCTAAACCGTTCATTAAAACGAGTGAAAATTTTGCCAAACAATGGAGTAGAAAATTAGCAATTTATAAAAAAAAAAAAATAAAGCTATAGAAACTGAATGTTTATCCAAGACTAACGGTCTCCTGCTATACTTGTCGGATCTGTTGACATTTATTTACATTATTTATATTGAATTGGACATTTTTTAAGTATATCGGCTGAAAGGAAATTGATGTTTAGAGGTTTAATAAAAGAATTTGAAATGATAATGACTAAATATGCGATGGAAGGAGAATAAAATCTTTTACGTAAAAAATCAACGCCAGTCAAACGTTTCCATGGTATGATGGATTTGTCTAACAAAATGCTATAATCAATTTACATATTGCAACTGTGAACAACACTTAATGTAGACTTTAATCAAGACGTAGAATTTCTTGTGTTTATGCTGTTTGGTATTATTGAATTGAGAGGAATGGATTCCTTAGTTTTATATTTCCAAGCAGATACTAATTTTAAGCTGATTCTGAGGAGATTCTATGACGCTAACATTTTTTGTTACATATTTCTGACATTTTTCAGAATCAGGTCGTCAGCTAAATATGACGACCTTATTACTTCTAAGTTGTGCAGTACCTCAGACAATGCAAAGCCGCAAGACCATACGACCACGATTACAACTCTTTCCTCTGACAGACTGACGTGCCCATCCCGGTTACAATGTCTACTGACCTTAAAAAAACTTCAGGTTGAGAATTTATCAGCAGTGGGTCTCTGGTCCGGAACTGCTAATTAAGACGTGCACTTATGTTCATGGAAATATTCGTTGGTCTTTGGAGATAGGATGGGTCAACTCGCTATAGGAACAGAAGCCATTTTCTCCTGTAAGAGATTATTTCGTAACACGAAATCCTTATTTTGACTTAACAATAGTGCCATTACTTTGTGGTAATACAGATGGATATTATATGGATCAATTGTGTGATATGCATAAATAAGAGCGTATATTGATAACTGGATCATTGACTATCTGTACTACCTCCAGGAATGAAAGACTAATAAAGACATCTCCATTTAGAAGTTTATATATGTCTAAATGGGGCATTATAAATAATAATTATTTATTATTAATGCGTTCTAATTTTCTATTTCTATTAGAACATGGCTTTTGTTCCAATAGCCAATGGATCTCTTATACAGTTTAACTGACCTTCTTCTACATTGAAAATTTAAGACAAAGTTTCCCATTTATAACTTGAAAATATTCCTATAGTATTTGAAAAATGTCGGAGACAATTAAGGAAATTGTTATTTTAAGATAGTTTTAAATCTTACATCTTATTTATTTATTGTTTTTCAAAGAATGTTTTCAATTTTGAATTATGTTTTACATTTTTAGCCTTTTAAAAATTAATACGAGTATTCTGGGAATTTCATAGCATGCTAGCGTTTTTTTTTTAAAAAAAATTACTTTTCTTTCCCTTCATAGAAAATCATAAAAATCCAATTTACTCTGAACGAGTGCTATCTTTTTCCTGCATGCTATACTCTGTTATAAGGTTGCTGTAAGTGTATATAGAGAATAAATACATTAGTAATTAGCCAGTTTTAATTAAATAATAAAAAAAATTGAATCCGGCTATTCAGTAAAATTTAAGACTTTTCTGGTTGGAAACTTGCAATTTTTAAAAATAATAGATATAAACTATTAGACTAGAATAGTGAAAAATCTGTATATTTACGTTATAATTCCTTCTTGAAGTAAGAGTCCATTCCTCTCACTTCAGTAATACCCTAACATATTATGATACATAAACACAAAAAAAATTACATCTGATATTAAGTTTTGTTCAAGGGTGCAACATATAGATTGATTCAGCATTTTGTGATAAAAATCCATCATACATGGAAAGCATCAGGAATTATACGTTTGATTGGTGTTGATTTTTTACATGTACCTAAGAATATTATTCTTCTTACATCTCATATACCATTAAAACATTTCAAATGTTTCATTATATAAAAATTTGATGAATATTGAGTTTTTATAGCTCTATTGCCCCTTACAGTAATTGAAATTCTACAAATTTTATTTTATGAATTGCTAATTTATTTATCAATTTGGTGGCAAAATTTCAATTTTCTTTAATGAGCCGTTTATAGTTAAAAAAAAATTTCTAAAAACAGAAATGTACTCTAACGCCTTTTTGGTTTGTGTAATTTTAAACAAAATATCTCTACTCATTCTCCACATAAAGGTCTATTTTTAGTTATAGTTTCATTTTGATCTGTTAAATTGTATGGATCAATCTGAAAGCTTGAATTATTAGTCCAAATTTTTACATCTTATTAAAAAAAAAATCCTATTATTTTTAAACCTGAGGATTATTTCGTTTATTGCATTTCTAGGTTTAAAGATAATGCAAAAATTTCAAGACTCTAGAATTAGTACTTGAGAAGAAAAAAATGTTGTCTAAACACATTATTCAACACCTTCTACCTACATATCACTACCTTTTTTGTGTAAAATTTCAATTTGATCCATGAAAGATTTTGGACCACATTCTTTGGATACATATTCATACACCCACCCACAGACATCATCGATAAAACTTCAAAAAACAACTTTTGGGACCTCTAAACATGTAATTTCGTCAACATCTCGGGATCGAATTCTTTCACAATCACTATACTTTACTAATGGTAAAGTAAACAGGTTATGTATAAATGAATGGTTATATACATGAATTTAACTAGTTCTATTAATGAACCTTCCAAGCGACCCCCATGTGTTTCTGAATAGACTGGTGACCAATGAGGACACAAAAATCCCACCCCATCCAAACCCCCTTGTTCAGAGCCTATCCCTAAGAACTCCCCAACCATATCCTAAAAGTTATCTAGCTTAAAATTCGGAAGGAATTTAATGAAATTTATATATATATATATATATATATATATATATATATCTTCACTTAATTAAACGAAACACGATCCAAACTGGACACAATACGAGTTCAAAATTCAAGAAGAGTAACCCACAGAGTAAGGAAACACACTTACACACTTAGTCTGTAAGTGTGTTTCCTTACTCTGTGTATTACTCTTCTTGAATTTTGAACTCCTGTATATATATATATATATATATTGTTAAAATGTACCGTAGCTTCGGCATTAACGACTTTCAAACTAAGCTGTTCCAGTCTCCTGACAGTCTTACGAATACAAGGTGGTAATTCCCAAATAAGTTGCCCAAAGTACATTGAGACACTTTTTTGAAACACTTTAATAAATGTGAACAAATTTAAGACAGCTGAATCACTTCGAACTGAATCATATTAAACATCACAGATAAAGAATTTGACATTCAAAGAATTTGAATGAATTAAACACCACAATAAACAATAATCTTTATAAATAAAATAATGATTTTGTCTGTACATTGCTTAGAACTGACTCATTTCAAGTTTTCTTTACGTTTCATACATTGGAGAAACCGAATCCACCCTTAGAAAAATTTCTGTCGGTTTGTCGGTTTGTCGGTTTGTCGGTTTGTCGGTTTGTCCGCAAAACTTTGTCACAGGTAAACTCAGCTACCATAAGACATATAAAGCTGAAACTTTTACAGTAGATTTGTGTAGGTCTAACTTAAAATATAGGCTATGAATTGATTGGAAATTCAACGTAGAAGTGAAGTTATGGACGTTTAACGCAAAAATGTTTGTCAAAGTAAACTCAGCCACCATAAGACATAGCGAGCTGAAACATTGACACTGGATTTGTGTGTGCCTAACTTAAAATATGGGCTCTAAATAGATTATTAATTCAGTACAGAAGCGAAGTTATGGGGCTTTTAGCTGTATTTTCCTAACTTCACAGACAAGTTTGTTTTGAAAATACACAGGTGTGGCAAGTAGGTATTGTTAGTTGATTTTAATTTCAATTGAGCATATGAATATATTGCGTATTTGACATCATTGAAATGGTGTTTCACAGAGTTAAGAATGTACTATCTATTGAGAATAAATGTTTTGTAAACGAGCAATTCTCAACTCTTAATATGAACAGGGAGGAAAAATCAACAAACAAGTTCTTACGCTATATGAAGCCGAGGAAAGAACTTACAAGTCAGTAAAGAGATTGGATTAGTGACGAAGAAGCAGTTCATTATCTAATTGAATTTATTGACTCTGAATTTATTTCTCCTGGACTGCCTGCTCATGAGTAAAAACTTAAAGTAGAGCACCAATCATGCTACAATTTAGTAGCAGTAACAAATTTCATGTTACGAAACATGAGTGCCCCAAAACTGTGCAACGGGACACGACTCTGAGTTCGTGCTCTACACAGATATGCCATAGAGGCGGACATAATGACTGGATGTGGTATTGGGGAGTCTGTGTGTATACTTCACATACCATTGATTCCGAGCCACTGTCTGTTTACGTTGAAATGATTGCAAAGTCCGGTCAGAGTCTATTTCGCAATGACGTTAACTAAGTCGCAAAGGGAGACTTCATCTAACGCAGGAATACAAGGTAGCAAAACCAAGTTTTTCTCACATGGTCAAATGTAGTTTACATGCTCAACGGTCAGAGGTTTCAACTCTTTCTTCTACCATGAACCTGAAGGACAGACAGCTAATGTAGTGTATAAGCTGGAGGCATTTGTTTAACACTGTAGTAATAATGGTATTTTCTACTATTCTATAATTTCTAATGACATTTTGAAATACCAAAAATGACGGAACTTCTGATTCCTCCGTGGTATAGCCGAAAGGCAATAGGCACACGGCAATAAACCAAAACAGGAACTTCTGATTCCGTCAAAGACGGGTACGTTTGCTATGTATTATATATAACTGTCAACTTTTTTTTAATTTAATATTTGCTTAATAAATACAGGGGTAATAATGTAAGGTATGGGACCAGAGTAGCCCAGTGGCTTGCGTGATCGCCGATGACAGTAGTGCAAATGTATTATAAATAAATGTAACAAACAAATATTTTTTTGAATTTAAAATGTGGATAATATAAAAGATGGTAATAAAGTAAAGGGATCTAGCCAGGGTTGCCAGTAGCTTGCTTGCTCGCCGATGACAGTAGTGCAAATGTATTATAAATAAACACAACAAAAATATTTTTTTTAATTTAATATTTGCGTAATATAAACACTGGTAATAAAGTAAGGTATGGAACCAGAGTAGCTCAGTGGCTTGCGTGCTAGCTTTTGACTGGGAGCACGTTAATTAGAACTAACTCATTTCAAGTTTTCTTTACGTTTCATACTTCAGAGTAGCCACATGTACCCTTAGAATAATTTCTGTCTGTCGGTTTGTCCACAAAATATTGCTACCATAAGACATATAAAGCTGAAACATTGATTGTAGATTTGTGTATGTCTAACTTAAAATCTAATCTTTGTATACAGAGGCTTTTTTTTATCACTGTACTAATAATGGTATTTTCTACTATTCTATAACTTCTAATTGTAGTATTAGTATAATACTATAATTGATATTTTGGAATACCAAGTATAATAGAATTTTTGATTCCGTCAAAGACGGGTACGTTTGCTAGTATTAATTAAAATGCTCTAAGAGCTTTCATCACTACATCATCATAGAGCTAAATGAAACAACCAAAAAAAAAAACATAATAACAAGTTAACCTGGCTGATTGAAGTCTTCAAGATTGCTGGCATGTCTGTCTGAATTTAATGTTCCTAAAATTGAAGGAGTCTTGATCTGCTTACTTATTTCTTTTATTAATATTTCACCTAGTTTGTAAAGTCCCGGAGTATTGTTCATAAAATTTCCATAGAAGTTCTTTATGAGTGCACTTTCAATAATATTTCTCCTCCTCTCTGAAGGTACAAAAATGAATTCCATTGCTTCACTCCAATTTATCGTATTGTTTTTTGTTCCTTACATGTAAGAAAAAGGCACTCTTTTCATCTTCCCGTCTGATCAAATATTGGTGTTGGTTTACTCTTGTAAAGAGACCACAAGGAAATTTAGGAAATTAGGAAATTTAATGAACAATAGTCCGGGACTTGACAAACTAGATGAAATATTAATAAACGAAATAAGTAAGCAGATCAAGACTCCTTCAAGTTTAGGAACATTAAATTCAGACAGAAGACTTCAATCAGCCAGGTTAACTTGTTATTGTATTTTTTTTTTTTTGGTTGTTTCATTTAGCACTATGATGATGTTGTAAAGAAAGGCCTTCGAGCATTTAATTAATATATATTGTTTATTGTGGTGTTTAATTCATATATTATATCAAGAGTTATTGTTGATTATTAATTTAGATATATATATAAGTTAGCTGGTAACGAAAAACCACCTTCTTGACTTAGAATTCCAATGTAAGCGATTATTCCCTATACTAGAGCTGGCGCTGCGACACAGTCCTTCACACCAGTCAGTTTTGTCAGGCCCTCAGTCAGTCTTGTAAAACCTAGTTTTGTCTCAGGAGTCTTGTATCTAATTGATTCTTGTATTGTCTTAAACTTTATATTTATTTTATTCAGACAGACTTATTAGTAAATGCTAATAGTAAATAATATATTAAAATATAAAGTAATTTTTATAATAAATAAATAGCAACTTAATTTTTTTCAAAAATACAATCTAAATATAAGAAAATATCACTTATATATATTCAACTAGAAAAGAGTTGACCGTTTCAATTTCTGATAGCGGAACTCTTTCTTTTTCCTAATGCCAATCGGTGTTGACATGTAGAATTCTTGTTTACCTGAGTATTTTTACGTTTCGGATTTGATATTTATTTAAAATATATATACCTAAAGTTATTATTGAATTCGACGGTGCTGTCTCCCAGCTTAATACACATGGCTCCTCCAGACTTGAAGACCTGTCGCATTAGCAAAGGCTCCAGCAAAGCATCTAACTCTTCTCCAATGTTCTCAGCAACACCTAATGTCAAACCAAACTAATCAAATGGAATCATCATTTAAAACGATTAAAAGAGAGTATCCATTTCCATTATAGATGGGCATATGTATGTCATTCATGGGCTAGTCACATGGGAAAGAATTTAAATAAATTAAATTTAATCTTTAAAAAAATCAAAAGAAAATTAAGCTTGAAGTTTCCTTGAGCTTGTTTTGTGTAAAAGTTCTCTGAAACAACTTTTTTTGTTTAAATATTCGATATGATATGTAAACAAAATACCATATATATTATATATCCAATACCTCATTCAATTTCACTTCACTCCAAGGTACCAACGACCAACGATTCTTGTAATTCTTGTAATTAGCAGTTCCAGGTCACGGACCTACTACTGCTGAATTTTTGTACTGCTGTGTTTATGGAGTCAGTAAGTAACTGTGTGTAGTCTTTTGTTTGGTATTTATTATACATTATTTCGTGGTCGTCTGGTCTTCTTAAGACGTGAAATGTAGTCAGTCTAGGGTTTGGCTTTCTATTTCAACAACAGCGTTAACCAAAATAGGATATGGTTGGGGAGTTCTTAGGGATAGGCTCTGAACAAGGGGGTTTGGATGGGGTGGGATTTTTGTGTCCTCATTGGTCACCAGTCTATTCAGAAACACATGGGGGTCGCTTGGAAGGTTCATTAATAGTACTAGTTAAATTCATGTATATAACCATTCATTTATACATAACCTGTTTACTTTACCATTAGTAAAGTATAGTGATTGTGAAAGAATTCGATCCCGAGATGTTGACGAAATTACATGTTTAGAGGTCCCAAAAGTTGTTTTTTGAAGTTTTATCGATGATGTCTGTGGGTGGGTGTATGAATATGTATCCAAAGAATGTGGTCCAAAATCTTTCATGGATCAAATTGATATTTTACACAAAAAAGGTAGTGATATGTAGGTAGAAGGTGTTGAATAATGTGTTTAGACAACATTTTTTTCATCTGAAGTACTAATTCTACAGTCTTGAAATTTTTGCATTATCTTTGAACCTAGAAATGCAATAAACGAAATTTTTGCATTATCTTTGAACCTAGAAAGGCAATAAACGAAATAACCCTCAGGTTTAAAAATAATAGGATTTTTTTTTTTTAATAAGATGTAAAAATTTGGACTAATAATTCAAGCTTTCAGATTGATCCATACAATTTAACAGATCAAAATGAAACTATAACTAAAAATAGACCTTTATGTGGAGAATGAGTAGAGAATTTTGTTTAAAATTACACAAACCAAAAAGGCGTTAGAGTACATTTCTGTTTTTAGAAATTTTTTTTACACTATAAACGGCTTATTAAAGAAAATTGAAATTTTGCCACCAAATTGATAAATAAATTAGCAATTCATAAAATAAAATTTGTAGAATTTCAATTACTGTAAGGGGCAATAGAGCTATAAAAACTCAATATTCATCAAATTTTTATATAATGAAACATTTGAAATGTTTTAATGGTATATGAGATGTAAGAAGAATAATATTCTTAGGTACATGTAAAAAATCAACACCAATCAAACGTATAATTCCTGATGCTTTCCATGTATGATGGATTTTTATCACAAAATGCTGAATCAATCTATATGTTGCACCCTTGAACAAAACTTAATATCAGATGTAATTTTTTTTGTGTTTATGTATCATAATATGTTAGGGTATTACTGAAGTGAGAGGAATGGACTCTTACTTCAAGAAGGAATTATAACGTAAATATACAGATTTTTCACTATTCTAGTCTAATAGTTTATATCTATTATTTTTAAAAATTGCAAGTTTCCAACCAGAAAAGTCTTAAATTTTACTGAATAGCCGGATTCAATTTTTTTTATTATTTAATTAAAACTGGCTAATTACTAATGTATTTATTCTCTATATACACTTACAGCAACCTTATAACAGAGTATAGCATGCAGGAAAAAGATAGCACTCGTTCAGAGTAAATTGGATTTTTATGATTTTCTATGAAGGGAAAGAAAAGTAATTTTTTTTAAAAAAAAAACGCTAGCATGCTATGAAATTCCCAGAATACTCGTATTAATTTTTAAAAGGCTAAAAATGTAAAACATAATTCAAAATTGAAAACATTCTTTGAAAAACAATAAATAAATAAGATGTAAGATTTAAAACTATCTTAAAATAACAATTTCCTTAATTGTCTCCGACATTTTTCAAATACTATAGGAATATTTTCAAGTTATAAATGGGAAACTTTGTCTTAAATTTTCAATGTAGAAGAAGGTCAGTTAAACTGTATAAGAGATCCATTGGCTATTGGAACAAAAGCCATGTTCTAATAGAAATAGAAAATTAGAACGCATTAATAATAAATAATTATTATTTATAATGCCCCATTTAGACATATATAAACTTCTAAATGGAGATGTCTTTATTAGTCTTTCATTCCTGGAGGTAGTACAGATAGTCAATGATCCAGTTATCAATATACGCTCTTATTTATGCATATCACACAATTGATCCATATAATATCCATCTGTATTACCACAAAGTAATGGCACTATTGTTAAGTCAAAATAAGGATTTCGTGTTACGAAATAATCTCTTACAGGAGAAAATGGCTTCTGTTCCTATAGCGAGTTGACCCATCCTATCTCCAAAGACCAACGAATATTTCCATGAACATAAGTGCACGTCTTAATTAGCAGTTCCGGACCAGAGACCCACTGCTGATAAATTCTCAACCTGAAGTTTTTTTAAGGTCAGTAGACATTGTAACCGGGATGGGCACGTCAGTCTGTCAGAGGAAAGAGTTGTAATCGTGGTCGTATGGTCTTGCGGCTTTGCATTGTCTGAGGTACTGCACAACTTAGAAGTAATAAGGTCGTCATATTTAGCTGACGACCTGATTCTGAAAAATGTCAGAAATATGTAACAAAAAATGTTAGCGTCATAGAATCTCCTCAGAATCAGCTTAAAATTAGTATCTGCTTGGAAATATAAAACTAAGGAATCCATTCCTCTCAATTCAATAATACCAAACAGCATAAACACAAGAAATTCTACGTCTTGATTAAAGTCTACATTAAGTGTTGTTCACAGTTGCAATATGTAAATTGATTATAGCATTTTGTTAGACAAATCCATCATACCATGGAAACGTTTGACTGGCGTTGATTTTTTACGTAAAAGATTTTATTCTCCTTCCATCGCATATTTAGTCATTATCATTTCAAATTCTTTTATTAAACCTCTAAACATCAATTTCCTTTCAGCCGATATACTTAAAAAATGTCCAATTCAATATAAATAATGTAAATAAATGTCAACAGATCCGACAAGTATAGCAGGAGACCGTTAGTCTTGGATAAACATTCAGTTTCTATAGCTTTATTTTTTTTTTTTTATAAATTGCTAATTTTCTACTCCATTGTTTGGCAAAATTTTCACTCGTTTTAATGAACGGTTTAGCGTCAAAAAAATTACGGAGGTCTTATGATAGAAACTACTTTCCTCGCCGACGTTTCGACATATATTAATGTATATCATCTTCAGTGCTCAGAAATCTGTTCTTTTTACAATATTCATTTCTTTACCGCATTACATAGTTTATAAATCCGAGCTACTGTCTATGTTTGTTAAAAACAAAATGTCATCAGTAATGAAACCTCCAACAAACATAGACAGTAACCCGGATTTAAAAACTATGTAATGCGATAAAGAAATGAAAGTTGAAAAAAAGAACATCTGAGCCCTGAAGGTGATATAAATGTATGTTGAAACATCGGCAAGGGAAGTAGTCTCAATCATAAGACCTCAATCCTAAAAAAAAAATGTACATATAAATATTGGACCACGTAAACAAATCATTATATATACATGATCAAACCACAATAAGAAAATGGGAAAACAAGACTAAGATTTTTCAACCGTAAGAAGCGGTCTTCGTCAGAGTCAAAAACCCAACTGATGTCTTGTTTTGTCTTGTTTTCCCATTTCTCATGTGGCTTGATCATAACAGTTGGGTTTTTGACTCTGACGAAGACCGCTTCTTACGGTTGAAAGATCTTAGTCTTTTTTTCCCATTTTCTTATTGTAGTTTGATCATTGATTGTTATTTCACGTGTTTATGTGAAATCTTTTTATATATATGTATATATATATTGCTACGTACTACTTCAATATTTGAAACATTTGGAATGAAATTGCATATACGCAAAACATATATACACACACTGTATTTAGGATTGCCATCAGGTTATAGTAAAAAAAATACATAAATGTACCGGATTTCCAAACTGAATAGCGTTTTCCAAGACTCTCACATAGTAGTCCGCTTGCGTCATCCTAATGATGCTTAAATTGTTAGCTTTTTCCATATTTTTGACCCATTTGTTCGCTTGACCTTGAGGATCAAGCATTAAAGGATATCTTCGAGCATTCCTACAACATGACAAGATAGAATTTATTCTTGTTAGTTTTAGACGACAATAAACAGTAAGTTGAACACTGACTTGATTATGATGACGTTTTCAACGGAAAAGGCGTCACTGGGAAGACCTTGAATGTTCCAAGCTCGAATCTCAACAGCTTCACCGAGGACAGTCAGCAAAGAAAAGTCATGAGTGCAGACGATGTTGTATGACTCGACTTGATCTACCCAGCTGGTGATCTGGTTGGCTCTGAAGCTTGATTGTGAAGGGGCCGAGATAGGCGATGATACCAGAGGCGAGAAGAACATCACCTGTGGGCAACCAAGTCATCTCACGGCTAGAAAGAAACAGATTTAAGTCTACCAGTTTATTACCACACTTTCCATTAATACTCATGAATAGCCATAGACATTGTTATTCCCCTAACTTAACCTGATAAACCTGACTATTATGAGGTTAAATGATTAGTAGTGGTCTCGAGACTTTCATGGGACAACTGAAATAGTTTACACACAAAAACTGTCATTGTAAAGTAACGTGCACATGATGTTCTTAATATGCTTTATGAAGAACTCCATACAAAATGCTAAATTGTTTAGCATGTCAAATAGCAATGCATAGCAAGGTGCACGACAAATTAGAGGACATCTTAGCCTTTTACCACGTCATTGTAAATAGTTTTAACTAATATATTGGTATCTGGGTTGTTCAATATCTTAGTATGTGTGAAGTAATATACCTTACAAAAAAAAAAATAAAAAAAAATAACAGAAAATTAACAAATTATTAAAAAAAAAATAAAGTAATTAAAAAAATTTAATTTAAGAAGAATTAAATGTACATACATATATCTACATACACAGACTGTAATGAAAATTAAAATTACAATGACTTTACCAGACAAGTGTCTGTGATTACACACCTCCTGTCGTTTGGTTTTGTTATTTTATTTGATGCTTGTTATTGAAAAGAAAGAAACTAACCTTTTCCAAAACTGGCATCCAAATTTAGCAAGATGACAGTTCTGAAGAACCACCCAGGTCCCCATTCGAGTGGCCTCATTGATCAACTTAAGAGCTATCGGTCCTTGCCCTTGTCCTAGAGACAAAGAGTTGATACTGTTGCCTCCGAAACCCTTGAAATGAAAGAAGAATATAGTAAAGCAACTAATGGAATGATTTATGTATTGATGGATATTATACTGACCATGCTCTCGGCAAAAAGAAGAAGGGTGACCGTGGGGTCTGCTCCAGGGGTGAGGATGAAGATGAGAGGGATACAACAGTGGGAGTCGGAGAAAGAGGCTTGTAGGACGAAAGGAGGAGGTTCTATGAATCGTCTGCCCAGCTCAGCTCAGCTGAAAAGAAAATAAACAATTTTAACAGTCCCAGATTTAATGAGTCACACTAACCAAAATAAAATTATTTAACATGTTTTAGTATCTGTAACAAAAACATCAAAAGATTGAGTTTCATTTATAATAAAATATCTCCTACTGATAATAGATTTATAATTACTTAAATAATTATACCTATCTATAGAATGAATTTTTAATGGAGTATTAGAACTTCCATCTGAACTATCTTCATAATCTTGTTAATCAACACGTTTATAAAGAAGAAATAAAACCTTATCTTGTATTCATTTCTATACCAACAATACATTAGAACTAATTAATCTAAGTAACTTTCTACTGATCATAGATTTATAGTTACTTAAATAATTATATTGTAGTCTTCTTTCTACCTATAGAATAATTTTTTTAATGGCGTATTAGAACTTCCATCTACTCTCTGATGAACTATCTTCATAATCTTGTTATTATGAATGTATATTCATTATATATACACTTATTAATGTATATAAACAGTATTATAATAATAATAATATATAATGTATTCTTTCACTATAAACAGTGTAGAATATTTGTGGTTGAGATAAGAAAACTTTGATATATATTTGTAAACATATATATGAAGTTTAAACCACAAAAAAGAGGGAAATAATAGAAATAAATGCTCTGAGGCCTTTCAATGAATGTCATCAGAAAGCAAACAAAGTAAAAACTAACAATGTAACATAAAGGTTATGCAAAAGGAAGGTGGACATTACCTTACTTGCTTTCCCTTTGCATAATTTTTATGTTATCTACTTTGTTTTTACTTTGATTGGTCTCTGATAACATAAATTGCAAAGCCTCAGAGTATTTATTTCTATTGTTTTCCTTTTATCTTGTGATTTAAACTTCTTTGATTGCATCACGCGTTTATTTGCTATTATTTATATTTATACATATATGCAGAAAAATCACAATAAATAAATACGTGATGTAATCAATGAAGTTTAATGGAAAAAGGAAAACAATAGAAATAATTGCTCTGGGGCCTTTCAATGTATATCGTCAGAGAGCAAACAAAGTAAAACAGTATTTACTTTGTTTGCTCTCTGACGACATACATTGAAAGGCCTCAGATCATTTATTTCTATTGTCCTTTTTCCATTGTGGTTTAAACATTATATATATATATATATATATATAAAACTTGAAATGGTCCAACAGGACTACTAGTTAACACATGAAAGAGAAAAAACAAATAAAGACACACACAAAAGACTCACAACGATATTTCGACAGTCGTCGTCATCGGGTAGAAGTAGTCCCTTTGAGTAGCTGAAGCTAACTGAGTGGTGGGCCGAATGCAAACGAACACGCACGCACTCTGCCGGCTGCCCTAGGTAAGCTACTAACTACAGAGAGAAAAATAACTAAAAAGGACAAATAAAAGCAAATAAAAATAACAGAAGGAGAAGAATAGTAAATGAAGCAATAAACAAATTAAAAAAAAATAAAATAAAAAAAAAAAAAAATTAAATTAACGGTACAAGTTGAGGCCAGGAGGAGAGCGAGCTTTGAGAAGACAGATAATTGCCTCCTCTGAAGCTCTTAAAGTAACCCGAGAAGACTGAACAGGGATATGATTAAGGACTTGGACCCGGAAGCAGTGATTAAAATCCAGTCCATGGGAATTAGAGTGGATAGCAATAGGGAGGTTTTTGCGTTGACCAACGGAAGCCCTGTGACCATTCATACGTAAGTTGAGCTGCGTAGAGGCCATACCAACATAGAATGCATCACACTGGGTGCAGTCCAAACGGTATACGCAATTAACCGAGGTGCATGAGGTGGGGAGGACAAGGGTAGTTAATGTTGCTATGGGGGGAAGTAAAAAAGGGATTAGGGTTTATGATGAGACAGGTTTGGCATCTGCTCCGTCCGCACTCCACCATTCCCCTCCCAAGTGCAGGGTTCAAGGGAGAGTGATGGGAGAAAATGCCTCTGAGGTTCGGTGGTTTGCGATATGATAAGGAGGGGGCTTCAGGAAAAATAGACGAGGTAGAAGGAGAAGAGGAGAGCAATGGGAAAAACTCCTTAATAACCGAGCCAATCTTATGAGCACCAGGGAAAAAAGTGGATATCAGGAAAACACTATCAGTGTGGTCTTTTCTCGGTACGTGCCGGTGAACTATTTCAGCCGGCACGACCCGACTATCAATGACATTGGAAGGGTAGCCACGATCAACTAATTTTTCCTTTAAACAGTTAATATGGGAACTACGGTTTTTCAAGTTATTACAAATCCTGTGGATGCGGATGGAAAGAGATCTGGGGATTGCTTTTTTGATGTGGGGCCTTTCTTGAACTCAGAACTCCCCCCCTCACTCCTTCTACCAATTTTCTAGTTTCCTTAGCCGAATTTGTCCTGAAGCATAATTCCTTCCAGTTTGATGGTGCCTTTTACCTTCAAACCAAGGGTACTGCGATTGGCACTATTATGGCTCCTTCTTTTACTAATTTGTTCTTGGCCAAATTAGAGCAATCTTTTCTGTCTGATCGTCAATTCCTTCCCCTTCTTTATACTCGCTACATTGACGATATCTTCTTCATTTGGCCACATGGTACCCATGAGTTAAACCTCTTCCTACTTTCCTTCCAAAACTTTTCTTCCTCCATCTCCTTCACCCACCAAGTGTCCAGCAATAAAATTACTTTCCTTGATGTTGATGTTACCCTCAACAATAGCAGTTTCTCCACCTCTGTACATATAAAACCTACGAATGCACAGCAGTACCTCCACTACAGTAGTTGCCATCCCACCCACATCAAAAAAGCAATCCCCAGATCTCTTTCCATCCGCATCCACAGGATTTGTAATAACTTGAAAAACCGTAGTTCCCATATTAACTGTTTAAAGGAAAAATTAGTTGATCGTGGCTACCCTTCCAATGTCATTGATAGTCGGGTCGTGCCGGCTGAAATAGTTCACCGGCACGTACCGAGAAAAGACCACACTGATAGTGTTTTCCTGATATCCACTTTTTTCCCTGGTGCTCATAAGATTGGCTCGGTTATTAAGGAGTTTTTCCCATTGCTCTCCTCTTCTCCTTCTACCTCGTCTATTTTTCCTGAAGCCCCCTCCTTATCATATCGCAAACCACCGAACCTCAGAGGCATTTTCTCCCATCACTCTCCCTTGAACCCTGCACTTGGGAGGGGAATGGTGGAGTGCGGACGGAGCAGATGCCAAACCTGTCTCATCATAAACCCTAATCCCTTTTTTACTTCCCCCCATAGCAACATTAACTACCCTTGTCCTCCCCACACCTCATGCACCTCGGTTAATTGCGTATACCGTTTGGACTGCACCCAGTGTGATGCATTCTATGTTGGTATGGCCTCTACGCAGCTCAACTTACGTATGAATGGTCACAGGGCTTCCGTTGGTCAACGCAAAAACCTCCCTATTGCTATCCACTCTAATTCCCATGGACTGGATTTTAATCACTGCTTCCGGGTCCAAGTCCTTAATCATATCCCTGTTCAGTCTTCTCGGGTTACTTTAAGAGCTTCAGAGGAGGCAATTATCTGTCTTCTCAAAGCTCGCTCTCCTCCTGGCCTCAACTTGTACCGTTAATTTAATTTTTTTTTTTTTTTATTTTATTTTTTTTTAATTTGTTTATTGCTTCATTTACTATTCTTCTCCTTCTGTTATTTTTATTTGCTTTTATTTGTCCTTTTTAGTTATTTTTCTCTCTGTAGTTAGTAGCTTACCTAGGGCAGCCGGCAGAGTGCGTGCGTGTTCGTTTGCATTCGGCCCACCACTCAGTTAGCTTCAGCTACTCAAAGGGACTACTTCTACCCGATGACGACGACTGTCGAAATATCGTTGTGAGTCTTTTGTGTGTGTCTTTATTTGTTTTTTCTCTTTCATGTGTTAACTATATATATATATATATATATATATATAAATTTTTAAGTTTGTTAAAAAGTCAGAATTTAGATACAAGGGTATCTAAATATCCTTGTATTTGTGAATATAAGGATTAATGTTTAGTGATATTTGCCATTCTGGAGTATTTACCTGATTACATTATTTGTTTTTTTTTAATATCACTAACTAAATGCCTAAAATTAAAAAAAGGGCTCTATAATGAGTTCTGTCTAAAGTATAATAAGGTATAAGTACATTCGACGAAGTTCTGAAGTGCAGGCACTATCTTGTCGGGGCGGATACAGCGAAGAATAAGCAGCTTTTGAAACTGAGGAAGGGATTGCCATTTGGCTGGAAGTGGCTCAAGATGGGGTCTGGGCGAGTCAAACAGACGTTTCCAACCAGATGCCTCCTTACCAATGCTTTCTCTGAAACCCTGAAAGGTGAAAACAAATGTGTACTTTTCTTCAAATACGATTTTGTTTTAAAATAAGTAACAAGTTAGCCTATAACCTAATGTGTGGGGGGGTTTCACATTGATATTTCTTTGTCCTTATGGTCTAAAAAGGCATTAGTATATCAAAAAAATTTTAATTTTAGAACCCGTTTTTACTTTCCTAAATTCTATATCTTTATCAACAGTCAAGTCGTAACCAATGTTATCAAAATGTACATGAATCTAAAAAATGTCTTAAGTAAACCTCTGACATCGTTGCTTACCTAAATTTTTCAATTCAAATTGACAAATTTTTTTACAATTAATTTAAGATGGTCAACTAAGCTCAGTGGTAACGAGCTCACCTCTGGACAGGTAGATCAAGGGTTCAATACCCAGACCCTGGATTTATTTATAGGGAAGGTGAATACATCTGATTACGTCACACTTCGGAGAGGATGTTAAGCCGGTCGGTCCCGAGTAGACCTGAATGATGTCAAGTATTCTTTATAAATCCCTAATCTAAATACATTTGGGTTAGGCAAAATTTAGGAATCCCAATGCTGACTCAACAGGTAACATGGTTCGCCCATTGCTAAAAGGGATGCCAAGTAATAAATGAACCACAATTTCCGTCTCATATAACACCACGAAAAGTGAAAGCCTTATAAGTATGGGCGTTGAAAAACAAACAAACAAACCTATAACTAAAAGTTTATTTCATACCATGTTTTTAAACCTGAAAAATTAACAGTAACAAAGGAGCAGTTTCCTGTTATAAATCCTTCATTACAGCGTGTTTCTTTTAACTAGAACTAATTCTCAAGTTCTAGATAGTGTTTCAAAAATGTTCTCTATTTTTAGGTTTCTATAGTCTTAACATGTTCCTCACCACATATCTTACTAATAACTTTTTATCTCATAGTTTCACACACAAATTTTCTTTATAGATCCACCAAGAACAACTGCTCTCATTTATTAACGATAGGTCACCTCATCAATGTCTCACTAACAGCAAGTTCTCCCCCAATAAGCTTATCGTATTAACCAGATTATCTCCTCTACAGGCCTAATATCTTAAAATCTCTCTAGAAATTTCAATAATAACAGGTTCATTCACAGATAACAGATGATCTTACAATACGTATCTCTAACAATAAATTCATAGGTAACAATACAATAATTTCTCTGTGTAAACATTATAAATAACACGTTCCTTTACTCAGGTTTTCCAAACAGTGTGTATCAACATGTATTTTCACCACAGTTCTTATTCTAAAAACATGTCCCAAACTATAGGTCCCATTAATCAAATGTTTCTTTAATGATATTTACCACTCTGGAGTATTTGCATGATTACATTTATATATTATTTTATTTTGTATCTACAAGGGTTCCACAATCTAAATTGTTAAAATTAAAAAACGCTCTAGAATGATTTCTGTCTGAAGTCTAATAAGGTAAAAATACATTCGATGAAGTACTTAACGAATCACTAAAAAAAGTTTATATCTCTCTGAAGTTCTCACATTAAAAAGTTCTCTTTCAAGTGATCTCTCAAACAATAGATCCACTCACTCTCTCTCAAATCTATCTATTTTATCTATATCTCTCTTTCCCAATATAGATCTCAATAACAACATTCCTTTTTTTCGAATCTCAATAACAATATGTACTTTTTTTTAAGTCTCTCTTTCTCTCTCTACTAGTGACAATAAAAGCATTTTCTTTTTTTATAATTCTCAATTACATAATGATTTCTCTCTACAACTTTCAATTACATGATGTTTTCACTCTCTTAGTCACAATAACATGTTTTCTTTCTACAGGTCTCAATAAGAACATGTCCCTTTCTCTCTCTCTCTCTCTCTCTCACTCTCTTTCTCACACACACTCTTTACAAATTACAATAACAACTTAATATCTTTCTACAATTTTTTATAATGTTATAGTTTCTATCTACGGACCTCAATAACATGCTATTGTCTCTCTTTACAATTATCAATAACATAATGATATCTCTGTATTTGGTCTCAATAACAAAGTTTTCTCTTTCTACAAGTCTCAATAACAATATGTTCTTTCTCTATAGGCTTCAATAACAAGATTTCACTCACTCTGCAGGTTTCAATAACAATATGTTCCCGGCATCTACAGATTACATTAACGACATACTCTAGTTTTACAGTTCTAAATAACATGATGATTTCTCTCTATAAGTTTCAAAATCATTATATTTCCTTACTACAGTTCTCAACAACAATATGTTTTCCCTTTACAGGTTTCAAAAACAACATGATCTCTTTTTACGAGTTTTTTCGTTACTTATGTTTCTACAAGTATTTTATTACTGCAGTAATAATTTATACAATCAAGTTCGTTTTTATACTAACTAATATTTAAAGAATGTATCATAAATCGATTTGATAAGAAAACCGAAGTAATAACTGTGAAAATTATGTAATAACAAAGAAATATGTGAAAATTAACAAATGAGTTTTTATTTTTGCCCTTGAAAAGGTTAAAGGTCGTTGTGAATAACAACAATCATCCTGGTGAGAAGAGTTCCGTAAATATTGTCCTCATGCTATACTAATACTAATATAGGTCTAGGGCAGACGTTCTACCTACACAAGAACTTGCAATTCTTTAAAATTCAGGCATTCTTCTGTGATCAAGCAAAGGTTAAAGGTGATGCAGAATGATATCTTTTTTACTTGACAGATTTGGTGCACCCAAGTGAAATCAGTACACACGTATACAATGAACATACAAACTTATACTTCTACAGATAAAATGAAATATATTTTAGTAGCAACTAATATTCTTCTAGTTTGTTGTTAGGATTCAATGCGCTAAACTAAACTTGACGCCGAAGTATCCTTTTAACTACTTGTATTATGGATTTACCTTCTCGAATAGACTTCTGCAAATGTTAGTGTACGTAAAGTAATCAGCCAGTTCTTTTATCCTCTCTCCAACATCTTCTGATTTTTCTGTGTTGTCTATAGCAGATTTGAACAAGTTGACAAACCACAGCAGTGAGTACTGATACTTTGGATCAATGTTGGCCAGATTAGCTGAAACACAGTAAACTATAATCACACTGTTGTCGTTCACAACAACAAGTCATTACTAAAATCATTGGTAAGGAGGAAAAAAAAACAAATAAAATACCAGCTTGTGGTGACATGTTAAAAGAAAATCTGTTTATTCGTACCTTTACAAATCATCATTTCACAGCAAACACGTGAAACAAAAATCAACATCTAAACCAAGGAAAGAAATCAGAAAAATGACTAAGATCTTCAGAAAAATGACTAAGATCTTTCAGCCAAAACAAGTGTTATTCGTCAATATCAGTTGGACTCTGATGATGCCAGTCAATATCAGTTGGACTCTGATGATGCCAACTTCTTATGGTTGAAAGAACTTCGTCATTTTTCTAGCGGTCTACTATTTATATAGGTAAGATCATTTCATTCTTCTTATCTCGACCTCATTTACTTCCGGCTCTTAATCCATAGGACATACGTGAAAGAGCAGCTTATCTTTTGCTGGCCGAAAACTCTCTGGGGCTGACCCCTTAATCCTCAGGTAAAAGAGCGGCATATCTTTTGATCTTATTTCTAATTTTTATTACTTGTATGGTTTTTGATGGTTACCGCCAACAGTTTGTGACGACGGTGTAAGTAAGTATTGTAGCAGCCAGCTGCTACCACCAACCATCTATTTTTTAGTTACCGCCCCCCAAACCGCATATTTTGCGTTACCGCCCCCCTGGGGGCGGTACCGCCCACTTTGGGAAACGTTGATTTAGACCTTCTCTCTGAGGTGTGACGTGTTCCACATCCCCATATGTATGAAATAAAATCTTCTCCAATTTTATAAAACATATATAAAATGCTGTAACATAACAATAATACATCGACTGTTTTTAGGTTCAAAAATCAACACTCGTTGACGACGTTTTGGTTTTATTTTAAAACCTTTTTCATAGACCTAAAAAACTAAAGAATATTAAGACATTACATACCAACATCCAAAATATAGACAATATGAAAATGGATTGTTACAACTCTGGAATATTACAAAGACTGTCGAAGTCTAGTCGAAGGCTTTGTCCGGTTAAGATTGTTGTTCCTTTAAATAAAGTAAATTCATTTTCTCAGTCAAAATTCTTACTTCTGCCTATGAAAAAGGTTTTAACATAAAACTGAAACGTCGGCAATGAGAGTTTGATTTTTGAACCTAGAAAATTTGACCTAATCCCAATTAGATAACACACCTATTCTATCAAACGGTCGATATATTATTGAATCTGTTATAGTTATAAATATGTAACAGATTGAAATATAGATATCGGTAACTATTAAGACACTCACCCTTACTTATGTTATAAAATAACATCGCATGAGTAATACATGTACATATAGATAACTAAATAAGACAGCAGATAACTGACTGAGAAGAGGACTGTGGAATGGACGGCGATCGGCGCGTACTCCACCCAGCTTTGGTGGCATCGATCGATCTCTCAGTCACTTCGGCAACTGCTTGCTTTTCAAAGATTTCATTCGACAAAGTCTTTGACGAACTTAAAATAGTGATGGCCTTCTCAGTCTCCAAGATGTTGCCTTCTGAACTTGAATCATTCTCCAAGATGTTGCCTTCTGAACTTGAAAGCACTTCAAGGATTTTATCTTCGATTTCCTTCAGCATCCTGCAATCATTAAGTGAAAATAAATCTTCGATTTCCTTCAGCATATTAAGTGAAAATAAATCTTCTATTTCCTTCAGCATCCTGCAATCATTAAGTGAAAATAAACTTACAGTTGTACCCTTACTTAATTCAATTTGAAGAATAACTTTAATCAGCGGAGAGCAATATTATCATGTATGATAATATGGACATAGAACTTTAAATTACACAAAGTACGACACAGAAAAAAGAATAAAAAGCACACTTACAGAATTCAATATTTCTAACTGTTGTTCGCCATAAGGAGTAGACTAGAAGAGAGGACGAATTGAGAGAGATCTCCCCACGTCGAAGGACGGAGAGTGTTTTATAGGGCTTGTGGATCGTTTCTTAAATTTAGTAATATATAAATATATGTCGACCATATAACTATATTATAAATTACAATTAAAAGAAACGGTCCAGCGGACTTTTTTAAAATAAAATAAATTCAAAACGAAGGAAACACACAGGAAGACACAGACATAACTCACATCGATATTTCGACCATCGTCGTCATCAGGAGGTGCGAAGAGCGAAGAGTCCTGCAGGAAGACAGGGCGGTACTCAGATACATGAGTACCGCCCTGTCTTCCTGCGGGACTCTTCGCTCTTCACACCTCCTGATGACGACGATGGTCGAAATATCGATGTGAGTTATGTCTGTGTCTTTCTGTGTGTTTCCTTCGTTTTGAATTTATTTTATTTTAAAAAAGTCCGCTGGACCGTTTCTTTTAATTATAATATAAATTATCAATAATCGCAGAAACTATTGATTTGTACTCAAACAAACTATCTACCAAGGAAATTCGCTCCAGTTGGTGTTAAAATAAACCAGATAAAAACAGTAAGTTTTCTTTTAAAGTATGTAGCACGGTATGCTCATTTCGTTGGTTTAGCATTAAAAGATTCATACCTCTTGTTTTCAGCACCTTGAACAATAAGCTGGTTCTTTTCCGCTTCCAAGTCAGGTCTGTCTTTATCTACGACGATGCCCAACAGCTGGTCTTCGAGCCCCATAGGAGTGATCATGAAGTTTAGAAGGGTTAGAATAGAATAGAATAGAATAGAATAATATTTGTATTTAAAGTATAAACTTTATACAAAGGAGTATTACATTGCTTCATAGTTTAAAATTCACATGCTAGTATTTTCAAGCCATAATATTATCAATAATAACGAAATACATAAAAAACAAAACAAATAAATTCTTAAATATACTGATATTTGAATATTTCTTAAAAGCTCTTCTTTTGTTTTCTCCTTTTTATTGTTCATTTAAAATAAAAGCTCTAATTTTTAAAATATTTACAAAATAGTTAAAAAACTTTTTACAAAATAATTAAAAATTTATAGCATAGTTGAAAACCTAATTACAAAATAGTTAAATATTACAAAATAGTAATTACAAAACTACTATTATTACTATTACTATTATTACTAATTACAAAATAGTTTTTTTTTTTTTTTTTTTAATTTCCTTTTCTCCTTTTTATTATTCGTTTAAAATAAAAGCTCTAATTTTTAAAATATTTACAAAAAAGTAAAATATATTTGCAGCCTGCCTTTTGTGTACAATTCCTAGGAGAGAGGCAAGGTTGGTTTCATCCGACCACTCGTTATTGAAAAAGCTGTGGGGTAAGAAGGCTTGCCGTTGAGGGCCATAGATAGGACATCTCAATAGTATATGGGCCAAAGTCTCACATTCCTGCATATTACATATTGTACAGAGCTCCTCAGTTTTAATTTTATATAAGATACCTCTGAACGAAAGGTGTAGGCTGTCACCGCCTGCTGTTCTTAATTGCGCTAGTGTTCTTTGATAATTATATGTTAAATTGAGATCTGGATTTAAATAGCTAGTGTTTATGTGGTTAAAACTGTTTATTATTCTATATAATTTACTGTAAGAAGAGCTTTGTATTTTATGGAAGTCCTGTAACTTAAGTCTATTGGAGTAATTCTTGAGGATTGTGTTCCTTGACTCATTGCTGATCCTGCTTGTTAGAATATTTTGATTGTCAATAGAACTGGCAAAGAACTGTTTAACCTGAGAAACCCAATTCAATCTCGTAGCGTTGGTAGGTACGGTATCCAGGTAATGCAGACGCTCAAAGCATTTCCTCACTAACCTAGTTTCTTCTAAACTATAGATATAGTTGATGAAGTTGATCGACATTTGCATAATTTTAACTGAGATGTGCTCAACATGGAACTCTTGCCTTATAACATAATGCGGAGTATTAAATTTCAAAGAAAAATAACTTTTAAAGAAGTAACTTTGAGCAACTTCTAATTGCTCTAAATATCTGTGGGACCACACTGGTGCTGCATATAATAGAGTACTGATGATGCTTGCATTGTAAACTTGACACACAGCTTGAAATGATTTGTTTGAAGCTTTGGCCAGGGCTTCCCTTACCACACCTGAGGCGGCTCTAGCTCTGCTTAATGCTTGTTTTACTGCCTCTTCAAATACCCCTCTCCTACTAAACCAAACTCCTAAATAATTAAAGTAACTTACTTCTTCTAAAAGAGCATAATTATAATAACATTTGTGGCGTTTGTGTGAGAGTTTTCCCTTGGAGAATATCATGACTTTAGTTTTTCCCGTGTTCACTGTAAGTCTGTTACTCTGGCAGTATTCATGTAGAATTGTGAGAGCTCGATTTAAATTTACAATGGAATCTGTAAATATGGTGCTGCATAAATGTTATATATAAATAATATAACTGCATAAATAAATTGTTATATCGTCAGCATAAGCTAAGGTAGTTAATGAAGTCTCAGCATCCAGACTAAGTCCTTCAAAACCCCTTTCCTGAAAGAAAGTCTCAATGTCACTCAGAAAAAGGTTAAACAAGAGAGGAGATAAAATTTCTCCTTGTAGAAGGCCCTTTGATATTTCGATTTTGGAAGACAACTCATTATTTAAGCTGATTTTCGTCTGTGCTTTTTCGTAAAGATTTTTAATTATTCTGACTACTTTGGAACTAATTTTCAGTTTTATTAATTTATTAAATAAGATCATATGAGTTACACTGTCAAATGCTTTCTTGAAGTCGATAAAGGCTGTTACAACTTTTCTTTTAGGTAACCTTATATGGTTTTGTACCATTGTGTTTAATATAAATATATTATCGACACAACTGCGCCCAATTCTAAATCCATTTTGGGTCTCTGGGATGAGGTTTCGACTTTCCACCCAAGTACTGAGCCTGTTATTTATGATTGATGTAAATAGTTTACAGACTGTGTTTACTAAGGAAATGCCTCTGTAGTTGTTTAAATCTTTTTTGTCTCCTTTTTTATGCAACAATTTAGTGATGATTATGGACCAGTCTTCAGGTATTTCTTCTGACTCGAATATTTTATTAAAATAATTAGTTATGAATTTGATGCCTTCTTCAGGAAAATATTTATAAAAATCATTATTTATTGAGTCTGAACCCGGCGCCGAGCCCTTCTTCATTTTATTAATGGCAGCTGTGACTTCATGGGTTGTTATTTCTTTATCAAGATCAGGGTCAAGGATCTCATGCATTGGTGCACTGTTATCTCTTTGTTTTGGTTCCGTGTATAAACATCTATACAAGTCTTCGCAGTCGTTTATCGTTAAATCAGAGATATTATTAATATTTCTCTTCTTAAATCTGTTAATAGTCCTCCAAAATTCTTTGCTATTTTTTGTGTTGGATAATTTATTTACTACTTCCAATTTATAAATGGCTTTTTTTTCCTTAATAGTCTTCTTATATAATTTTAATTTGGACAATAACAGTGATTTAAAAGGCTCTTTGAAACTTTCTTTTTTACATCTACGAGCTTCACGCCGAGCGTCCTTCTTGATTAAATCACAATCCTTATCGAACCACGGTTTGTTTTTATTATTAAACAGTTTCTTTGCGTTAAAGGGACTATACAGTATCGTATGCTTCATCCCTACCAATTCTGCAGTGCTTTTCATGGTATCTACAAGAAATTTATTAATATCGTTGACACTGGAATTTTTTATATCTATGGTACCCTGCACAAACTGTTGAGTCAGACATTGCTTATATGATAGCGCCCTCTCTTCATCCCACTTGAACTTATTAACGCCTGTTACAATTGAGTGCGTCTCGGTCGGCTTAGAATTATAATTCACAGGGCAGGTTATGACAAGCGAGAGAGGGAAATGGTCAGATTGATATGAGAAATCATGAACCGAGAAATTGTCAATAAGAGCAAGTCCAGGAGTTCTACACCATACTAAATCCACTGTACTTGCTCCCCTTGTACTTAGACAAGTAAAACTTCCTGGACTATCCGACATCGACCTTCCATTAATTAAAACAAATCCCAATCCTTCCAAAAGATGACATATCTCTCTCCCTCGCCTATCAGCCCCAACATCCAAAAATTTTCTGAGATTATACAGTTGGCCTCTACTTTTACTATCTGGTATCTCTATATTCAAGCCACCTACTCTTGCATTAAAATCTCCACCTATTATGATTAATTCGTTGTTGTAATCACTAATTAAATTCATCAAAGTATTTTGAAATATATCAACAATAAACTCCAAATTCAGATTAGGCTTAAAATACACATTGTATATTATAAAAGAAAATCCATTAATCTCTACCTTAGCTACTATCCAGAATTCGCTTTTATCAATCAGTTCAGTTTTTAGCGATGATCGTAATAAGATGGACAAGCCTCCACTAGCCCGACCCATCCTCCTTTCTTTAATCGCTGGCGATGAGAGGAAGTGATAGTCCGTCCATTCTCCCGATCCTTTCAACTCATCCGTTCTCCATGTTTCACACAAGCATACTATGTCTGATCCTCTAAAGTCTCTTTCATTATCCAAGAAATTCTGATATCCACTGCTGTTCCAAAACGTAATAGATAAACACCCTGTAACTAATGCCGAATCTTCTCCTAAAAGGAATCCCCTATCATCACACTGATGTCAATCTCCACCTTTCTTCTTTACTGGTGACTTATGAAATATTTCAGATACATCTATCTTACAGTACTCTTTTATTTTATTGATACCATTCCATTTATTATTATATAATAATTCAGAACTATCTGAAACATTAAAACTTAAGTTGTCAATGTACAGCTTATCATATGTTACTTTTGCCGAGTATTCAAGTTTAGAAGGGTTACCTTGACAGCTATCTCTGGGAGGTAGTGCGGGTTACGTAGCTTTGTTGTAATAAAGAACCTGTAACAGCATTGAAATGGACTTACTCTCTAAATAACGTTATCAATGCAAATTGAAGAGCTTCATTTCGTCATTAAAACTTAATAAAGAAATCATAAATACCGATATATAAATAAATTAAAATGGATGTATTAGATTGTCACTCGTATTGACTGACTCTGGGAGATAATCGGGAAAATATTTTTTTTTTTTTTTTTAAGCCCTTAAATTTGCATGGGAATTATTGTATAATAATTTTTTTTTAACATTGTTATAAAGTTGAAAGTTGCTAATTATTTTAAAGAATAACATTTCTTTTTTAATAAAAACAGTAAAAGTGACATTCAGTGATTTGAACTTGAATATTAAATAATTTCATTTTAATAATTTATATATTATTGTTTACTTGTGTGATTTATTTGAATTTGAGCACAGAAGCATTCATTAAAACTAAGTCCATGTGAATTTACATAGACAGCAATAAGGAGATTGCTGCATTAATTGACGGAAACCCTATAACAATTCATATGCATGCTGAGCTTAGCTGGAGCCAAACCAGCATAAAAGGCATCCAACTGAATGCAGACTATTTGGTAGATATAGTCGTGTGAAGTACAGGAGGTATTATTATGGATGGGGTAGAAGTTATGGTTGATAAAGAAGTGAAGGACAAGCTGGGGCTAATAGTTGGGCAAGTTTAGCGCCTGCGAAGTCGACATCATTCGATTCCCCTACTAGGATATAAAAAAAATGAGAGATATTCTTCAGATTGAGAGGCCTCTTCGGTAACAAATGCAGGGAGACTAATAATCAAAGAGGAAGTATAAGAAGAAGAAGAGAGAGAGTAGGAAAGAACTCCCAAATAATAAAACCAGGACTATGGACATTAGGGAAATACGTAGTAGTGAAAAAGGAAGAATCCTCTGATTCTGACACTGAAAGAATGAAAGGAAACTAGTATGTCCCTGTTCAGAGGAAGAGGACCTCAAGGTGACCGAGTTTTAGAATCAAAGATCTCTGGATGGCTATAAGAAGGTTGACAAACGGAAACCGTATAACAATTCATAAGCATACTCATTATAATTAGCATATGTAACGATTTTATATATTATTATTCCACTCAAAATTCGAAAAAACGATCCAAACTGGAAGCAAATCAGCTCAAAAACGAAGAAAAGCAACACACAGAGAAAAGACACACTTACAAACTCAAATTTTCGGATGATCCGTCTTCAGGAGAAAATAGAATTGGCGACCAAGCACGCCGGAAACACAACGGCAGGAAACCCAGAAAAGGTAGATTTCTACAGATACATACATATATATATAAATATATGTGTTTTTTATGAATTTCTCACCTATTTTCACTTTTGTTAATTTTTTGGAAAGATTTTCCAGTTTTCCTATTAATCCCTTCTTTGTAGTATGAAATAGCACATGCAACAACTGTCCATATGCATTTCTCACCTGTTTCCACTTTTGTCAATTTTTTGGAAAGAGTTTCCAGTAATATGTGTAATATATATATATATATATATATATATATATATATATATATATATATATATATATATATATTAGTATAGGTTGGCAGAAAATCTTCTTGGAGGCATATTTTGTTAACCTGTACCGTAGCTTCGGCATTAACGACTTTCAAACTAAGCTGTTCCAGTCTCCTGACAGTCTTACGAATACAAGGTGGTAATTCCCAAATAAGTTGCCCAAAGGACATTGAGACACTTTTTTGAAACACTTTAATAAATGTGAACAAATTTAAGACAGCTGAATCACTTTGAACTGAATCATATTAAAAACATCACAGATAAAGAATTTGACATAACTTACAAGACTTACTTATAAAAACTAGTATCCACTATTCTTTAGTCATCATCAGGTTAGTTTTTTCTAAATTCTTAGATTAAAATCACTTATTAAAATCACAGAAATCTTTTATTTCATTTCTGTGATTTTAATCTAAGAATTTGGAAAAGACTAACCTGATGATGACTAAAGAATAGTCGAAAGCTAGTTTTTATAAGTAAGTCTTGTAAGTTATGTCAAATTCTTTATCTGTGATGTTTTTAATATGATTCAGTTCGAAGTGATTCAGCTGTCTTAAATTTGTTCACATTTATTAAAGTGTTTCAAAAAAGTGTCTCAATGTCCTTTGGGCAACTTATTTGGGAATTACCACCTTGTATTCGTAAGACTGTCAGGAGACTGGAACAGCTTAGTTTGAAAGTCGTTAATGCCGAAGCTACGGTACAGGTTAACAAAATATGCCTCCAAGAAGATTTTCTGCCAACCTATACTAATGTATATATATATATATATATATATATATATATATTAGTATAAGTGGGCAGCAAATCTTCTTGAAGACAAATGGAATTGCAGCTTCTGCATTGACGACGGTACATTTTAACAATATATATATATATATATATATATATTATATATATATATATATATATATATACATATATATATATATATATATATATATACAGGAGGTCAAAATTCAAGAAGAGTAATACACAGAGTAAGGAAACACACTTACAGACTAAGTGTGTAAGTGTGTTTCCTTACTCTGTGGGTTACTCTTCTTGAATTTTGAACTCGTATTTTGTCCAGTTTGGATCGTGTTTCGTTTAATTAAGTGAAGATATATATATATATTTATATATATATATTTAAATTTCATTAAATTCCTTCTGAATTTTAAGCTAGATAACTTTTCTAGCTCTCTTATCTAGTGTAACTTTACTAACTATAGCACGGATTCAGAAATAATTAATTAAAATCTGTATCAAGGAAAGTCTGTCCTAAATATACAAATATACTCGTATATATGTTGTATATATATATGAATTAAACACCACAATAAACAATAATATTAATTAAAATGCTCTAAGGCCTTTCATCACTACATCATCATAGAGCTAAATGAAACAACCAAAAAAAAACATAATAACAAGTTAACCTGGCTGATTGAAGTCTTCAAGATTGCTGGCATCTCTGTCTGAATTTAATGTTCCTAAAATTGAAGGAGTCTTGATCTGCTTACTTATTTCTTTTATTAATATTTCATCTAGTTTGTAAAGCCCCGGACTATTGTTCATTAAATTTCCATAGAAGTTCTTTATGAGTGCACTTTCAATAATATTTCTCCTCCTTTCTGAAGGTACAAAAATGAATTCCTTTGCTTCACTCTAATTTATCGTATTGTTTTTTGTTCCTTACATGTAAGAAAAAGGCACTCTTTTCATCTTCCCGTCTGATCAAATATTGGTGTTGGTTTACTCTTGTAAAGAGACCTTTACAAGGAAATTTAGGAAATTAGGAAATTTAATGAACAATAGTCCGGGACTTGACAAACTAGATGAAATATTAATAAACGAAATAAGTAAGCAGATCAAGACTCCTTCAAGTTTAGGAACATTAAATTCAGACAGAAGACTTCAATCAGCCAGGTTAACTTCTTATTGTTTTTTTTTTTTTTTTGGTTGTTTCATTTAGCACTATGATGATGTTGTAAAGAAAGGCCTTCGAGCATTTAATTAATATATATTGTTTATTGTGGTGTTTAATTCATATATTATATCAAGAGTTATTGTTGATTATTAATTTAGATAAATATATAAGTTAGCTGGTAACGAAGAACCACCTTCTTTTTTCTGGAGGCAACCGCACCAGGCAGGAGTATTGGACTTCGAATTCCAATGTAAGCGATTATTCTCTATACTAGAGCTGGCGCTGCGACACAGTCCTTCACACCAGTCAGTTTTGTCAGGCCCTCAGTCAGTCTTGTAAAACCTAGTTTTGTCTCAGGAGTCTTGTATCTAATTGATTCTTGTATTGTCTTAAACTTTATATTTATTTTATTCAGACAGACTTATTAGTAAATGCTAATAGTAAATAATATATTAAAATATAAAGTAATTTTTATAATAAATAAATAGCAACTTAATTTTTTTCAAAAATACAATCTAAATATAAGAAAATATCGTTTATATATATTCAACTAGAAAAGAGTTGACCATTTCAATTTCTGATAGCGGAACTCTTTCTTTTTCCTAATGCCAATCGGTGTTGACATGTAGAATTCTTGTTTACCTGAATATTTTTACGTTTCGGATTTGATATTTATTTAAAATATATATACCTAAAGTTATTATTGAATTCGACGGTGCTGTCTCCCAGCTTAATACACATGGCTCCTCCAGACTTGAAGACCTGTCGCATTAGCAAAGGCTCCAGCAAAGCATCTAACTCTTCTCCAATGTTCTCCAGCAACACCTAATGTCAAACCAAACTAATCAAATGGAATCATCATTTAAAACGATTAAAACAGAGTATCCATTTCCATTATAGATGAGCATATGTATGTCATTCATGGGCTAGTCACATGGGAAAGAATTTAAATAAATTAAATTTAATCTTTAAAAAAATCAAAAGAAAATTAAGCTTGAAGTTTCCTTGAGCTTGTTTTGTGTAAAAGTTCTCTGAAACAACTTTTTTTGTTTAAATATTCGATATGATATGTAAACAAAATACCATATATATTATATATCCAATACCTCATTCAATTTCACTTCACTCCAAGGTACCAACGACCAACGATTCTCTTGTAATTCTTGTAATTAGCAGTTCCAGGTCACGGACCTACCACTGCTGAATTTTTGTACTGCTGTGTTTATGGAGTCAGTAAGTAACTGTCTGTAGTCTTTTGTTTGGTATTTATTATACATTATTTCGTGGTCGTCTGGTCTTCTTAAGACGTGAAATGTAGTCAGTCTAGGGTTTGGCTTTCTATTTCAACAACAGCGTTAACCAAAATAGGATATGGTTGGGGAGTTCTTAGGGATAGGCTCTGAACAAGGGGGTTTGGATGGGGTGGGATTTTTGTGTCCTCATTGGTCACCAGTCTATTCAGAAACACATGGGGGTCGCTTGGAAGGTTCATTAATAGTACTAGTTAAATTCATGTATATAACCATTCATTTATACATAACCTGTTTACTTTACCATTAGTAAAGTATAGTGATTGTGAAAGAATTCGATCCCGAGATGTTGACGAAATTACCTGTTTAGAGGTCCCAAAAGTTGTTTTATGAAGTTTTATCGATGATGTCTGTGGGTGGGTGTATGAATATGTATCCAAAGAATGTGGTCCAAAATCTTTCATGGATCAAATTGATATTTTACACAAAAAAGGTAGTGATATGTAGGTAGAAGGTGTTGAATAATGTGTTTAGACAACATTTTTTTCTTCTGAAGTACTAATTCTAGAGTCTTGAAATTTTTGCATTATCTTTAAACCTAGAAATGCAATAAACGAATAATCCTCAGGTTTAAAAATAATAGGATTTTTTTTTTTAATAAGTGTAAAAATTTGGACTAATAATTCAAGCTTTCAGATTGATCCATACAATTTAACAGATCAAAATGAAACTATAATTAAAAATAGACCTTTATGTGGAGAATGAGTAGAGAATTTTGTTTAAAATTACACAAACCAAAAAGGCGTTAGAGTACATTTCTGTTTTTAGAAATTTTTTTTACACTATAAACGGCTTATTAAAGAAAATTGAAATTTTGCCACCAAATTGATAAATAAATTAGCAATTCATAAAATAAAATTTGTAGAATTTCAATTACTGTAAGGGGCAATAGAGCTATAAAAACTCAATATTCATCAAATTTTTATATAATGAAACATTTGAAATGTTTTAATGGTATATGAGATGTAAGAAGAATAATATTCTTAGGTACATGTAAAAAATCAACACCAATCAAACGTATAATTCCTGATGCTTTCCATGTATGATGGATTTTTATCACAAAATGCTGAATCAATCTATATGTTGCACCCTTGAACAAAACTTAATATCAGATGTAATTTTTTTTGTGTTTATGTATCATAATATGTTAGGGTATTACTGAAGTGAGAGGAATGGACTCTTACTTCAAGAAGGAATTATAACGTAAATATACAGATTTTTCACTATTCTAGTCTAATAGTTTATATCTATTATTTTTAAAAATTGCAAGTTTCCAACCAGAAAAGTCTTAAATTTTACTGAATAGCCGGATTCAATTTTTTTTATTATTTAATTAAAACTGGCTAATTACTAATGTATTTATTCTCTATATACACTTACAGCAACCTTATAACAGAGTATAGCATGCAGGAAAAAGATAGCACTCGTTCAGAGTAAATTGGATTTTTATGATTTTCTATGAAGGGAAAGAAAAGTAATTTTTTTTTAAAAAAAAAAACGCTAGCATGCTATGAAATTCCCAGAATACTCGTATTAATTTTTAAAAGGCTAAAAATGTAAAACATAATTCAAAATTGAAAACATTCTTTGAAAAACAATAAATAAATAAGATGTAAGATTTAAAACTATCTTAAAATAACAATTTCCTTAATTGTCTCCGACATTTTTCAAATACTATAGGAATATTTTCAAGTTATAAATGGGAAACTTTGTCTTAAATTTTCAATGTAGAAGAAGGTCAGTTAAACTGTATAAGAGATCCATTGGCTATTGGAACAAAAGCCATGTTCTAATAGAAATAGAAAATTAGAACGCATTAATAATAAATAATTATTATTTATAATGCCCCATTTAGACATATATAAACTTCTAAATGGAGATGTCTTTATTAGTCTTTCATTCCTGGAGGTAGTACAGATAGTCAATGATCCAGTTATCAATATACGCTCTTATTTATGCATATCACACAATTGATCCATATAATATCCATCTGTATTACCACAAAGTAATGGCACTATTGTTAAGTCAAAATAAGGATTTCGTGTTACGAAATAATCTCTTACAGGAGAAAATGGCTTCTGTTCCTATAGCGAGTTGACCCATCCTATCTCCAAAGACCAACGAATATTTCCATGAACATAAGTGCACGTCTTAATTAGCAGTTCCGGACCAGAGACCCACTGCTGATAAATTCTCAACCTGAAGTTTTTTTAAGGTCAGTAGACATTGTAACCGGGATGGGCACGTCAGTCTGTCAGAGGAAAGAGTTGTAATCGTGGTCGTATGGTCTTGCGGCTTTGCATTGTCTGAGGTACTGCACAACTTAGAAGTAATAAGGTCGTCATATTTAGCTGACGACCTGATTCTGAAAAATGTCAGAAATATGTAACAAAAAATGTTAGCGTCATAGAATCTCCTCAGAATCAGCTTAAAATTAGTATCTGCTTGGAAATATAAAACTAAGGAATCCATTCCTCTCAATTCAATAATACCAAACAGCATAAACACAAGAAATTCTACGTCTTGATTAAAGTCTACATTAAGTGTTGTTCACAGTTGCAATATGTAAATTGATTATAGCATTTTGTTAGACAAATCCATCATACCATGGAAACGTTTGACTGGCGTTGATTTTTTACGTAAAAGATTTTATTCTCCTTCCATCGCATATTTAGTCATTATCATTTCAAATTCTTTTATTAAACCTCTAAACATCAATTTCCTTTCAGCCGATATACTTAAAAAATGTCCAATTCAATATAAATAATGTAAATAAATGTCAACAGATCCGACAAGTATAGCAGGAGACCGTTAGTCTTGGATAAACATTCAGTTTCTATAGCTTTATTTTTTTTTTTTTATAAATTGCTAATTTTCTACTCCATTGTTTGGCAAAATTTTCACTCGTTTTAATGAACGGTTTAGCGTCAAAAAAATTACGGAGGTCTTATGATAGAAACTACTTTCCTCGCCGACGTTTCGACATATATTAATGTATATCATCTTCAGTGCTCAGAAATCTGTTCTTTTTACAATATTCATTTCTTTACCGCATTACATAGTTTATAAATCCGAGCTACTGTCTATGTTTGTTAAAAACAAAATGTCATCAGTAATGAAACCTCCAACAAACATAGACAGTAACCCGGATTTAAAAACTATGTAATGCGATAAAGAAATGAAAGTTGAAAAAAAGAACATCTGAGCCCTGAAGGTGATATAAATGTATGTTGAAACATCGGCAAGGGAAGTAGTCTCAATCATAAGACCTCAATCCTAAAAAAAAAATGTACATATGAATATTGGACCACGTAAACAAATCATTATATATACATGATCAAACCACAATAAGAAAATGGGAAAACAAGACTAAGATTTTTCAACCGTAAGAAGCGGTCTTCGTCAGAGTCAAAAACCCAACTGATGTCTTGTTTTGTCTTGTTTTCCCATTTCTCATGTGGCTTGATCATAACAGTTGGGTTTTTGACTCTGACGAAGACCGCTTCTTACGGTTGAAAGATCTTAGTCTTGTTTTCCCATTTTCTTATTGTGGTTTGATCATTGATTGTTATTTCACGTGTTTATGTGAAATCTTTTTATATATATGTATATATATATATATATATATATATATATATATATTGCTACGTACTACTTCAATATTTGAAACATTTGGAATGAAATTGCATATACGCAAAACATATATACACACACTGTATTTAGGATTGCCATCAGGTTATAGTAAAAAAAATAGATAAATGTACCGGATTTCCAAACTGAATAGCGTTTTCCAAGACTCTCACATAGTAGTCCGCTTGCGTCATCCTAATGATGCTTAAATTGTTAGCTTTTTCCATATTTTTGACCCATTTGTTCGCTTGACCTTGAGGATCAAGCATTAAAGGATATCTTCGAGCATTCCTACAACATGACAAGATAGAATTTATTCTTGTTAGTTTTAGACGACAATAAACAGTAAGTTGAACACTGACTTGATTATGATGCCGTTTTCAACGGAAAAGGCGTCACTGGGAAGACCTTGAATGTTCCAAGCGCGAATCTCCACCGAGGACAGTCAGCAAAGAAAAGTCATGAGTGCAGACGATGTTGTATGACTCGACTTGATCTACCCAGCTGGTGATCTGGTTGGCTCTGAAGCTTGATTGTGAAGGGGCCGAGATAGGCGATGATACCAGAGGCGAGAAGAACATCACCTGTGGGCAACCAAGTCATCTCACGGCTAGAAAGAAACAGATTTAAGTCTACCAGTTTATTACCACACTTTCCATTAATACTCATGAATTATTCCCCTAACTTTAGGGATTTTCCAAGAATAATCTAACTAGCTCTTACAGTTCCAGTAAAAAGGCTAAAAGTCATTTTATCAACCAAGCAGAACTTTCTTAGCTCTAAAACATATAAAATAATTGAGTTTAACCTACTTCAAGTGTATTTAAATGTATTCTACGAATATATGTTTTTGTACAAGTCTATATAGAGTAGAAATATGTAATTTAATTTCTTTAAACTATAACTATTAAGATGTACTGCTGTCGACCACGTAGTTTAGTAATCATTCTAGAGCACAGTTTCACAAACTTTTTTCGACTAGGAACCCTTTTTGGTTCAGTAACATTCCTGGGAACCCTAGATTGTAAGGCTTCAATACAGTCATAATATAAATATTTTCATATGCCTTTATAAATAGTATGTACGTTTAAAAACAATTAAAATTTGTATTTTCGAATAAAAATTTAAAACTAAATTATTTTAATTTCCATATTACCCAAAACTACATAACACATAAAAAAGAAGTACTAGCACTTTTAACACAGAGTTTATATTTTGTAATCATCATGTAATTATTCATGTACTAAAGTGCCATAAATATCATATAATTACAATAATTTTGTAGCGTTCAATGAATGATGTTTTTGTTTCACATTATTTATTTCACATTATTGTCTTTATAGTTATAGAGTTTGATACTGAGGTCATTAGCAGCATTAAGACTACTTCCGTACATATTTAGTATTTATGGCAGTATAAAAGCAAAATAAAGTTTCACATAAGTAGTGGGAAATGGCAGCAATGTGTGAAACGTTTTTTTATTTTTTTTGCAATAGCAGGAAATTCGGGAATCAGATAACTCCTAAAACTGACTAGTGATTCATCCTAAATATGAATCAAATTTTGACAGTTTCTATTTATGTGTTAAAGTAGATATTCTCATGATTCGGATTCATGATTCACAAAAAACACTGAATTAATCCACACTCACTAAAAGTTATTTTTTTAAGAACTTATAATTAGAAATATTACGTTCTAAAAAACCATTCAGAAAATTGTTTTTTCTGAATGTCTTTTGCGGAACCTCAGACAACAGCCCGTTAAGAAGTCCCAGGGTTCCGCAGAACCCACTTTGGGAGCCTCTGTTCTAGACGATTGTGGAGAGTGGGTTAATTTGTAGAGAAAACACCAATGAGTTTCTTTCTCATCGACGTTTTCGTCAATATTTTTAATCGTTAAAGGTTATAATACATAAAAAATAAACGCCAAATTAATACAGAATTAAAACATTTGGGTTGGTTACTTCAAAATGGCATTTAACTAATGTTTGACACAATGGTTAACAATGTTAACACATACTAACTCTTTCAGTTAAAGAATGCAAAATCATCTTTTTCTTCTTATCCAACGCCCGTCACTGGCAGTTCAGCCATCTGACGCCGAGCAAACTAATAGAATAGAAATACAAAGTAAATTGTTTACACTAGTAATTGTTATCCATTTAAACGGTTCTAACAAGAGTGTACGCATGAGTTCATACTAACATAAGTGTTTAATAGTGTAAACAATTCACTTTGTATACTTTCACTTAGTCTTTAGTATGTGTAAACATTTTTAACCATTGTGTCAAACATTAGTTAAATTACATGATATTTTGAAGTAACCAACGCAAATTGAAGATATTTGTAATTATTTTAAATACTGTTTATATTATGTTTTAATTTGACATTTATTGTTTATGTATTATAGCTTAGAAAATTTTAATAAATATAGACGAAACATCGATCAGAAACTCATTGGTGTTTGCTTCGTGACTGACAGTCGACAATCATCTAGAATAATTATAACTACTAGCTAACCCGGCAAACTTCGTACCGTGTAACAAACAATCAGTGATGTCATATTATCTTGACCTCACTTAATTTAGTATTGTCATAATAGCTATCCCGACAAGATGGTATATATACTGCCTTACCTATAAGACATTCAATTCGAATAGGAATAACATCACAAAAAAAAAATTTGCAATGGCCTACAGTTTATTATATGTAAGAAACTCGATAACAACCAATTGATGCTTTGTTTGATTAGGCAAACACTTTATTCCATAACTATTCATCATACCATGGAATGCATCAAAAAATATATGTTTAGGGTTAAATTTTTAAATTTACAATTTCATTCTTATAACATATATTAACTCATTAAGGCAATTAATTTGTTTTAATAAGTTCCTAAACAATTTTTTTTCACTATTGGTAATTGATGGATACTTCGGTCTCAATCGGTTAAACTTTGACCACTCTCGTGTTACCATCGGTATTACTCGGTTGACATCGGTCACGCTCTGATGGGCACACATAGTTAAGTACTTTTCGTGACCTGTAATAGACGTAATTATGCAAAGAGGTATGATTACTTGTGAGCGTGAAGTACTTCTCACCCAGCGCCTTTGCGGTGGCCGACCACCTTTGTCTGTTCCCCTCCCAGGCCTCCAATCAGCTGTTCGGCTCTCTGCAACTTGAGAGCACACAGGTCTGCCTCCGCTTGGAGCGCCTGAAAGTGGAAAGTGGAGCGCGCCTTGTGCATCTCCAACACTGCCACCAATCGGGCCAGCTTGGCCTGTACTTCTCTCAACTGAGCCCTTTTCACTTCCAAAGCTTGCATTGCTGTGGCGTATTCTGCTTCGGCTGCTGCCAAGGCGATATTCTTCGGAGCAACTACTAGCGACTTTGTCGTACTTTGACATCGCGATGACCCACTTACATAAGCCTGTATCAAACCAATCACTCATTCAACATTACCTTAACTAAAATATTATTAACAACTCAACCAAACAGAACAACCAATGCCCATGCCATTATTAATAATATTTTCATCCCAATAATTAAAAATTGTTCTTATTATTATTTTTATTTTATTTTATTCTAGTTTATTCTGTTTTAAATCTGTTTAATTTTTTAGTTTTAACTCTGTGCATTCAGGTTTGATTGTTTCATCATGCAGAACCCTATCCCCTTTTGGTTAAACCAGGTAAAATTCCTTTCCCTCAAACTTACTAAATGCACGTCCCACATTGAATTCCTTACTACCTGTCTTGGGCTTAACATTCCTCCCAATGGATTAACAGTGAAAGTTCCTCTATCTGCTATTCCTCCATCCTTCCGCGGTCAGATTGCTGCCTTTGGGTTTTTGTGTTCCCTCGAACTAACTTCGACTACACTTCGTCATTATGAACAACTCCGTATTTCTTACTTACACAAACTCAATTCTGTTATTAAAATTTTACTTTCTCTTTCACCTAGCTACATCATTAATATTAATCAGCATTTGTTCACTGCCCAAAAGTACCTTGATATGGCCCGATCCTCTTGTTCCAAAAAACTTTCTAAACTTATCTGTAGCTACTTCAGAGCAGGCCTGACTCTCCCTTTTCAGATCCCATCTGGTTCCCCAAAAGGTCCGATCTGCCATCCTCCATTATTTTTAAATAATTTTGAACCCTCTAATACACTTTCTCCTTCCACCACACCCGTATCTGAGCCTTCAACCAATTTTCCAAGCAGTTACCAAGACCATTATACTACCATGAAACCCCCGAAAAGAATCTAAATATTTGCAATCTTTCCTCTCATTCTCTTACTACGTATGAAAAGAGTGTTCTCTCCAAGGGACTCTCTTTCTGCCCAGTTCCTAAAGTGAACCACATAAAATTAATGGAGGATATACAAATGTTCTGTAGGTCTCTCCGATGGATGTATTTTTTCAAATCACAAAATAACGAAGCGGATCCCCTTAGCCACAAAGTCCATTCCTCGCTCGCTAAATTCAAACCTCCTTCCCCGAATGAACCACCACCTCTATCTGCTTCTCACCCTCTAGAACAATTTATAACACTTCTACTCAGTAAAACTTCCAACCCTAGTTTCCTTAAATCTCTCAGTCCCCCTGACAACCTTAAGCCTCTCGAAAGAAGGGCTATCAAGACCTTGTCCAACAATCCCGACCTTCTTATTATGCCTGCCGACAAAGGATCAACAGTGGTTCTCATTGACCGTTCCGTCTACCGCGGAGAGGTTATGAGACAACTCCTTGATCAAACCTTTTACCTTTCTCTTCCTTCTGATCCCACCCATAACTTCCGTTTAGAACTGGTTAATTTACTTAAGAATCACTCCGTCCGCGAGGGACTCTCGAAAAAAGATGTCTCCCTACTTATTCCCAACTCACCTCGTTGCCCCGTCTTTTACCTCCTCCCTAAGATCCATAAAGATTTCAAAATGCCCTATAATCCTCCTCCAGGCCGACCAATAGTCTCCAGTTGTGGCAGTGTCACCGAGCGCATCTCTGCTTTCGTTGATGCTATTCTCCAACCTCTTGTGTCCAGTCAGCCATCTTTTTGTAAGGACACTTTTCATTTCTTACAGAAAGTTAAAAATCTTTCCCTTCCTTCTACCCCTGATCATGCCCCTCTACTGGTTACAATGGATGTAAAATCCTTATACACAGTTATTGATCACGATGAGGGTTTAAACGCCTTACGTTTCTTCCTTAATCTCAGACCCCATCCATCATCCCCTTCCACTGATTTTATCCTACAGCTTTCCGAGTTTGTCCTCAAACACAATGCCTTCGTGTTTGATGATACATACTATCTCCAAGTCAGAGGTACAGCAATGGGAACTAGTATGGCCCCATCTTTCGCATGTCTGTTCATGGCAAAGCTAGAACAGGCCTTTCTCAATACCTGCTCTCTCTTGCCCCTTCTCTATACCCGTTACATAGATGACATCTTTTTTATATGGCCCCACGGGGAAGCCAATTTGACCTTTTTTATCAACTCATTTGAACATTTTTCCCCCTCCATCTCATTCACTCACTCCGTTTCTGATAAAGCTATAACCTTTTTAGATGTTAATATCACCATAGACAAAGGTAGTTTGGTCACCTCCATATACACAAAGCCAACCAATCCCCAACAATATCTCCATTTCAGCAGTTGTCACCCGCCACACATTATGAAGTCTATTCCACGTTCCCTTTCACATCGTATCCATAGAATTTGTAGCAATATTCAGGACAAACGACACCAGATTAGTCAACTGAAAAATAAATTTCTTGAACGTGGCTACCCCCAACATCTTCTTGACAAGCGTATCATCCCGGCTGGAATCATTCATACACCTCGAAATAATTGCATTTCCGATAATAATAGCCCCTTCCTCACCACCACATACTTTCCCACAATTAATAAGTTACGCTTAGTCATCAAGGAACTCTTCCCTCTCCTGTCATCCTCTCCGACCACTTCCAATATTTTCACCAAATCACCCCGGATTTCCTTTAGACGACCCCCCACTCTGGGCAATATCTTCTCCCATAGAAGTTTTAAACGCTCCAGGCCTGCACCTGACACTTTTGGCACAAAGCAATGTGGCAGAAGGAAATGCCTCACCTGTCCCATCATCAATCCTGACAGCCATTTCATTTCGACAGTGAACAACCATTCATACCCTCTCTCCTTTGCTAGTTCTTGCACTTCCAGCAATTGTGTTTATCGTCTGGACTGCACACAATGTGACTCATTCTACGTGGGCCTGACTTCCACGTCACTTAGCCTCCGTATGAATGGTCACAGGTCATCCGTTGGTCAACGCAAGCAGCTGCCTGTTGCCACCCACGCCAATCTCCATAACCTTCCCTTCAACGATTGCTTCAGGGTTAAAATATTAAGAAAACTCTCAAATGATGACACCCAGACCACTCTAAGGGCTTCTGAGGAAGCCTTCATTTGGTTATTGGGTGCAAGAAATTCCCCTGGTCTAAATTTAATCAGATGATTTTTTTATTTTATTTTTATTTTTATTTATTTATTCATTTATTTATTTATTTATTTTTTTTCCCCGTTTAATTTTAGTTAGTTTTATGTTTTTTTCCTTTCCTTTCTCTTTTTTACTTTTCTCCTCCCTTTTACTTAAATATCACTTTTATAATTTTTTTAACTCACAGCCTACACTGGTTTACGTTGGTAAGATGGCTGCACTGCGTGTCATTGTATCGCGCCAGTTTACATCGGCCAGTGGACGCATTTACGTCTCCGTTCCTTCATTCTTTCTCCTTTTATTTTATTTTCTTTCTTTCTACTCTCCTGAAGACGGCAAGACGCCGAAATAATCGAGATTCGTGAGTGTTCGTCCTTTTTCTTGTGTTCTCTAGCTGTAACTTTAATTATATATATATATATATATATATATATATATATATATATATATATATATATATATATACAACTTTTACTAATATATATCAAAGTAAAACACAAATGACGCTATAATCAAAGAAACATCATGGTAAGAAAAGATGAGTTTTATGATCTGTGAAAATAGGTAAATGTCTATCTCGATTACAACAAGCTACCTCAAGAGAACCTACAATCTTTTTTCTCCACTCATTTTGTGGAGGTTTCTTTAGCATATTAATTTACGAGTGGGTTAACTCTCTGATAACCATACTTAAGTATATGTACTTGTAATATTTTAAACAACTGAATGATTTTTTTTCAGTTATTACAACTATATTTGCTATTGTAGTATTGGAAAAAGAATTGAAAGAGGCACAGACTTTCTCTTCTTGTCGAGGAGGTCTTTGAAGGTGCTTATGAGCTCGAGATAGGATGTGGGAGTGACGTAGGTCTTGCGGCCGGTCGTCATGACGAACTGCACGGCCAGACTCTGGGTGGAGGTGTGGAAAGACTGGCACATGTCGATACAAGCTTGCCTCTCCTGCTTGCTCAAATCGATTGACGACAAGAACCTCGTGGCCACTGCTAGGAGGGCGTCTTCAGGCCATGCCTACTCCAACAAAACATGTTAGCTCTTTTACTTTGAATCAGTATGGGGTCTGAATCAGACTACGATAGATATATATTACATATAAAGAGAATTATTCGGTTTCTCGAGGTGGATGCGATCTGAAAACGGTAAGCCAGTTAATTTGACTGTCAGTAGAACTGTTCACTGATTTAGATTTAATTAAAATTGTTATCAGATACTTCTACACAGAGGTCGCTATCAAGGAGGTAGAGACGTCCGTCGGGTTTCCACTGAAGGAAGGTATTAACGTATTAACACGTTAAGAAATTAATGTGTACAAGTATGTTAAACAAATTCAGTATTTACCAAGCAAAAACGGTATTACTCTTAATTCTTTGCACATACATATATAACTCAAATACAGAACATAGAACAAAATAAAAATCGTTTTTTTCATTTATTCCTTCTCTGATTACATCATGAATGTGTACCGCTGTCTTAAAGTCCTATCTGTTATCCAATGTAGTGCTATCCAAAATTATTGCATCTTATTCTCTAAATGTCATTTTAATTGACATTTTATCACAATTTAAAAAAATCCACTGAGGAAGAATTTCATTAATTAAGCAATTGAAATGAAATGAATTGAAAAAATCAAAATGCTAAATATATTTGTATTTATATACTGCATACTAAATACAATAATAAAAATGTAATAAAAACAATTTATACACAATTCAATAAAATTTTCTTAATTTATCATGTTTATAAATAAATGATAATAAAATAACACTTTAAAAAGTATGTATAACTTGTGAAAGTGCAGGAAAGGACTAATGTCCAGAAAGGGATGTTGGGGAAACAAAGGAGTACAGTAAAAAAGAGAATGTTATTATTTCACGTGTTTATGTGAAATCTTTTTATCGTATAAAATACAAAGGTGCAGTTTTATTCGATTATGTAGTTCTTATTGACTTTTGTTTGCTTGTAGTGAACAGGTAGAAATGTATGTGCCAAAATATTATTGAAACGCGTTACGTTTTGAATAAAAATAAATTTAAGTGGAGTCTTTGAATGTAAACTCCAAATATGAGTAAAGACCACATACCAACACACAGCACAATTAAGCACAGAACACCAATCGAGCAGAACAACAGCACATGTTCAAAAAACATTTTGTTAATAAAATTATTTAAGTGAAGATATGTTCCATAATTTCATCTACCTTTAATAAAAACGACTTAAAAAGACCTGAAGATAATTGAAAAGGAAAAACAAGACTTTTGTGCAAACGTTTAAGTGAATTTATACGTCATCGACAAATGATAAATACAGAAAACAAATATGAAAACTGAAACAAATTAAATATACATGTAAAACATATGCAATAATGGCTGCCTAACTATTTCAAATACTTGGTAATAAAAGTTTTAAAGAGGAACTTTTTGTATGGATACAAAATCCATATATATTTTAGACACTTTTCTTTATCTAGGTTTTGTCTATTTGTCTAGTGTCAAACATTAAAATATCTAATTCTGAGGTAAAATGGATAAACAAACAAAAGTCTCCACACAAATGAAGTTTTATTCAACAGCAACAACGCGTTTCGAGACTTTTGTTTACCTCTTTTACCTCAGAATGAGTAAACAGCACACAATTACGGATTGCACGACTAATGAATTAAAATATCTTTAAGCCAACGTTTCGTCTATATTTGTAGCCCTCAAGATGTCTACAAATATAGACGAAACGTTGGCTTAAAGGTGTTTTACTGTTTGACGCTAGACCAAACCTCGATAAAGAAAGAAAAATAGAGAATTTATGTGGTTGAGATTAGAAAACATCATATAAAACTAAAAATAGTGTTCATTTTTAAATAGAATATATTAAAAAGAAATAAAGGTTGATGGTATCATAGAGCTATATCAAATTATTATTTATTTTAACAGGTGTCTTCATTACGCAAGTCACACGTACAATGCATATATATATTTCCGAGCATACTGGTTTCATATGGCTTCAGAATCACTTAGTCATATATGGGGGTGGGTCTATCTCTAAAGCCCAAGGAGTCTGATAAGAGACATACGGACGGAGGGTTCTTTATTTTGTATGATAACGACTGCTCTTGAACAAAGACCGTGACACTAAACTGATTGAGAGAAGATAACAAAGTTAAAACTTTCAAATCAGACGTGATTCTATTTATACATACGCCTGTCGTGATAACAACCTTCACTTAATATCAACCTTCACAACCGCTACCAACTTAAAATAACTTGAGAGTGGCAATGAAGTATAGTCTTCGACAGACTTGAAATATGAGGCTCTTGAAGGCATAAGACGGTTGAATTTAAACTCAAATATAAGACTTGTGTACCTGATGTGACTTATCTCTGGCTCGGTCTATTTGTCGCATCTTATCGCAAATGTCAGCTTTCTCGTCAGCCTGGAAGATATTCGGCACTTCTCCAGAGTTCAACAGGTTGTTAATATCCTCGACAAATGATTCTTCTTTTATCTAAAGAGACATTTATTTTAATACAACACTTAAATTATAACTACTAAGTAATATACTGTTACATATACATTTACATAGTATACTGTTATGCAAAAACGCAAAGATATAATTAATTATATTTAGAAAGCTATAAGCTCATATCTTATGCTTAAATATATCATATCTTAAGCTATTAAAAGAATGCTTTAATGTTATGGTACTCCAAATTGATAGCTAATTTACCCTGTACAAATTTTAAATGAAAGTTCATTTAGCACACTTAAGGAGTGTCATATCAAACCTATTAATGTATCCGAGTTTTAATTATTTTTATGATTTGAAAATCAAATATATGTACGTACTCATCAAAGGATTTATTTCCTTGCAAAACAAATCTTGAATTTTCAGGCCAATCACTCCGTTTTCAAATTAAATCCATTCTTTTTGATGCCAAATTAATCAATTTACAAATCAAATCGTGTCCTTAGAAGTCAAATTTATATTTTCCCGAATCAAATCATGATTTTTGTAGATAAAATTATTCATTTGTAAATCAAATATTCCTTTCAAATTACCCCCTCCTGTTTGCCATTAAAATAAATCCTTTTTGATATCAAATTAATCAAAAATGATATCAAATATACAAAAAGATTTCATATAAAACACATGACATATAAATGAACTAAAAACTAATAAGAAATTCAGAGAAACAGATAAAAAATGAAGTATCGAGAACAACTACGTGTTCTTAGAATTGAATTCATTACTCAGTGGCTGAGGTAAACAATCAAAAAGACTAAATCTAGTATTCTAAGAACTCTATAGAAATATCATCTAACAAACAGGACTGACCTGGTTGGATCTTTGGTCTCTGAAAGTATCTCGAAAAGTTTATCATTGGATAAGAAGAAAAACCTTGGGAAGTAAAGCCTTTTCTTCTCAAGGTAGTCGTTTAAGCCTTTTTGAATCACTTCCAGCAGAGTGTTTGACTTTTTCAATCTTTCTAGAAGCTTATCTATTTCAACAACTGCCATCACATGTGTATCTTGTATAACAGTCGCATAATATCTTTCCACATCTAAAAAAAAAAAACCAAAATTTTTAAAGTCCTTTACAATCAGTCAACTGACTTTAAAAAGTTAAACATCGTTTAGGATGAGAAATCAATCATTAGGCGTTTTAAACCACCAAACTAAACACAGAAAACAGTTACAACTAAACGCTTTAACTATAGTTTTTGTTTGAGAAAAAATTATAAATAATTTTGAATTTCTTATAGTATCAATACTTATTGTTAATGTTTTTCTTTTAATTTTTGTTATTCTAATAATTGTTAGTAATTTAGAAACAATATTTGATATACGCACTCTACTTTCACCCAATATGGCTGGCCACGACGCTTTATTCGTTCTAATTATGCGCAGTTTCAGCCTTTACTCCGCCCACTTCCAGTCAACACAATGCCTTATCTCCTCTATTTAAACCACTTCCAGTCAACACGATGATTTAATTATCCTCTCTATTTGACTACTTCCAGTCAAAACAATTTATTATTAACCCATTAATGCCGGATTATTTTTTATGAAAAATAAGTGTAAATGTAAAACTAATAAAAATATATTATTTATACGTACGAAGAACAACAACTAAATATATTATGATCACCGAAATTCAACTAAAAAGATCAAATATAGAATTTTGAAAGTAATTTCTTATGCATTTCCGTACTAAAGATTCACATATGCTGATATTCTATAATTTCCTAGTATGTACTCGCATCTGCCGAACCTACTATATATAGTAGCTGATATAAAATTTAGTCCTGAATACTGATGAACATTTTTCTGTATAAAATATGTATACACACATGAACACTGAGATGTAATTAATACATTTTTCACGAAAAAATTAATAATGACTGTGAACTATCATTAGTATAACCTACTTGTTTGTGGAAGCCATCCTGCGTTTACCGTATCTGGAGACAAACTGGCAACTGCAAACTATCTCTGTACAATCTACCAACCATACGTGTAACAAACGTGTTCTATACCGTCAAAACAACAACTGTACAAGAACTGAACAGAATAATCTCATTCGTTTCTGAAATAACATTTGAATACATATTGCCTACTATATATAGTAGTTCCGTCACTAATGGGTTAACTATGGTCTACTCAATTCTAGTCAAAACATGAATTAGACCTCGGGTTCCTCCATCTTTGTTTCATTGTGGATTCCGACTCCACCCCCCCCCCCCTCCATCACACCCCACAACCACCAAACGGGCAGTTCAAAAAATAATGCGCGTGCAAATCTTCAAACAAATATTTGTTTTTTAGGTAAATGAAAAGTGTAACTATGAAATAATTTCATTACATTTACAACAAATTGTTGAAACATAGAAAACCTTTTTAAAATAATAACAACATATTCCTTTACTAACATTTTAGAAAATATACTGAAATAAATGGTAAAAGAATCTGTTTTGAATATAACAATTCCTCTTTGCCATGATTGAAATTTAATGTTTTTTTTTTATAAATTGCTCATTTCTTCTTCAATTTTTGGTCAAACTTTCATGGTTTTTTAATGAGCCGTTTAATGTCAAAAAAACATTTAATGAAAATAGAAACTGTACTGTAACGCCCCTTTGGCGAATGTAATCTTGAAAAAAATTATCTCATCTCATCCTCCAAATAATGTTAATACAGATTGATGGGAATAAATGTGTGCACGCCTTATAGCTTTGGGGGATCTTGGAATGCCAGAAATGTGGATTGTCAATGAGACATCAAGTTAGAGGAATCACTAACAAACTGGTGACCAATAAGGATACGAAAATCCCAAAACGTTTTCAAACCTCGTTGTTTAAAGCCAATTCCTAAGAATTCCCCCGTCACTTCCATCGTAAAGGCTGTTGTTTAAAATAGAAAGCCAAACCTCTTCCAATACTGACAACTCTTTCACGACTCAAAGAGGTCAAACAACTACGAAACAATGTATACTGACAAACCAAATATAACAGTACAACAGGTATACATACTAATATACACAGTATACAGTATTTACATACTAACCCCACAATCACAATAGTACTATAATTCAGTAATAATAGGTCCGTGACCTGAAACTGCTAATTACAACCTGGACTACAATACACGGGTAGATAAACTTTAATATATCTCGCACTGACCTCAGGGTTACAACAACATGCAATTAGGAAATGAATGTATCATTTATTGACAATTTCTAATTGTTTATTTTGTAAATTACTATATTTGTGTAAGACTATTAATGTCAGGTTATTGATTCAATACTCCCTCAGAAATGGAATAATAAAACTGAAGTTTGTATAATGAAGTAAAATTGTCTTATACCTTACTAAGTTTCAAATAAATCTAATTATTCTTCTCTTTAGTTCTGTTAGAACTATACTTGAAAGTTTTAAGTCATTACCAATAATACTTAACGTCAAAATAGTTTGTTTTCTTTTATCTTATATATATTTCTTTTCTTTTTTTTATTTTTAATAAAACTTTCTTTGAAGGAAATATTGTTGAAAGGCTTATTATTATTAATAATGACTTCTCTGAATGTTCAAAAGTGTAATCATCCATTAAAGTGTTTAAAGATTGTTTTTTTTTTACTTAAAACGACTTCTCTCCTTGGTTTTTGGTTCTTGAAATCTCCTCTACCCCTCTCCTCCTGCCAGTCCCCCTTCATCCCCCCACCCCACCATCCTCCGCTTGATTCTTAAAAGTGAAGTTGGTTTATTCTCTGCCAAGGTGATCAATACTAAACTTCTGATCTTCTACCAGCTCATTGCCTCGAGCACTTGTAAACACAAATGTTTTCTTCCTGCTTTTTTTTTCCTCCTCGTTCACTCATCTAAATTCGGGCAAACTTACTTCAATCCCTTTAAGCCTTACTGCTTTGTTAAGAGTGCATTTTAGTTTTAAAGTTGATAAGTTTAAAAAAAGAAAAAAAAACTTAAAACATAATTATTTACTGGAACAATTTTATAAGTGTTTTTCATTAAATTTGTTCCCTTAATGATAAATTGAAAATAATAAAAAGAAATAAATGATCTGAGGCCTTTCACTTTATGTCATCAGAGAGCAAACAAAGTAAAAAAAAAGAAGGTAACAGAAAAAAGGTTATATATATATAAAAACTTTAACACAGAGGTTAAAGGTTAAAACGTTAACAAGTAATTCTCCCGATTCGGTCAAGGACCTTGTCTATTAGGGGGTTCTTCGTTCAGCGATGACTTATGGATGCTCCGTCTGGTTTAGAGCTGCACCAACCAACAAAGCGTATAACCCAGATTGTTCATAATAAGTGTGCCCGCCTTATAGCTCCTTGGTACGCCCGTAATGTTGATATTCACCATGATTTGAAAATGAAATCCATAGATAGCTACATCACCCGACTTACTACCAATGAAGACAACAAACTATCTACTTATCCAAACCTCCTTGTACAAACTCTAAATCCTGTCACCAACCTTCCTCAACCTCACTGAATAATTACTTCATCCACTGACTATCTGACTACCTTTCCAGCTCATGACTCAAAGCATTGAAAACTATTACTAACAAGACCACATGACCGCGAATACGACATCATTACTGTACAGACTAACTTAATATCCGACATGAATTACTGACATTCCAAGTTATAGTAGCACAGTAATCAAGCAGTAGAAGGCCTCTGGTATGGAACTGCTAGTTACGACGTGCACTATAGTGCGCGGTTATATTCGTTGGTCGTTGGTCTTTAGATTCGACTATCAATATTCCATTGTATTAATTTCTTTAAATTTTCATTCCTCAGAGAGATATTTCTGTTTTGTATAATAACAGAAAATTATTAATTCTTCATAGAAATTTCTAAATGTGAGATGTTTACTAGTTTTCATTCTTCGAATAAAAAAAGTTATCAATATAAACGCCTATTTTTGTACATCAATAACTGATGCGTATAATATAATTGGTACCACAGCAGTAATAACACTTTTTTAGAACTAAAATACAGATTTTTTTCCCTTTGGTGAATGTAATTTTGAAAAAAAATATGGCAACTCATCGTCCACATTATGTTCTATTTTTAGGTATGTTTAACTCTGATCCGTTAAATGGTACGGTATTTATCGCTCTCAAAGATTTCAGATTGAATTATAAGTCAAAATTTTTACATTTTACTGAAAAAAAATTTTTCCATTGTTTTAAAAATCTGCGAATATTTGTATTTGATTGCCTTTGTAGCTTTAAAAAAAATGTAATTTTAAGACTCAAGATTTAGTAGTTTAGGAGAAAAAAATGTAGTCTGAAAAGAGGTTTTGGCAAAAAAATGACTTTCCCATCATGTATAATTGCTCCCAAACTATAGGGTTCATCTACACTTTGAGGCCAGGCCAATTTTTGTGTTCCTTGATGTGGTGACCTTGATTTTTATTTCACGCGATTATTGTGACATCTTATATATACATATATATACACTGATAAAACGAAATACGATCCAAACTGGACACAATACGAGTTCGAGAGTAACAAAGAGCAACACACAAAGTAGGGAAACACACTTACAGACTCAAATTTTCGGGTAATCCGTCTTCAGGAGAAAAGAGAATGGGAGACCAAGCACGTTGTGGTTACTTGCCGTTGCGCCTACAACGTGCTTGGTCTCCCATTCTCTTTTCTCCTGAAGACGGATTACCCGAAAATTTGAGTCTGTAAGTGTGTTTCCCTACTTTGTGTGTTGCTCTTTGTTACTCTCGAACTCGTGTATATATATATATATATATATATATTATTGACTTAATTATATCTTTGTTATATTACTACATACCTGTTTAATTAATAATCAAAACTATTTGGAAGTATAATTAACTAGCAAAAGTCTGCAGCACCTAGTTTATAGGTCTTGAAATTCCAATGTTTCCTACTTTCGTTTCGTTCAATGATATCTTTAATAAAATATTACAAACCATGTTAAGAATCTATGTTGTTATAGTTACATGTCCAAGGATATTATTTTGAAATTTTATTTATTAAATAATATAATTAGTAAAAATTAAATCAAATAGTTGGATTGATTGCTCCTCCTTTGCAATAATAAGTTTACTTATATTTATTAAATTGTGTATTTCAATAATTTTAATTGGAACTAACTCACGTATCATTTCGTTATTGTTCCGTTAGTCACTAAAACTATATCGTTTCGTTTTTAATTTGGTTCCTTTCTAGACAGCATGATTGTCGCTATATTTCTCAGTGTTCATCCTAATAAGTAACAAGGGGGTGTAACAAAGTTCGTAAAAGGAAAGAAACGCTTGTTTCTGATGAAATGTTACTGGGAAGATTAAACTGAATGGGTTATTGGCCCTGGGGTCTCGGCACGTGAGACAGTGTTTCTCCTTACCAGCCGGCTTTCCCGCTTACTGTTATTGCTCCATCAGCACAAGTCAATATAATTTCTAGAATATTCCTCAATTTTTCCTCTTTATATTGTTTATTCTTTACTAAACCTTATAGCATTGTTTTTTTTTATTAGATTTGAAAAAAAGTTAAAATACATTTAATCACATAAAAATTGGAAAGACAATCTACACTGGACACAATACGAGTTCAAAATCGAAGAAGAATAACACAAAGGGTATAGGGAGACACTTAAAAACTGAAATTTTCGGGCAATCCGTCTTCAAGAGAAAAGAGAAAGAGGGACCAAACACGTTGTAGACGCCGGGGCAAGAAACCCACCTACCGTAATGGTTACTTGCCGTTGAGTCTACAACGTCAAAAACCCAACTGAAACACAACAAGGTTTTCAGAGACAGAGTTTTTGACACTGACGAGGACCGCTTGTTGTGGTGGAAAGATCTTAGTCTTTTTTTCCATTTCATATTGTGCTTTGATCATTGATCGCTATTTCACGTGTTTATGTGAAACCTTGTTATTATATGCATATATATATAAACAAATCAGAAAACAGTCCCCACCGGACAGATAATAACTGAAAAAAAAACAACACATAAAGAACGAGAACAGTTACTGGTTCTCGTTCTTGATGTGTTTTTTTTAAAATTAATATATATATATAATATATATATATATATATATATATATATATATATATATATATATACATATAAATCCTGTTTCGTTGGAAATACGATCCGAAACGGACAAATATAGTTCAATTCAGAAAAAGGAAACAGCGCTTGGTTTCCCTCTCTTATCTCTCCTGAAGACGGTTCAAACCGAAAATTAGATAAAAGCGAAACGTTGGCAATGAGAGTTTGATTTTTGAACCTGGAAAATTTGACCGATTCCCGATATATATATAAACTTCAATACACAGGAAAGGACACAGAAAGTCACTACAAAACTCACTTCGATATTTCGACATCCATCGTCTTCACGAAGAAATGCGAAGTACTCGTTGAGAAGCAAACTGCTGCTCAACATATATATATATATATATATATATATATATATATATATAAATATTGATAAGAGTATCGACCGTGGAATAGAAACAAAACTATAGTTTATCGGGACTCGGTCAGTTCTTAAGGTTCAAATTAAACTCTCATTGCCAACGTTTCGGTTTTTATTTAAAACCTTTTTCATAGGCAGAAGTATAAATTTTGAAACAGAAAAACTAAGTGTTACATTAAAAATTATTTTACAAAGAAAAATAGTATGTGGATTCTAACAACAACTGTAGTCTGAATGAACACGCGACACTGAACAGAAATAAAAACCGATACGTTGGCAATGAGAGTTTAATTTGAACCTGAAGAACTGACTAAGTCCCGATAAACTATAGTTTTGTATATATATATATATATATAGTTCAATATAGACAAAGAAACATAAAGAAATCAAAAGAGCACACTTACAGTCTCTAATTTTCGGTTTGAACCGTCTTCAGGAGAGTTTGAACCGTCTCTCCTGAAGACGGTTCAAACCGAAAATTAGAGACTGTAAGTGTGTTCTTTTGATTTCTTTATGTTTCTTTGTCTATATTGAACTATATTTGTCCGTTTTGGATCGTATTTCCAACTTAAGAGTGTATATATATATATATATATATATATATATATATATATATATATATATATCAATGATCAAACCACAATAAGAAATGGGAAAACGAGACTAAGATCTTTCAACCGTAACAAGCGGTCTTCGTCAGAGTCTCAAACCACAATAAGAAATGGGAAAACTTAGTCTTTTTCAACCGGTTGAAAGATCTTAGTCTTGTTTTCCCATTTCTTATTGTGGTTTGATCATTGATTGTTATTTCACGTGTTTATGTGAAAAAATATATATACATATATATTTTATATATATATATATATATATTGTGTTAAACTGAATTGCCATAATTAAACATACCTTTTTTTTGAGCAGTTTTTCATATTTCCTTGCTAATTTTAAATCGTCTTGATTTAGCTGGTGGCCCACCAGCCCACCAGCTAAATCAAGACGATTTAAAATTAGCAAGGAAATATGAAAAACTGCTCAAAAAAAAAGGTATGTTTAATTATGGCAATTCAGTTTAACACAATATGTATAAATGAAGGCCTGCTCCCTATTTATACTAATATATATATATATATATTTCGAAATATAGAAATTCGAAATATATTTAGAAATATATATATATTTCGCACTCCGTTCTTCGACGTGGGGAGATCTCTCTCACTTCGTCCTCTCTTCTAGTCTACTCTCCTGATGACGAACAACAGTTCGAAATATTGAATTCTGTAAGTTTTCTTTGTATTCTATTTTCTGTGTCGTGCTTTGTGTAATTTAAAATATATATATATATATATATATATATATAACTGGGTTACGTGCCGTTGCGTCTGCAACATGCTTGATCTCCCTTTCTCTTTTCTCTTGAAGACGGATTACCCGAAAATTTGAGTCTGTAAGTGTGTTTCCTTACTCTGTGTGTTACTTTTCTTGTATTTTGAACTCGTGTATATATATATATATATACCACAATTAAAAGAAACGGTCCAGCGGACTTTTTTACAATAAAATAAAAAACGAAGGAAACACACAGAAAGACACAGACATAACTCACATCGATATTTCGACAATCGTCGTCATCAGGAGGTGCGAAGAGCGAAGAGTCCCGCAGGAAGACAGGGCGGTACTGAACTCGGAAACCGCAGCCAGTACCCCACCACTTACCACCAAGCGGGGGAAGGGAGGGAAGGAAATGAAGAGCCAAATTAAGACGTAAAAGGAACGAGTAAAAATTATAACTATAAAAAATTATAAAAAAGTAGATAAATCAAATTAAAATTAATAAAAATAATAAATAAAAAGTAAAATAAAAAATAATAAATAAATAAATAAAAAATAATAAATAAAAAATAATAAATAAATAAATAAATCATAAATAAATTATCGGTTGAGGTTGAGTCCGGGGGAAGAGCGAGCATCAAGTAAGCATATGTATGCCTCCTCTGAAGCTCTTAGGGTAACTTTATTGTTGGATTCGGGGATCTGTTTCAGGATCTGAACCCTGAAACAGTCATTGAAACTGAGTCCATGCGAGTTCGCATGGATGGCTACAGGATAGTTACTGCGTTGACCGACTGAAACCCTATGACCATTCATACGAAGGCTCAACTTATTAGAAGTTAAGCCAACGTAAAAGGAGTCACACCGAGTGCAATCCAGTCGGTAAACACAGTTGCTCGAGGTACAGGAGGAATTGACCTGAACCGGGTAGGAACTATGGTGGAGAGGGGAATCGAAGGAAGGATTAGGATTAACAATCAGGCAAGTTTGACAGCCACGGCGTCCACATTGTTTCATTCCAGGAACAGGATTGGAAGGCTGAGGGGAAATATGAGAGAATGAAACAATGTGTGTAACAAACAATGTGTGTAATTCTTGTAACAAACAATGGAATGAAACAATGTGGACGCCGTGGCTGTCAAACTTGCCTGATTGTTAATCCTAATCCTTCCTTCGATTCCCCTCTCCACCATAGTTCCTACCCGGTTCAGGTCAATTCCTCCTGTACCTCGAGCAACTGTGTTTACCGACTGGATTGCACTCAGTGTGACTCCTTTTACGTTGGCTTAACTTCTAATAAGTTGAGCCTTCGTATGAATGGTCATAGGGCTTCAGTCGGTCAACGCAGTAACTATCCTGTAGCCATCCATGCGAACTGGCATGGACTCAGTTTCAATGACTGTTTCAGGGTTCAGATCCTGAAACAGATCCCCGAATCCAACAATAAAGTTACCCTAAGAGCTTCAGAGGAGGCATACATATGCTTACTTGATGCTCGCTCTTCCCCCGGACTCAACCTCAACCGATAATTTATTTATGATTTATTTATTATTTTTTATTTATTATTTTTTATTTATTTATTTATTATTTTTTATTTTACCTTTTATTTATTATTTTTATTAATTTTAATTTGATTTATCTACTTTTTTATAATAATTGTTTATAGTTATAATTTTTACTCGTTCCTTTTACGTCTTAATTTGGCTCTTCATTTCCTTCCCTCCCTTCCCCCGCTTGGTGGTAAGTGGTGGGGTACTGGCTGCGGTTTCCGAGTTCAGTACCGCCCTGTCTTCCTGCGGGACTCTTCGCTCTTCGCACCTCCTGATGACGACGATTGTCGAAATATCGATGTGAGTTATGTCTGTGTCTTTCTGTGTGTTTCCTTCGTTTTTTTATTTATATATATATATATATATATATATATATATAGAGTGCTCTCTTTTTTTTCAATTCTCATTTAAGCTCTTGTATCGATGGTAATTAGTTAATATGTACATTAAAAGTTGTCAATTTTCTCCTTCCTACATAATGAACGATATAAGGAATGTACCTGTGACTCATCATACTTCCGTATTGACTGTACACACCTCTTGTAGGCTTATTGGATTGCTCTAGATTCAGAGTTTCTTATATTCTTTCAATAGAAAGTACGAGACTACTTATTTGATACATACATATAATAAATGTGGAATATAGTACGATTAATAATTTAGTTAACTTTATGGTATAGTAAAGTCATTTTAATGTTTGTATAATATATTTCCTAATTTTTTTTTATTTCTTTACTGGGAAAACTATAAATAGGTCTTAAGTTGCTTTGAAATAAATAAAAGATATTTACCAGCTTTTGAAACCTCAACTGAAGATGTCTTGGATTGTCGGCTGAATAGGACGCTTCATCATCCTCAATGAACACTTGTAAAAGGATAAGTCTGAAACAATAAACGACATTTAGACGAATAGTCATACTAAAGCCATTCAAAGTCAAGCTCTCACACTCTTGTTATTTTAAAACTAATCAACACAACAATCATGGCCTCTTCCCAGGTTTTACGACTTTTTAATTATATTTACTCACTAGTCATTTAGATCTATTTCTTTCTAGTTAAAATAAGGCTGAACTTGTCATCTAGTTATTATAATGATCCCTATAATGAATACAATTATAATTATTATTATTATTATTATTATATTATAATTATTATAATGATAATTATCTGTACAATGTTTTAGTTGTTTTGTAGAAATTTTGTAAGTTGGGACTTCATCACAAATTCGGACAAGGTTAGGTTATAGCGGCAATATCAAGACAAAACACACGTAAGACAAAGGTTTGGAGCTTTCTGGTACCTCATAAATAATATATTGAGAGATTTCAAAAAGTACATCTCCACAAAATAAAAGTTTATATAAAAACTAACAACGCGTTTCAAACACTTAGTGTTCACCTTCAAGTTTACATCCAAAAAAATATACGTATCTCTGAGCTTTAAGAATACCAGGGTGAAATTTTATCATCTATTTATTAAAATGATCCTGTAACATCATTCATTTAGACACTCTTTTAGATCTTATGGAGAACTTTTTTAAGTTGGAATTTGAATACAATATATGAATGCTTAATTACACAATTGAGGTTTTTAACAAGGGAATTAGTATAAAAAATGTCCTAATTAATTCTGAACCTTAATAAAACTTAACAACATACTGAAACATGAACCAATTTATAAGTAAAGAGTTTTAATTACCTGAACTCTTGAGAGTCGATCTAGGGGAGTGACTTAGGAAGGACTGAGGGTTTTAGATGTAAACCTGAAGAAGAGCACTAAGTGTTTGAAACGCGTTGTTAGTTTTTATATTATCAAATAAAAAATCTGGAATGGCCTACACTCAACTTTAGTATAAGTAAACATATTATCATACTCCTTGGGTATAAAATATATAATTATCCATTTAGGTTTCTATAAATCTATAAAAGGGAGATGTTTGTTAGTCTATCATTCCTTGAGTTAGTATAAATAGTGATTGATCCTTTCAATACATACGCTTATTCTTGAATACCGTACCCCTGATTTTGTGTTACGAAATAGTCTGTTACAGAAGAACATGGCCAGTGGATCTCATACATAGTTTAACTGACTTCCTTCAACATTTAATATTTAACACAACTTTTCATATTTAAAACTTGAAAATATTCCTATTTTGCCTGAAAAATGTCAGAAACATCTAAGAAAAAAATTTCCTTTTAAGATAATTTATAATTTAAGATTTATGAAAATTATATTCATTATTTATCAAAAGAATGTTTTCAATTTTGAATTATGTTTTACATTTTTGATCTTTTATAGAATTATTATACTGGGAATTATATGGCTTCCTAATATTTAATAAAAACCATTTTTCTTTCGCTTCGTCAAAAAATCATAAAAATCCAATTTAAATAGTCAAATATTTAATAAGTCAAAATGTTTACATTTTATTGAAAAAAAAATTCCTGCGGTTTTAAAAATCTGAGGTTATTTTTCTTTTATTGCTATTGTAGTATCAAAGATAATGCCAAAATTCCATAACTCTAGAATAAGTAGTTTAGGGAAAAATATGCATACTTATTACAAATATATTATATTATAATTATTTATTATTTTATAAATAATTATAAAATACATTTATTTATTAAATTTGTCAACAAAATAAAAATATTTTGAAGTTTTAAAGAGAAATCTTTGTCTTAAATCTTCATTATAGAAGGAGTTCAGTTAAACTATGTAACAGATCCACTGGCTTTAGGAACAAAAGCCATGTTCTCTTGTAAGAGATTATTCTTAACACGAAATCTTCAGTTTTCCTTTGCAAAAGTGTTATTATTGCTGCAGTTATACTAATGATTATATTATATTCATCAGTGGTGTGATGTACAAAAATAAGCATATTTATTGAAAAGGATCAATCACTATCTGTACTACCTCAAGGAATGAATGACTAATAAACAACTCCGATTTAGACATTTATATTATACCTAAATAGGACATTATATATTATATACCCAAGAACTATGACATATTTACTAATAGTAAAGTTGAGTGTAGGCCACTCCAGATTTTTTTTGCGTGGAGATGTAATTTTTGAAATACCCCCATGTAAATACTAGGTTATAGCAGATTACACAAGTAATGAATATAAATAACACTCTACATTGAGAGTCCTCAATTTTGCCTAACTGAAGTGTATTTAGAGTAGGGATCTTTAATGAGTACTTGACATCGTAAAGGCCGAGGATGTCAAGAGACGACGTCGTCCGAGGGACGACGGTTGAAATCTTTTCACCTTACATATGAATAAATCGAGGGTCACGGTGAGGTGTGGTAGAGGTAAGATAGGGCCTAAAAAATCGAGCCTTGCCCTAACCAGGCAAGCCAGTATTAAAACCCGACCCTCCCCGATCTCGATCCCACATATCGTTTTAATATTCATAATATATAAACATATATTTATTTATATAAAAAAAAAAAAAAAAAAAACAGCGAGTGAGAAGCCCTGGCACGACCTGACTCGACCCGAACGTAATAATTGATATTTTCGGCCCGAATCTGATGTCGGGTTCCGGTTTAATTTCTTACATCTAAGGTATGGAACCCCAAATCTATCAGTCTAGAGCAGTGTTTCCCAAAGTGGGCGGTGCTTTGATATCGGGGGGCGCTAATGCAAAAAGCAGTTGGGGATTCTATTTCCATAAATTGAAAATGTTCATGCAATATAATTTTTAAATTTAAGTGAAAACACCACATGTAAACTTCTAGGAAAAGGTTTCTTAAAATTAATTGTTTTGATAATTTATTTTTATGTTAAAAGTATATTCTCATCTAAATTTCTTTCATTGTGTATTCATTCTTTTGCATAAATATGCTATGAAACAATACATATATTGGATTATAAATAAATATCCGATTATTCATTATATTAATTTAATTATTAAAATGTTACTTATTTCGTTATTTAGTCTAAGATTCTGATTATTTAGGAGTGTTGAGTATAAGTTTACGGACCCAAGGGGGCGGTGGCTCGAAAAAGTCTAGAGTCAACCACGAAAGCCATTACGCTATCCTGGCCCTTTAACAAAATAGCATGCACTCTAGTTAAACAAACCAATACCCGAAAATATAATTTTGATTTAAAAACCTATTTATACTAAACAAAGAAAAACACACTATTTATATCTATTTAAAAATTTCAATGAGGAAAAATTTCATTACTTAAGTAAAGATATTAATTTACAAAATCAAACGTTTTAATGTATTTCTATTTATATTCGGCAATCAAATGTACAAATCTACACTTTAAAGCCCATTTTTATGGAAAATATTAACCTCATCTGTGAAAGATTATGGATTGTAACGTCTACACAAACTTTAGATACGCATGCACACACACAGATATCCTCGGAACAACGTCATAAATAACTTTGGGACCTCAAAATATGTAAATCGGTCAAAATATCGAGATGGAATGTTTTACTATACTAGAGTAAACTAAAGAGCCAGGCTAGCTTAGTGGTTACGTGCTCGCCTCTGAACTGATGTGACTGGGGTTCGATCCCCACCTGACCCTCGATTTATTCATGCGTGATGTGAATAAATCTGAGCACGTCGTCCCTCGGAGAAGGAGGCTAAACCGTCGGTCCCGAGCCTGTACGATGTCGTTAAAGATCCCTACTCTAAATACACTTGAGTTAGGCAAAATTTAGGACTCCTACTGTATAATCAATCTTCATTGTGTGGTATCACAAAGGGCCAATGCTCGGCCTACGTGTGTTCCCTTGTGGGGCTGCCACTGCAACCTAACCTAACCTAACCTAACCTATAGTAAACTAACAAGTTTTGTTGTCGTTTACAAGACAATTTTCTGTGGAAACATTTCCTACAATTCACAATAAACTTAATGTATTTACGATTGGAGTAATATTAACTACCAGGAATACATTTTTTGCCTCAATATTCTACTTTTTCGGGATAATTCAAAAAATAATCAAAGAGTTATTTGAACTTTAATGTAGTATATATATTTTTTCAAGTTGATAAACTATAAATATAAACGTAGAAATTATAATATAATATAAATATAATATATAATATGAATAAATTTGAACAATATTGAAATGAATTATTTTTATTTAGACTTGGAATATTTTAAATTAAACGTGGATTATTTTAAATTAGGTTATGTTGCAGTGGCAGTCTCACAAGAGAACAGACATAGGCCTAACTTTGGCCCTTTGAGATACTACACAATCATTCTACATGGGAGTCCTAACTGAAGTGTGTTATTTAGAGTAGGGGCCCATAACGTACATATTCTTAACATAGTACAGGCTCGGGACCAACCAATTAACGCCCACTCCCAGGGACGATGTATCAGATTTTTTTTCACATTACACGTAAATAAATCGAGTGCCAGAGTGGGCACTGAACCCCGGCTCTAACAGTCCTTAGGCGAACACGTTACCTCTGGACTAATCTGACCCCTTTATTTAAAATGAAACAAGGATTAATTTAAATTAATCTTATAAAGTTGTAGTCAGTACGTAAAATATAATTTTAATACATCTAATGGAGCAATTGATATTCTTCAGTCATGAGGTATTTGTTGTGTTATTTATTTATTGATAGTCACTGACTATAATCCACTCACACTAAGAGCATGGTATATAATACAAATAATACTAGGAACAAATAAAATAGGAGAAACTACAATAGTACAATAAAAATAGTAATAATAGTACGCATATAGTAAAACAATATAGTAAAATAATTGAATCACTGTTAGAAGGATTTTTTAATAAAATATAGATTAGGCAAAATAAAATAATATTTTAAAACTAAATAAATTTAAATGTAACAATACAGCATAAGAGAAAAAAATGTGAGAGTAACGTTGTTTAAGATCCGAAATTACTAAGGGAAGTTTGGAAAATAGGTACAACTAATACACTAAATAACTGTTTTCAATGATACTAAAGCACGCTTTTTGAATATTGTTATAGAAGAAACCATTCTGATTCAGTTGATAAGTTCCCTGAGCCTTGAAAACGATTACAACGTGATTTTTTGCATGATATATACTATTACATAGGGTGGTAATTATATTAAATATTCTATTTTCCTTGTGAGGTGTAATGGTGACCAAATATACCATTACTAATAATGTATTACTATACATAAAAGTCAAAATTCTAAAGAAATATCAATCCAACTCGTACTATAGAAAACAAAATTAATATAATGTTTCCACTGACCGTAACTATGATCAATATCTTCCGTATTCTTGTATTGTCGTTCAATCAACGTAAAAACTAATTGAAAATAGATGTATTAAACTAAATTTTTCAATCAGAACACATTTGAATTCATTTAGAACTATTACAAACAAAGTGACGCTATTAGAAATGAAAAGGACTTGGAAAATGAGAGCTCTGATTGGTTGAAATAATCATACGATATAAATGACATGCGCATTATGTAGCGTTGGAGGGAAATGAAGGGACCAACTATATTCTGGCAGGATAGTAATTATTTATACACTCAATGCAGACCTATGAACCTGAATTGAATTCCATTCAACGTTTTAAAAATCATTTCTAATCCATTTTATACTTTGATAAGAATAACTTTGTTTTGTTAGACTCATTGAATATATAAACTCCATATTATTAAATTTCCTTTTTTTTATTATAAGTGATCATAATAATGTCAAATATAAATAAGTTACTACAGGTATTGAATTTCATATTATTATAACAACTAAAAGTAACTTTGTTTTACTGGCATTATTTAAATTGATAAACTCTATATTATGAGGTTTCCTTTTAATTTTTTATAAATAGTCTCAATAGTGTAAAAATAAATACGTTAATAGAAATATTGAATTTGATATTATATTATCAAATAGCATAACAAATAACACCAACCTTCCCTTACTGCATATGTACATCATACTGTAAACACCTAAATTGGAGATGTTTATTAGTCTTTCATTCCTGAGGTATTACAGATAGTGATTGATCGACTTATCTTATATATAAGCTTATTTTTGTACATCACACAGCTGATGCAAATAATTTCATTAGTGTAACTACAGCAGTAATAACATTTTTGAAAATCCAAAGTGAAAATTTCTTGATACGAAATAATCTCCTACAAGAGAATATAGCCTTTGTTCAAATAACCAGCGGATTTCTTACATCGTTTACTTCACCTCCTTCTTCATTGAATATTTAAGTCTAATTTTAAAATTTAAAACCGGAAAATACTCTAATTTTCTTTGAAACACATCACAAACATCGAAGAAAAAATGTTGTTTTAAGATAATTTATAATTAAGGATTTACGATAATTACATTTATTAATCTTCAAACAAAAGATTTTAATTTTGAATTATGTTGAACATTTTTGGTCTTTTATAGAATTATTATACACGGAAACTTATGGCTCCTTAGTATTAAAAAAAATCATTTTCCTTCCCCTTTATCAAAAATCATATATACCAATTTTTCCTGAGCAAGTGTTATCTTTTTCCTGTCTGTTGTGCTCTGTTATAACCTTGCTATGAATGTATATTGAGAAAAAATATATTAGTAATTAGCCAGTTTACATACTCAACTCAAAGTCGAAGCCAGCTATTCAATATAATTTAAATCATTTATAGCTGGGAGCTTCTAATTGTTGAAAATAATAAATATGAACTGTTAGACTAGAATAGTCTATTTTATCTCAGTAGTTTTGCTGAATAAATTCCTAAATCAATGTAAACATTGTAAAAAAAATCTGGAGTGGCCTACACTCAACTTTACTATAAGCAACTTGATATCAAATTTCTTGAGTATATAACACATAACGTCTCATTTAAGCATAGAGTAAACATCTAAATGGGATATGATTATTAGTCCTTCATTCCTGAGATAGTACAGATAGTGATTGAAGGACATATAAATATATAAGCTTTTATTTTTGTACATCACACAGCTGATACAAATAATTTCATTAGTATAACTACTGCATTAATAACATTTTTTAAAAACCAAAGTGAACATTTCTTGATACGAAATGTTCTCCTACAAGAGAACATGACTTTTGTTCAAATAGCCAGTCGATTTCTTAACCGTTTACTTGACATCCGTCTTCATTGAATATTAAAGTAAAATTTTCAAATTTAAAACAGGAAAATTCCTTTTTTTTCTCTGAAAAACATCATAAACAGCGAAGAAAAAATGATGATTTAAATTAAAGATGTACGATAATTACATTTATTAATCTCTAAACGAAAGATTTCAATGTTGAATTACTTTTACATTTTTTTTTTTACAGAATTATTATACTGGGAATTTTATGGCTTCTAAGTATTTAATCAGATCATTTTCCTTCCCCTTTGTTAAATAACATATATAGAAATTTTTTCTGAGTGAGTGTAATCATTTTCCTGCACAATATTATTCCTCTTACATCTCATATAATTCAATAAACAATTTAAACTCTACCTTTATAAAATCAATTTTATCTTAGTGGATTCGTTCAAAAAATTTCTAAGTCAATGTAAACAACGTAAAAAAATATAAAAAAATCGACAAGTATAGCAGGTGATCTCTTAGTCTAGGATAAACAAACAGTTTTTATAGCGTTATTGCTCTTTCCCGTAATTGAAACTTCATGATTTTTTTTTTATGAATTGCTAATTTTTTGTTCCATTTTTGGTCAAATTTCCATTATTTTTTAATGAGCCGTTTAGCATCAAAAAAACATTTTCTGAAAACACAAATCGTACTGTATCGCCCCTTTAGAGAATGTAATTTTAGAAAAAAAATATCTCTACTCATTTCCCATATAATGTTCTATTTTTAGGCATAGTTTCATTTTGATCCATCAAACAGTATGGCTTGTATCGCTCTCACAAGGTTTGAGATTGAATTATAAGTCAAAATTTTTACATTTTATTGAAAAAAAATATTTCCTGTTGTTTTAAAATTCTGAATATATTTTTCGTTTGTTGCATTTGAAACCTCAAAGATAATGTCAAAATTTCAGAACTCTAGGGTTATCAGTTTAGGAGAAATAAATGTTTAAAAAAAAACGGTTTTTGGCAAAAAAAGTGACTTTCCCATCGTGCATAATTCTTCCCAAACAATAGGGATCTTCGTCTTTATTAGGCCCATTTTTGTGTAAAATACAACTTGATCCATCAAAGATTCTGGACCGTAGCGTGGTAACAAGCAATGCTAACACACGCACCCACCCACCCACGCACACACAGACATCATCGTAAAAACTTGATAAAACGACTTCTGGGACCTCAAAACATGTAATTCCGTCAAAATCTCGAGATCGAATTTTTTCACTATCACTATACTTTACTTATAGTAAAATAAAAATATGCATATATCAATTATAATCCATAGCTGTATACTAGATTTATCAATCATTACCTCTCTATTACCTTTCATGTAAAAAAAATTAAATTTTAAACAATATCCTATAGAGTAGTCGTAATAGTGCTAATTGTAAAAAAAAGTGTAGCTCTCAAGATGACATATAAAATATATATATATATATATATATATATATATATAATGATTTCACATAAACACGTGAAATAACAATCAATGATCTTGGGTTTTTGACTCTGACGAAGACTGATTGTTACGGTTGAAAGACTTAGTCTTGTTTTCCCATTTCTTATTGTGGTTTGATCATTGATATATATATATACTTTTTTTCGTTGGAAATACGATCCAAAACGGACAAATATAGTTCAATATAGACAAAGAAATATAGAGAAATCAAAAGAACACACTTACAGTCTCTAATTTTCGGTTTGAACCGTCATCAGGAGAGATAAGAGAGGGAAACCAAGTGCACTGGTTCAGAGACGGTTGGAGACCAACAGTGTTGCCGCATGCGCGCCCGGTCACAGAAAATAAGGTAGACAGGAATCAATTTATAATTACATTAAATTAATAGAATATGAAAACAATAAATAAATAAAAGAAAAAATTGAAAAATTAAGGGAAATTGATACATATTAACGAACAGAGAAATTGATACATAAACAAAAGTACTGACTAAGCTATGATAGAATAAAATAAAACTGAGAATACGAATAATAATAATAATAAAAGAAATAATTTATTAAAAAATGATGAAAAATATGAAAAGGCAAGGAGCTTTTAAACATTATCGCTTTAGATTGAGGCCAGGTGCACTGCTGCAATCAACCAGTGCACTACCTGCAATCAACTAGGACAGCTACCTTTCCTAGATATCTTGGTGCACCAAACAAACCAGCACTTTACGACCGAAGTATACAGGAAACCTAATAACATAGGCCTGTGTCTCAACGGAATTAGTGAATGCCCGACTAGGTATAAGAAGTCTACCATCAATGCCTACATTCGGAGAGCCTTTACCCACTGCAGCAATTGGAACCTCCTCCACCAAGAACTTGATAAGTCCGTTCAGGTGTTAGTGAACAATGGCTTCTCCAACCAAGAGGTTACGAGAGCTATTAAAATGTACCTGGATAAGTGGTACACTACTAACCCACCTACTCATCCCAAGAGTGAGTACATACGTCTGTACTACAGAGGATACATGAACTCCCAGTACCAACAAGACGAGATGGCCCTCCAAAAATTAATAGTTAATAATGTAAAAACCGTCAACCCAGATGATCAATTAAAACTCACTATTTTCTATAAAAACCAGACTACAAAGAACCTACTAATATACAATAGACCTAAACAAGAAACCGCCGAGCTGCAGCGTAGCCACCTCATATATGAATATAAATGTACCACAGGGGACTGTGCAACCCTGCCTTCCAAGTATATAGGGCTGACTACGACGAAGCTTTCGCGGCGATTGACTCTACACCTTGCAGGAGGAGCACCGAAGAGCCATGCTGAAGAGGTTCATAAACAGAAATTAACAAGAGAGAACCTGACTGAGGGGACAACTATTTTGCAAAGCTTACAAGACGACGTCAGACTACATATACTTGAAGCCCTCTACATTAAGGAATACGACCCTTCATTAAACATACAAAACAGTGACCTCAAAGCTATACCCAGTTCAAAAAATTTTGATACCACCTATAAGCTTGTAAGAGAGGTGTAGGTGAAGGGACACGACACAGGTAGATGGGTTCAGTGCCCTGCCCTGCATACCTACACAGGCCCTCCCACCTACACCTCCCTCCCTTCTCCATACTTTATTTCCGTAGTTAGTTGTTAACTGTACCATAGTTAAGTTGTCTCTATACCATAGCCTTAGTTTTGATTATAATTTTAGTTTATAGATTTTTTACCTGAAGATGGCTAATGTAAGCCGAAAGCTTGTGTTTTAGATTAAGGTCGTAAATTATAGTGTTAGAATAAAGTTTTAAAGTGTTTAGTGTTTACCTTCATGTCGTTACCAGAACTCCTCTGGAAAATACCCGAGAGTTACCGTAAACTAGTGAGGAAACTAGAAAAAATCAGCCATAAATTGGTCAACGCAGAAGCTGCTGCCAACTTTAATAATATATATATATATATATATATATATATATATATATATATATTATATATATATATATATCGAAACGACGGCAAGAGAAGTAGTTTCAATCATAAGAGCTCAACCCTCAATAGAATTACATAGTTTTTGGAATATCTGTACTTTTTATGTTGTCTCTCAATATCTCTTTAAAAAAAAAAATAGCTCAAACCTTTTTAAAACGTGTCCTTGAAGATTACATTTATTTGGGCTTCTGCTTGAAAAGAAAATAAAAACATTCTTTTTTTTTTTTTTGTCACTTTATTATAGAAAAGGGTAGTCACGTTGCAGGGTTGTCTCCTGGGAATGAAAGTACTTCCATTTTGAACAGACTCATGTAATCGGAGTACTGATTTTTTACGAGTGCCTTCCAACATACAGGCTTTCGACCGACATTTTACACCCTTCCAGCGTCTACCCGAATAAGGGACCTATAACCCCGCCTATGAAACATTTATACCTACTTCACTACATAATACACCTTTTCTAGGACTTGCTCTAGTGACAATCTAAAGCAAGTCCTTTTGAGTTCGGCCTGTCAAAAATTATGAAAAAAAAAACGAAACAATTTCATGGCGTGTCACATATCACAGAAGTAAAGAATAAAAAAAAAGAATAGTAATATTTATAAATTGTTTTAAGTTAATTATTTGTTTAATGCTATTTAGAATAGAAAAACCAAAATTATGAAACCAATGATTTACATTTAGGGACTTGTTTTACATATTTCATTGACATATTAAATAATATATATTTAATAATAAAAAAGTATGATTGGAAAATAAATATATATTCGTACAATTATACAATAATATATGTGACAAATTAGAGACTTTTCTGTTCGAATTTAAGAATTTTTTGACTAATGAAATGAAATTTACATTATTTAAAGCAACAACCATCTTAACCGGACAAAACCTTCTACTATACTTTTTAGTCTAGTCGAAGGTTTTGTCCGGATGAGATTAATATTCCTATAAATAATGTAAATTTCATTTTCTTAGTAAAAAATTCTTACTTCTGCCTATGAAAAAGGTTTTAAAATAAAACCAAAACGTCGGCAATGAGAGTTTGATTTTTCAACCTAGAAAATTTAACCGAATCCCGATTAGATAATACACCTATTCTATCAAACGGTCGATATATTCTTGAATCTGCTATATATATATATATATAGATTTCACATGAATACTTGAAATAACAATCAATGATCAAACCACAAATGAAATGGGAAAACAAGACTAAGATTTTTCAACCTTCAACAGAGTCCTGTTCATTGTCAAATTCTATAAATAATTTTAACATATCATGAGTCATTGGACCCCCTTCCAATACGTTTATACACGTATGGACATATACACACGTTGTATAAAATGTATACTATAGTATAATGTATTATAGTATATAATGTATAATTACCCTATAGTATATTATAGGTTTTTACTATAGTTATACTATAGTGATTTCTATTACTAATAATAATAGTTACTATGTAAAGCAGTAGATGAGTTACATTCTTAGTTAGAAGTTATCATACTTTGAACTTTTAACATATTAATATTGTGACCACACTTATAGATTATAACTATAGTTACAGTCATATATATTATTATACTATCTGATATCAATGTATGGATAGTATGATATAATATACACAAATGTATAGAATTTATAATATTAAATGTATACTATAGTATAATATGTTACAGTATATAATGTACTGCGATACTATAGTGTAGTATAGTATATTATACTATAGTAAACAAGTAGATGAGTTATAATCTTTGTTAAAAGTTATCATACTTTGTCCTTATTATTATCACCAAACTGATAGACTACAACTATAGACTATAGTCTTATATATTATTATACTACTTGTATATGATTGTATACTTGTATATGATACTATAACATTGTATACACACATTGTATAAATTTTTTAGTATACAATGTATATTATCATATAGTACTCTATATGTTATAATGTATAATGATATACTATACTGTACTATTCTATACAAATAGTATACTATAGTATACAATATACAATGATAGTATAATGAATCATATATTACATAGTCTTAAATGTGGTACCTTTTGTGTTAGTCAAGGGAATTCTTCACGCACTTGCCATGAGTAAACTACTTTACAGGGGTTTTACAAAACTAATGATATTTCAGATGCAAAGATGGTACCACCGTTCATAAGCTGATACAACAGCAAGTGTATCTCTATTATTAATCTTTACAAAACTGAGTTTAGGTCAACTTTGGTCAGAGCTGTTTAATTTTTTTCCTATAACCTATGTTGTTACCTTCTGTTGATATTGCTGACTCGCAGAGAGGGCCAGTGAATCTCGGTAGACAAATGCAGTTCACACTCTGCGAACCAACTTGCCTGCAACAAAACAACAACATTGAAATACAATTAACTTATAATATTAAATGTATACTATAGTATAATATGTTACAGTATATAATGTACTGCGATAGTATAGTTCAGTATAGTATATTATACTATAGTAAATAAGTAGATGAGTTACACTCTTTGTTAAAAGTTATCATACTTTGTCCTTATAATATTTTTTTTATTATCACCACACTGATAGACTACAACTGTAGACTATAGTCTTATATAATTATTATACTACCTGTATATGGTAGCATAGATACTATAACATAGTATCTCATATTCAACAGCTAATGTTGTAAGTATAGGCTTTTTGGGTTCGTGTTCAATTAAGAAAAAATTCTTGTTGCTCTGTGCACCTAGATAATAATCCAGGGTTATAGAAAAACATATGATTTTGTATATTGGTAATAATATGAATTATTAGCAATAAAGAAAGAACATCTTCAAATTCAATTGGTATTTTGATATTTTTGAGTAAGCAACTTAAAATCATGCACCTCTTTTCATCCACTTAACTGAGTCATGGTTTATTAATATTAATATTGTACCTAATTGTCTTCGAAATTTAATACTAGTAAAAAACATGGAAAGATATCGAAATATTAATATTTTGAGAACACCAGAACGTTATTCTAAACATATTTTGAAAGCAGATTTCAATCTTTGTATTTTAAAATCTACAAAGAACCTTAATTCATATTCTCACAACCAGATCCATTGTTTATAGTTGGAGTACAAAAAGCACAATATTATATTTTTGATAACAGATTTCGTTCTTTATACTGTAAGGACAATAAGACAAATAATGCATATCGTCACAACAATTCTCGCACTTTATATTCAGAACACCAAAACGCAATATTCATATTTTGAGAACAGTGAAACACATTATTCAAATTTGGATAACATGCACCACATTCTTTAAATTGTGACAAATAATTCATATGATGACAACAATTCTCATACTTATGTTATATTCAGAATGTCAGGACGCATCATTCATTATTTTGAAAACAACAAAAACACATAATTCATATTTAATTATAGATATCATTTATTTTGATTATATTAGTTCTTAATATTCATAAAACCAAGATATTAATATTTTGAAAAGTAGTCTTATTTTTTCGGACACTAGGACATTTTGTTTACAACGAGTCTCATTTTTCATATTTTCAGTATAATTAATAAACCATGACTCGTTTAAGTGGAAGAAAACCGGTGCTTGATTTTAAGTTGCTTACTCAAAAGTATAGAATACCAATTGAATTTGAAGATGTTCTTTCTTTATTGCTAGTAGAAAATAATGTTTTTCTATGACCCTGGATTATTATCCAGGTGCATAGAGCAACAAGAAGTTTTTTTGAATTGAACACGAACGCAAAAATATTAATAATGTCACTTTATTATTTTTATTTATTAATTATTATTATATTAAGTATTAAGTATTATTATTAATACTTGATTTATTAATAATAGCGAGGGACTTTCCCGTAATATAGTACTCCCCACTATAATACGGTACTCTTATAACGGGATTTCATATAACCTAATTACATACCCTCGTATAACGTGGGACTTTCCCGTTATACAGTACTCCCAGTATAACAATTTTCATATAACACGATTTCATGCCCCTCGTACAAAGCGGTTTCCTTCAACGTGAAACCAATCTACCCTGTTATAGGGGGGATTACTGTATATCATTTTTTTTTTGTTTTGGACATCTTTAAAATAGAGAATTTATTCTCTAGTATACCAAGGTTGTTTGCTCAGAATTTTCTTATAAACAGTTTTTCATATGAGTAAATCACTAAAATCACGTAAATATTTAAAATTCATAAAACTCACATTTTTTAAGATATAATATAATTTATAATCTTAATTTGTTATTTAAATGAGCAAAAAAAATGTTAGACATTTTAATAATTGCGTTAGTTTAAAAGCTTTCGTTTACTATATAGCAAGGCTCAATATAAGTTCATGAAAATAGAAGGAAATACGGTTAACGGCTCATCAAGGCTTTCTAATGCAATAACTGAATCCCTCCAATAACTAAATTAAAGAGTTTCTTCCTCAAAAATGATTATATTTTGAATTTTTCAGTAATAATTATTTTGACATAATTCGCCAATAACAATTATTATGTTAAGTGAAATATTCTTGTTTACATTTCAACAACTTTACATCAAAAACTAATCATATAAAGTTATTTTCTATACTCAATAAAGAAACAAAATTAGCAAAATTTTTTCTCTAAATGTTTTTCAGGGCACATATATATATTGGGTTTATGTAAAAAAAATAACACATTTTTAAATATGTTTACTTGTATAAACCGGAATCAATATATTTAATTTGTATAAGGGAACAGGTGTTTATAAGATTTCTGCTTTCGAGGGTACTGAGATCAGCAAATCGAAACGAAACAAAAAAAAGATACTATTAAATTGACACATTGTTATGCTTTTATAGTTTAAATGTGAAAGGTGAGAGGTTAGTGGGTGTAAGAGTGAGGAGGAGGAGAAAGAGATAGCGCGACACGATGATAGAGTGAGGGGGAGTGTGTATCAGAAAGGGACCGAGAGTGGGAGAAAGAAAGGAAATGGAATCAAAGATGGAGGCAAGCCTAAAGGTCAAACATTCAACTATCAAAGTGAAAGCCATCATTTTTTAAACATGCCTTTGTTTATAATTAACTACTATTTATTTAATTAACTAGATAATTATTTTACGTTTGTTTATATCCATGTCACAGAATTTGCTGATCATCAAGAAATAACGAGTTGAAAACCTCCTAATTTAAAAATCTATAATCTAAAATAAAGTCGATTAAGACAAACTGCAGGAGTCACTAAATAGTACATCGTAGTTAGATTTATTCACCTCCCGCATGAATAAATCGAGGGCCAGGTGGAGAGTTAACCTGGCCCCTATACAATACATTAAGTTTATAGTACAGTATGTTAAATATACAGTGGTACCTCGGGATACGAGTTTAATTCGTTCCGAAACCTTGATCGTATGCCAATTTACTCCAACCTCAAAGCAATTTTCCCTATTGAAATCAATTGAATTGCCATTAATCCGTTATATCCCCAAAAATACTTACCCCTAATTGTTTTTGTTAAGTGATTTTGAATAAGAAAAATGTATTCATAAATGACAAATTATGTATAAAAACATAATAAAAAACAACGTAGAGGTGGTTAGAAAAAACTGGTTTTATTTAGCTTACTACATATGTAATTAGTATTTTGGTTATTTAAATTTAACTTAGACATAACTTAAATGCTACTATATGCTTAATTTAGTTACTGCTTTTCTCTTCACTGGTCTTTGCCTTTTTCGCAGGAATAAAAAATCTGTCCAAGGAGGTTTGTTTCTTCCCCTATTTCAGAATGCTACGGAAATGAGTTAGGCAAGTTTCATTAAATAGATCCGATGCACGACCAGTTGCAACTTTTTCGGGATGTTTCTTTGCCATGAACAATGAAACTCTCTCCCACATTCTCAAGATCTTTCAATTTTCAAAGGTAAACTGAGAACTGAATGGCCCGTAGGCGGCATCGTAGAAAAATGAAATGTACATATTTATAAATGACCTGATACTACAATTGGTTGTTCCTCGTATCTCAAACTTCACTCGTATTTGAAAACTAAATTTCGCTCATTTGACAGTTCGTATCTTAAATAACTCGTTATGTCGGGGCACTCGTATCCCGAGGTACCACTGTAGTAGTCAAGGTGAATTTTATTTGAAGATTTCAACTTATTTACACTTGTGTAACCCCGTCACTATGTGGGACTACAAAACCGTGTGTATTTTGGCGTTGTGAATGCTGGCGGGAATGCATTTAGAAAGCTCCTGATGACACTACGGATCATAGTGTCAGACAATAAATTGTAAAATTTGGCAAATAAATGGTTATAGCTATGATAAGAAGTGTACAGCTTTTGGGAAAAACCAAATAATGGTAGAGGTGCTCTATTGAACATTAAGCGAAAACAGTTCTTTGCTCTTCTAACAATTATAACAAGTAAAATTCATCGCATAATGTTACCATAACATTACCATTACGGAAAATGAGTCATATTTTTAGGGAAATGCTTAATGTTTTATGTACGAGTATAATGTGGACCCTTTGTACTTTACTTTATTTTAAGAGAATCTATTATCAAAAGGACAGCGTAGTCATTTGAAGTCATTGTTTTATTATTTGTCTGTAAATATTACTTTACTATAAGTGATGTATGATGATCATGAAAAAATATCTCAAGGTTATAACGGATTTACAATTTCTGAGGTTCCTCAAGCCTTTTTTTTGATGTGTTTTCGACGATATCAGTGCGTACATAGATGGGTGGGTGTGTATTCTAAAGTTTGTGGGCACGCTAAGGACACACTGTGTAATGAATCAAGGTCATATTTTAATTTATAGTTAGGCCTAATTGTGTAGGATGTGCTTTCTTGTTTAGAGGTTAATACTGAATAATGCGAAAATAACTTTTTAAACAACTTTTTTTCCTAAACTACTACTTCTAGAAAGTTGAAACTTTGTAATAATTCTGTAGTAAATTTGTAGGTCGCTCTAGATTTTTAATAAATCGAAACCTGCTCAGTTCTACTTTATACCAAATTATTGCAATAAATAATTAATAATACTCCAATGAATCGAAGTATATAACTAATCCCATTCCTGTTAGACGAGTGATAAAATTGTTTGAAAATTTATACCTTATAGAAAGTGAATTGGTTTTGTTATTGGGAAAGTTTAACTTGAGGAACTTCTTACTATATAGGCTAAGGTTGTTGTACTCATAAGGGCTAAAGTGGTGGTTCTTATATGGACTAAGACAGTGGCTATTATAAGGGCTAAAGTGGTGGTTCTTATATGTACTAAGACAGTGGCTATTATAAGGGCTAAAGTGGTGGTTTTATATGTACTAAGACAGTGGCTATTATAAGGGCTAAAGCGATGTCTCTTATATGGACTAAGACAGTGGCTATTACAAGGGCTAAAGCGATGTCTCTTATATGGACTAAGACAGTGGCTATTACAAGGGCTAAAGCGATGGCTGTTACATGGACTAAGACAGTGGCTATTATAAGGGCTAAAGCGATGGCTCTTATATGGACTAAGACAGTGGCTATTATAAGGGCTAAAGCGATGAATCTTATATGGACTAAGCCAGTGGCTATTATAAGGGCTAAAGCGATGGCTCTTATATGGACTAAGACAGTGGCTATTATAAGGGCTAAAGCGATGGCTGTTATATGGACTAAGACAGTGGCTATTATAAGGGCTAAAGCGATGTCTCTTATATGGACTAAGACAGTGGCTATTATAAGGGATAAAGCGATGGCTCTTATATGGACTAAGACAGTGGCTATTATAAGGGCTAAAGCGATGGCTCTTTTAATGCCTAAGGCAGTGGCTCTTATAAGGCCTAAGAAGGTCGCTCTTATATAGACTAAGGTGGAGGCTTCTATAAAGACTAAAGCGCTGGCTCCTATATGGACTAAGGCGGTGGCTCTATCAGGGCTAAAGCACTGATTCTTATACTGGCTAAGGCAATGGCCTTTATAAGTGTCCTGGTGGGGTACCTTATAATGGATAAGGTTAAAGGGTTAAGAAGGTGGTCCTTATAAGGACTAACGCGGTGGCTCTTATGTGGACTAAGGCAGTGGTCCTTATAAGTGTTCTGGTGGTGGCTGCTATAATGGTTAAGGCAATGGCTCTTATAAGGGCTAAGGCTAAAGAGCTAAGAGGATAGTTCTTACATGGGCTAATATGATGACTCTTATAAGGGCTAAAGCACTGACTCTTTATATGCCTAATGAAGTGGCCCTTATAAGGGTTCTGGTGGTGGCTCTCTTATAATGGCTGAAGCGGTGCTTCTTATAAGGGCTGAAGTGGTTGTTCTTATAATACGTAAGATAGTGGCTCTTATAAGCGCTAAGGTGGTTTTCTTATAAGGACTAAAGCGGAGGCTCTTATATAAACAAAGGTGGTGGCTCTTATAAGGGCTAAAGTACTGACTCTTATAATGGCTAAGGCAGTGGTCCTTATAACGGTTCTGGTGGTGGCTTTTACAAGGGCTGAATCAGTGGTTCTTATAAGGTCTCAAGCGATATTTCTTATAAAGGCTAAGGCGGTGGCTCTTATAAGTGCTAAAACACTTACTCTTATAATGCCTAAGGCAGTGGCTCTTATAAGCACTAAGGTGGTTTTCTTATAAGGGCTAGAGCGGTGGCTCTTATATAAACTAAGGCGGTGCCTCTTATAAGGGCTAAAGCACTGGCTCTTATAAAGGCTAAGGCAGTGGCCCTTATAAGGGCCCTGTTGGTCGCTCTTATAAAGCCTAAACTGGTTGGTCTTACAAGGACTAAGCCGGTTGTTCTTAGTTATGGTCACACGTTTTTCAACTCATAATGAACTTATGGCAGACATATGGCGTTTCCTACTGCGATATGTTCAATTGGTCTAGGCCTCTAGGGCAATATTTCACAATAATAGAGAACTGTTATCGCCCTTTATGTTCAAATAACTACCACTTTTTCCTTCTCCTGGTTACTCTGAAGATTTCTAATGCTTTATTTGGAGTTATCTGTCGGCTTATACTCTAGAATAAAAACATCATGATTTGCGTTATTATCTTTAAAAACTCTATAAAACTCTACGTATTTGCGCTTGTCAGATTTTGTAGTGCCATATCTCATAGAACGTATAATTTGTTATAATATTAATAACTTGTTGTATATTAATAATTATTATAATAATATTACTATCTTACTATTAATTTTTAATTATTAATTAATAATCTTGACATTAATTAATTTGTAATTACTATTGTTGTATAGTCTACTGTAGTTCAGAGTCTAATACAAAAATATAAGAGGTAGATTTTATAATTATAACAATACCAGCAATCAATTATCAATTGAAATAATTAATTTTCAGGATATTAATTAAAAGTATTCAGATAGCCACTCAAATAATAATGAGTTTATAATATATATATAAATCAAATCAAATGCTTATTTATATTATTTGGTCTTAGTTTAATATATTTTATTTTCTCTCTCAACTTACAAATAAAACAAAATTATTTTTTTTACTGCTCCATTAACAATTTTAAATATATTCTTTAGCTTTATCATCTTTATTGGATTTAATACTTTCATGATTAATAAGTTTCCGTAAATTTTACAAAATCTATCTTAATACTTATGGGTGTTTGTATTACTTTTGTTATTTCATTGCACAAACCCTAGTGTTTAAATTAATCCTAATTCATGGCATAATTGAGTCTCAGTTATTCAATGTATTTTACGTATTTGACAACTGTTTTTGATTACAGTTAGTTAAATCCAGCACCAATACTGTTTCTTAACATGTCGGTTGGTATGATTACGGATCAGCCTGAGTATCGATCAAGCTAAGATTAGGTTTATTAAATTAACATCAGATTAAGGAGGCCAGGTAAACGTACTCAGTGGTTAACGTACTCGCCTACTCGCCTGGTAGTCCGGGGTTCGATGCCCACCTGGGTCTCGATTTATTCACGCTGGAGGTGAATCAATCTGAGTATGTCGTTCCTCAGAGAGGATATTAAGCTGCCGGTCCCGAGCCTGTACCATGTCAGGTACTCGTTAAAGATCCCTACCCTAAAAACACTTGACTTAGGCAAAATTTAGGACTCCCACAGTAGAATCAATCTACTGTACAAATATAATGTACAAAATTTAGCTCATTGATCATTTGGTATACATTTCAATTATAGACGAGGCGTGATGCCAGACTAATTCTAGATCAGGTGACTTAGATTTTGCTTTGCATTGATTTACTATAGTAGATATATTTACAGGAGTCGAAGCGAACAATATTTGCAATCACCTGAAAAATCTATAATGATGACAAGATTAGAACTTTAAATCTTAACTATCGAGTACACACCACTAAACCACATCTGACAGAAAAAAAAACAAAAAAAAATTAATAAATATTTCCAATATGATATTACATACAACTGAAAAATAATTTAATAAAAATTTAATAATTTTAGGATTAAATTAAGGCAAAATAGTAGTTTGATGGATTTTTTTATTAAATTAAGTGCTAACTTTGCCATTAGTGGTGGATGAGCAATGAACTAGTTGTAATTACTCCTGTTTACTGAGAGCTCATTACAAAATGCAAAACCGAATAACTCATGTCCCCAAAACAGTGTAATCATTTGTTTATAATTAAGATCTGCTAATTGCATGTAGGCTCTATTTTACATATTAATTAAAATTTAAATTATTAATTACTTATAGTAAACAGCTATAAAGTATGATACTACAGATTACAATAAATTAAATTAAAGATATGTTGAAATTATAGTTTGTTTCTTTTCACCAAATAAAGAAAAACATGACAGAAGGATCATTTGGTTGTTTTTGTTGTTCAAATTTGATTATTTATCAACAATATATATATATATATATATATATATATATATATATATATATATATATATAAAGATTTCACATAAACACGTGGAATAACAATCAATGATCAAACCGCAATAAGAAATGGCAAAACAGGACTAAGATCTTTCAACCGTAACAAGCGGTCTTCGTCAGAGTCAAAAACCCAACTTTTGGGTAAAAAAAACTGGGTCAAAAACCTAGTCAGTTGGGTTTTTGACTCTGACGAAGACCGCTTGTTACGGTTAAAAGATCTTAGTCTTGTTTTCCCATTTCTTATGGTGGTTTGATCATTGATTGATCAAACATATTGTATTTGATATATACATATATAGGTGTGTTCTCAAAATCGGGATTTGGCCAATTTTCTAGGATAAAACATTTATTTAAAATAAATAAAGGTTTTATTTAAAACCTTTTTCAAAGGCAGAAGTAAGAATTTTTTAACTAAGAAAATGAAATTTACATTATTTAAAGGAACAACAATGTTAACCGGACAAAACCTTCGACTAGACGTTATATATATATATATTCACTTGATAAACGGAAAGACGATCCAAACTGGACACAATAACAGATAATTGTGCTTAGTCTCCCTTTCTCTTTTCTCCTGAAGACGGATTACCCGAAAATTTGAATCTGTAAGTGTGTTTCTTTTACTTTCTGTGCTACCTATCTTCCATTTTGAACTGTTATATATATATATATATATATATATATATATATATATATATATATATATAAATAAATAATGTTTGTGTATGATGGCAGCAGATCTTCTTTCAAACATGTATTATTAAAGTTGGCAGCAGCTTCTGCGTTGACCAATTTATGGCTGATTTTTTCTAGTTTCCTCACTAGTTTACGGTAACTCTCGGGTATTTTCCAGAGGAGTTCTGGTAACGACATGAAGGTAAACACTAAACACTTTCAAAACTTTATTCTAACACTATAATTTACGACTTAATCTAAAACACAAGCTTTCGGCTTACATTAGCCATCTTCAGGTAAAAAATCTGTAAACTAAAATTATAATCAAAACTAAGGCTATGGTATAGAGACAACTTAACTATGGTACAGTTAACAACTAACTACGGAAATAAACTACTGATGGGACAACTATTTTGCAAAGCTTACAAGACGACGTCAGACTACATATACTTGAAGCCCTCTACATTAAAGAATACGACCCTTCATTAAACATACACAACAGTGACCTCAAAGCTATACCCAGTTCTAAAAATTTTGATACCACCTATAAGCCTGTAAGAGAGGTGTAGGTGAAGGGACACGACACAGGTAGATGGGTTCAGTGCCCTGCCCTGCATACCTACACAGGCCCTCCCACCTACACCTCCCTCCCTTCTCCATACTTTATTTCCGTAGTTAGTTGTTAACTGTACCATAGTTAAGTTGTCTCTATACCATAGCCTTAGTTTTGATTATAATTTTAGTTTATAGATTTTTTACCTGAAGATGGCTAATGTAAGCCGAAAGCTTGTGTTTTAGATTAAGTCGTAAATTATAGTGTTAGAATAAAGTTTTGAAAGTGTTTAGTGTTTACCTTCATGTCGTTACCAGAACTCCTCTGGAAAATACCCGAGAGTTACCGTAAACTAGTGAGGAAACTAGAAAAAATCAGCCATAAATTGGTCAACGCAGAAGCTGCTGCCAACTTTAATAATACATAAATAAATAAAAAGATATCACATAAACACGTGAAACAACAATCAATGATTAAACCACAGTTGGGTTTTTGACTCTGACGAAGACCGCTTGCTACGGTTCAAAGATCTTAGTCTTGTTTTCCCATTCTTATTGTGGTTCAATCATTGATATATATATATATATATATATATATATATATATATATATATATATATATATATATAAAGATTTCACAAAAACACGTGAAATAACAATCAATGATCAAACCACAATAAGAAATGGGAAAACAAGACTAAGATCTTTCAACCGTAACAAGCGGTCTTCGTCAGAGTCAAAAACCCAACTGACGTTGGTATATATATATATGGTATATATATATATATATATATATATATATATATATATATATATGTTTTATTAAAAATTATGCCAATTTTAACTTTTGTTCTTTTCCGAGTTAATTTTTCAAGTATTCTCACTATGGATTTCCACCTTTCTGGTAAAATATAAAGTAATTCACCAAAAGATTTATTCTTGACTTCCATTTTATTCACTAACAAGTTTTAACCATAACAAACAAATTAACATTACATACAAATTATATACGACGTTTCGGTCAGCTCTAACCATCTTCAGGCACTAATAACTAAATCATAACAGAACTCAAATACAAAAATAAGAACTATCTAAATTATTAACACAATTATTGTGTTAATAATTGTTAATTTTTAATTAGGCATAATTTTTAATAAAACATGTTTGATTGAAGGTCTGCTCCCAAAATACACAAATATATATATATATATATATATTACTAATTCGAAAGTTACTCTGAGAGCTTCAGAAGAAGCACTTATTAGTCTTCTGGGCGGTAGATCGGCTCCTGGACTTAACCTCAATCGTTGATTTTTTTTTTTTTTTAAGTTGTTATCAGCTTTTAATTTTATTTTAGTTAAATGTTTTCATTTTTTAATTTTTATTTGGCTTTTATCTCTTTATCTTCCCTGTTTACCATTCCTCCGAAAGTTGGCTACACTGTTTGAGTGCTTCAGTTCGAACGCCAAGTCAGTCGTTATCAGCCTTTGGAGCGATTCACTTCTTTTCCTGAAGACGAGGACATCGAAATATAGTAGTGAGTTCAGTGGTTTCCTTTCTATGTGTTCTTTTTTAAATTCTAGTTTATATATATATATATATATATATATATATATATATATATATATATATATGTTTCACGGTGAATCACAAACACAGAACTAAGGAACAAACACACTTACTGTCTCTAATTTTCGGTTGAACCGTCATGAGAAGAGTTAAGATAGGGACACCAAGCGCACTTGTGAAGCGACGGCTAGACACCCAACCGACTACAATCTTGGAGTCCCTATTGAGTCACCATTGCTTGGTGTCCCTATCTCAACTCTCCCTATGACAGTTCAACCAAAAATTAAAGACAGTAAGTGTGTTTGTTCCTTAGTTCTGTGTTTGTGATTCACCGTGAAACGTTTGTTGCCTTTTGGATCATTTTCCTGTTTACAATATATATTTGTAAAAGTTCGAAGCAGTCATTCATTTAAACATATATTGTTAAATAATGCCCCATATTTGGCTTGTATCTGTTTCTTAAAAAATTTCTCCAGTTTCCAGAATTTCTTCCTCGTCTCTTCAAGACGAGGTTGGTAGATTTATATTAAAACTATAAAGCTTATCACCAATATTGCTAGTCGACATGTTTTGAATGTACCACATTCATCATCGGGACAATAATGAGAATAATTGTAGGATTGTCAGTTATAAATATATAGAGGTGGATTAGTATTGGAATGTTCACAAGACATCGCCCTGGATCACGGGGCATTATGGGGGACTAAGGCAGGGTGGTTGGAATCACCTACTACCTGGCTAATCTGGGTCGGTCTGTTGGAAAATAGTTTTAAAATTTCATAAGAATTATTAAGTTGGATGTTTACGACTGGCTGCTTTTCTTGAATTATTGTTGCTTCTATTAATTGTAATTTAAAATGGTTCCTTTCTCTAGCTATAATTTTCGTCTAATTGACCATCTTTTCCCTTGTATGTTTTGTCTTATGGACTGATGTTGTATGACATTTTGGCGCACAGGCAGAAAGGTGCATCGTAATTTTTCTGGACAATTAAGTCGTAGCCATTCTTATATATGAGCTTTTACGGGCATCGCAGCTCCCGATATTACATGAATACTCATATACAAGATTTGTTTCTTTTAACTCTTTTACGCTAGGACTATTCTTCATTAATAAACAATGATTCTCAATTGATTTTTTCCTTTTATATAAGCAAAGTAGAGGTCGATTGAAGGGAGCAGTACATAAAAAGAACGAGACAGTTACTTTCAACATTTCGAACCTCAGGTCGTCGTCAGGAAGAGACTAGAGGGGAAGAAGAAGAGGTAGGTTTGTGCTAGAAGGACAGTGGATAGTCGAGTTATATGCCGTCCTTCTGGTACCTCTAACTGTCTCGTATTCTCTTTGGACAAACTTGCTTAGGACTCAATATTTCATTTATTATACCCCAAACTCCATTAACCTTTGCAATTTTGTATATAAATTGCAGAAACTGATTTTTATACCAGGCACTAAAGGCTTTATCATATATGGATGCCGTAAATCTACTAACTTTGATTTCATGGGTAAATCTAGCGTGTTAGTACCGAGGACAAACCTCAAGAACGTGACTTACCATCTCCTGAAGGGCACCACAGTCACAGGTCTCATCATCCTGTTTCTTGAATCTAAATAAATATGCTTAAAAATCACCAACCGTATCAATTAGACTGATTAGTGTTTGTGATAAATGCAGTTTAATATGAGAGTCAAATGAAATCAAATTAGGCATTTTAGCCAACTCTGTACTAATAAGATAGCAATCAAAAACAAATCCATGGAGGATTGCTATATTAATGAAAAGCACGTTTTACTTACTGAGATTGACACAACATTATCTAAATGTAAATACAATCGGATATATTTCATCATTAGAGTGGGATTAGATATTGTTTCCCTAGCTCGCTTAGTCTACCTACAAACACCGTTGTCAGCTAACATATCGTCTGACCCATGTTAGCCTGATGCTTAATGAAAACTGACTTCGACAACTAACACGCACCTGCGCAGGCTCGTTAAAACGACGGAAGGATACAAAAAGAAAACATACTCAGATGAAGTGCACAATAAATGAATAATTAAATAAACTCTTAATTCACGAGCTCTGCAAGTGTTAATTGACTGTTATTTACTCATGATAAGAATAATGGGAACAAACAGGAACTATATGTCTACGAGTATATGTTTTGAACACCTAGAAATAAAAAAGAACTGTTTGATACTGTTGTTTACATACAAGTATTAGTTTTGACTCTGATGAAGACCGTTTGTTACGGTTGAAAGATCTTGGTCTTTTTTTTCCCATTTGTTATTGTGTATGAACATTGATTCTTGTTTCACGTGCTTATTATGAAATCTTGTTATGTGCAAATGAAAAAACTAAACAGTCCAAACCAGACAGATAAATAACTGAAAAAAAAAACAACAGATAAAGCACAATGAACACTAACTGGATCAATATTTCGAACCGAAGTTTGTTTCTATCTTCCTGATAACGAGGACATCGAAATATAGTAGTGAGTTTCACTACTAGTTACTCTATGAACACAGTGTCACGTGTTCATTCAAACTAGACAGTTGTTGAAATTCAGACTATTTTTCTTTGTAAAATAACTTGTAATGTAATAATTAGTTTTTCTATTTCAAAATTTATACTTCCGCCAATTAAAAAGGTTTTAAATAAAAACCGAAACTTTGGTAATGAGAGTTAAATTTGAACCTGAAAAGCTGACCGATCCCGATGAACTTTAGTTTTGTATATTATTATATATATATATATATATATATATATATATATATATAACAGATTCAGAGCAAGGGTTCTCGAGGATTTTGGTCAATAAAAAATTCAGCTAGTTAATATCTGCCGACGTTTCGCCAAAGGTTGTTTGGCATTATCAAGGCTAAAAAACAATTTATTGAAACGACATAAGTAAAGCAAAACCAATTCTTCTACGGTATACCAATTAACATAAAACAAAAAGGACAAACAAAAATTCATAAGCAGGAGAACAACAAAAACACGAATACCTCCATACAGGGCATTCAAGCAAAAACAAAACAGACAGTAACAGAGACAGTACGTCCGAAAATTACAAAAAACAATAACAAACAAAAGATCAAACATTTAAAATACATTCAGGGGAATAAAACCAAAAACTAACAGCATTATTACCTTTTTTGTGAGGAAAAATTACCTTACATTACATTATTACCTTCCATTACATTTGTTATTCCCGTAGGATGCTGATGTAAATAGGGTTTTCCTCACAAAAAAGGTAATAATGCTGTTAGTTTTTGGTTTTATTCCCCTGAATGTATTTTAAATGTTTGATCTTTTGTTTGTTATTGTTTTTTGTAATTTTCGGACGTACTGTCTCTGTTACTGTCTGTTTTGTTTTTGCTTGAATGCCCTGTATGGAGGTATTCGTGTTTTTGTTGTTCTCCTGCTTATGAATTTTTGTTTGTCCTTTTTGTTTTATGTTAATTGGTATACCGTAGAAGAATTGGTTTTGCTTTACTTATGTCGTTTCAATAAATTGTTTTTTAGCCTTGATAATGCCAAACAACCTTTGGCGAAACGTCGGCAGATATTAACTAGCTGAATTTTTTATTGACCAAAATCCTCGAGAACCCTTGCTCTGAATCTGGATAAATCAGTGGTCAAGAAGCTACATCAGTATATATATATATATATGATTGATCCACAATAAGAAATGGGAAAACAAGACTAAGATCTTTCAACCGTAACAAGCGGTCTTCGTCAGAGTCAAAAACCCAACTGAACACTAGATGCATAAAACATCTGGTAAGGAGTTGAGAAGAGTGGGAGGAAGAGTTAGATGTTTTCTGCATCTAGTGTTCAGTTGGGTTTTTGACTCTGACGAAGACCGCTTGTTACGGTTGAAAGATCTTAGTCTTGTTTTCCCATTTCTTACTGTGGTTTGATCATTGATTGTTATTTCACGTGTTTATGTGAAATCTTTATATATATATATATATATATATATATATAAAATTCAATAATATATCAACCGTTGGATAGAATAGGTGTATAATGTAATCGGGATTCGGTCAATTTTCCAGGATCATACTATACGACAAGCTCAGACATTAAGGATAAAAAACGAGATTAGATCACTTTACTGTAAGAAAAACAAACTTAACAAACAACTCATGACAGAACACCTAAGACTATCCAACACTTTACAAACTGAAACATTTTTAACAGCTACAGAAAGCATTAATATCAAAATTCAGAGACATCTAGACGACAAATACAAACGACTCCACAACAAAATTGATAACCTTCTCAACAAATATCACAAAAACACCGACAAAGAAAACACTTTCTTCCCTAGACTAGTTAACAAAACCGATATAACATTTACGACAACGGAAACTGACTTACTACATAAAGGACTGAAACATAACATTGGACGGAAACTCAACACTAAGGATATAGAGACCCTCATAACAGACACTGAAATAGCCATAAGACAAATTCCAAATGATGAACAAACCCACGTTAGACACTTAGCCTCGGAAATAATTAATAAAGTAATCAACAAAAACGAATCTCTTAAAGACAACAACCGCGATAATGTATGCATTAAAAAAATTAAAAACAAAATACAAAAAGCCAACGCAATTGCAACCAAAGCTGATAAAGGCAACACAATTGTTATAATAAATAAATCCGACTATATCAAAAAAACAAAAGAATTTATCGAGAATAATAATTACGAGAAACTTCAAACCGATCCGACAAAAAAATTCCAAAATGAAATAAGAACCATCATTAATAACTCCCCCACACTGATAAAACCAAATGAAACATATAAGTTTATAAATATGAACCCAAAGGCACCACAACTAAAAGCCCAAATTAAATTACACAAGGAAAATAGCCCAATTAGACCCGTAATAAACTATAGGAATGCACCGGCTTATAAAATATCCAAACAAGTCGCAAAAATATTAAAAGATAAGGTTATGCTACCGAACACCTACAACATCAAAAACACGGTTGACCTAATAAACAAAGTGAAAGACATAACAATAAACGCACAAACCAAACTTGTTTCATTCGACATTGAAAACTTATACACTTCTGTTCCCGTCACAGAAACACTTAACATCATACGCGAAATAACTAATGTACATGAACATGACAATAGTACAGAAGAACTAATAAAACTAACTAAAACAACACTCAAACAGAACTACTTCAGATTTAACAATGATTTCTACAAAGCAAATGATGGATTAGGAATGGGACATCCAACATCTGCGATACTTTCAGAAATTTTTCTCCAAGAACTTGAAAAGGTCTATGTAAATGTTCTAAAGTCAAAATTTAACGTTGTTTACTATTGCAGATATGTTGATGACTCCTTCCTAATAGTCAATAACCCTAGTAACCAAAATATAATAGACATAAAGAATTATCTCAACTCACTAAACAACAAAATCAAGTTCACCCACGAAATAGAAACAAATGACAAATTAAACTTCATAGACTTAACAATAGGAAAAACTAAAAACAAACTCAGCTTTCAAATATACCGCAAACCAACTACCACCGACACAACTATACATAAATCATCACTCCACCCACCACAACAAAAAACATCCGCGTATAGATATATGATTAATAGATTACTAAACATACCCATGAATGCAATTAACTATAATAAGGAATTAAATACCATAAAAACAATAGCAAAAAATAACGGTTATAAGGAAAAAATCATACAAAGAATAATAAACGAAAGAAGAAATAAACACAATACTAACAGTACAACACCGGGAGTAACGAACAAATACGCATCTTTAACTTACATAGGTAAACCTAGCGAAAAAATTGCGACTCTTCTAAGAAAATATTCATTAAAAATAGGTTATAAAACGAATAACACTATAAACCAAATCACAAACAACACAACAGAGAACAAAGATAACAAATTCGAAAAAAGCGGAATATACAGGATTAAATGCAAAGATTGCGGTAAAAACTACATCGGGCAAACGGGAAGGACACTAAAAGACAGATTCAAAGAACACATTAAAGACTACACCAACAACACAAACAGATCAAACTATGCACACCACTTAAACAAATTTGGACATAACCCAGACAGTATGGAAAACACAATGGACTTACTACAGACGGGACAAAAAGGACAACGAATGACCATACAGGAACAAATAGAAATATATAAACATAAAATGACAGACAATATAATCAATGAACAAACAAACCACCAAACCGACATTTTAACAAAACCACTAATAACATTTAAAAGACGACACAAGGAACTAGAAATAGATAATGAAATAAGCAATAAAAGAAAAAAACATAACAATTAAAGAAATAGAAAAAAAAAAAAAAAAAAAATTACCTACACACACAACACTGATTACACAATGTAAATACTATATATAGGTAGGTTATAGGAAAACAACACTCATAGTCAGTTAGGTGCTCTTGAAGATGGGATCCAGGCGGACCCGAAACCGGTCGAGCTTTACAGAGACTCTACGAGGTATGACGGAATGTATTATTACTAATTCTAATATTACTAACCTCAGTGGAACTAACCCATTAACTATATTTAACTCAGCCAGTCTGGCTAAGATAATGACACAGTTCGAACGACTACGAACAAAAATACTAACAACTAATGCTAACATTTGGTTTAACAAAACTTGCTTATTTCATAATATTGTACCTAAATATGCGATCATAAAAACAAAAGACTTTACATACGCTGGACAAAAGACTATACGACAAGCTCAGACACTAAGGATAAAAAACGAGATTAGATCACTTTACTGTAAGAAAAACAAACTTAACAAACAACTCATGACAGAACACCTAAGACTATCCAACACTTTACAAACTGAAACATTTTTAACAGCTACAGAAAGCATTAATATCAAAATTCAGAGACATCTAGACGACAAATACAAACGACTCCACAACAAAATTGATAACCTTCTCAACAAATATCACAAAAACACCGACAAAGAAAACACTTTCTTCCCTAGACTAGTTAACAAAACCGATATAACATTTACGACAACGGAAACTGACTTACTACATAAAGGACTGAAACATAACATTGGACGGAAACTCAACACTAAGGATATAGAGACCCTCATAACAGACACTGAAATAGCCATAAGACAAATTCCAAATGATGAACAAACCCACGTTAGACACTTAGCCTCGGAAATAATTAATAAAGTAATCAACAAAAACGAATCTCTTAAAGACAACAACCGCGATAATGTATGCATTAAAAAAATTAAAAACAAAATACAAAAAGCCAACGCAATTGCAACCAAAGCTGATAAAGGCAACACAATTGTTATAATAAATAAATCCGACTATATCAAAAAAACAAAAGAATTTATCGAGAATAATAATTACGAGAAACTTCAAACCGATCCGACAAAAAAATTCCAAAATGAAATAAGAACCATCATTAATAACTCCCCCACACTGATAAAACCAAATGAAACATATAAGTTTATAAATATGAACCCAAAGGCACCACAACTAAAAGCCCAAATTAAATTACACAAGGAAAATAGCCCAATTAGACCCGTAATAAACTATAGGAATGCACCGGCTTATAAAATATCCAAACAAGTCGCAAAAATATTAAAAGATAAGGTTATGCTACCGAACACCTACAACATCAAAAACACGGTTGACCTAATAAACAAAGTGAAAGACATAACAATAAACGCACAAACCAAACTTGTTTCATTCGACATTGAAAACTTATACACTTCTGTTCCCGTCACAGAAACACTTAACATCATACGCGAAATAACTAATGTACATGAACATGACAATAGTACAGAAGAACTAATAAAACTAACTAAAACAACACTCAAACAGAACTACTTCAGATTTAACAATGATTTCTACAAAGCAAATGATGGATTAGGAATGGGACATCCAACATCTGCGATACTTTCAGAAATTTTTCTCCAAGAACTTGAAAAGGTCTATGTAAATGTTCTAAAGTCAAAATTTAACGTTGTTTACTATTGCAGATATGTTGATGACTCCTTCCTAATAGTCAATAACCCTAGTAACCAAAATATAATAGACATAAAGAATTATCTCAACTCACTAAACAACAAAATCAAGTTCACCCACGAAATAGAAACAAATGACAAATTAAACTTCATAGACTTAACAATAGGAAAAACTAAAACAAACTCAGCTTTCAAATATACCGCAAACCAACTACCACCGACACAACTATACATAAATCATCACTCCACCCACCACAACAAAAAACATCCGCGTATAGATATATGATTAATAGATTACTAAACATACCCATGAATGCAATTAACTATAATAAGGAATTAAATACCATAAAAACAATAGCAAAAAATAACGGTTATAAGGAAAAAATCATACAAAGAATAATAAACGAAAGAAGAAATAAACACAATACTAACAGTACAACACCGGGAGTAACGAACAAATACGCATCTTTAACTTACATAGGTAAACCTAGCGAAAAAATTGCGACTCTTCTAAGAAAATATTCATTAAAAATAGGTTATAAAACGAATAACACTATAAACCAAATCACAAACAACACAACAGAGAACAAAGATAACAAATTCGAAAAAAGCGGAATATACAGGATTAAATGCAAAGATTGCGGTAAAAACTACATCGGGCAAACGGGAAGGACACTAAAAGACAGATTCAAAGAACACATTAAAGACTACACCAACAACACAAACAGATCAAACTATGCACACCACTTAAACAAATTTGGACATAACCCAGACAGTATGGAAAACACAATGGACTTACTACAGACGGGACAAAAAGGACAACGAATGAACATACAGGAACAAATAGAAATATATAAACATAAAATGACAGACAATATAATCAATGAACAAACAAACCACCAAACCGACATTTTAACAAAACCACTAATAACATTTAAAAGACGACACAAGGAACTAGAAATAGATAATGAAATAAGCAATAAAAGAAAAAAACATAACAATTAAAGAAATAGAAAAAAAAAAAAAAAAAAATTACCTACACACACAACACTGATTACACAATGTAAATACTATATATAGGTAGGTTATAGGAAAACAACACTCATAGTCAGTTAGGTGCTCTTGAAGATGGGATCCAGGCGGACCCGAAACCGGTCGAGCTTTACAGAGACTCTTACGAGGTATGACGGAATGTATTATTACTAATTCTAATATTACTAACCTCAGTGGAACTAACCCATTAACTATATTTAACTCAGCCAGTCTGGCTAAGATAATGACACAGTTCGAACGACTACGAACAAAAATACTAACAACTAATGCTAACATTTGGTTTAACAAAACTTGCTTATTTCATAATATTGTACCTAAATATGCGATCATAAAAACAAAAGACTTTACATACGCTGGACAAAAGACTATACGACAAGCTCAGACACTAAGGATAAAAAACGAGATTAGATCACTTTACTGTAAGAAAAACAAACTTAACAAACAACTCATGACAGAACACCTAAGACTATCCAACACTTTACAAACTGAAACATTTTTAACAGCTACAGAAAGCATTAATATCAAAATTCAGAGACATCTAGACGACAAATACAAACGACTCCACAACAAAATTGATAACCTTCTCAACAAATATCACAAAAACACCGACAAAGAAAACACTTTCTTCCCTAGACTAGTTAACAAAACCGATATAACATTTACGACAACGGAAACTGACTTACTACATAAAGGACTGAAACATAACATTGGACGGAAACTCAACACTAAGGATATAGAGACCCTCATAACAGACACTGAAATAGCCATAAGACAAATTCCAAATGATGAACAAACCCACGTTAGACACTTAGCCTCGGAAATAATTAATAAAGTAATCAACAAAAACGAATCTCTTAAAGACAACAACCGCGATAATGTATGCATTAAAAAAATTAAAAACAAAATACAAAAAGCCAACGCAATTGCAACCAAAGCTGATAAAGGCAACACAATTGTTATAATAAATAAATCCGACTATATCAAAAAAACAAAAGAATTTATCGAGAATAATAATTACGAGAAACTTCAAACCGATCCGACAAAAAAATTCCAAAATGAAATAAGAACCATCATTAATAACTCCCCCACACTGATAAAACCAAATGAAACATATAAGTTTATAAATATGAACCCAAAGGCACCACAACTAAAAGCCCAAATTAAATTACACAAGGAAAATAGCCCAATTAGACCCGTAATAAACTATAGGAATGCACCGGCTTATAAAATATCCAAACAAGTCGCAAAAATATTAAAAGATAAGGTTATGCTACCGAACACCTACAACATCAAAAACACGGTTGACCTAATAAACAAAGTGAAAGACATAACAATAAACGCACAAACCAAACTTGTTTCATTCGACATTGAAAACTTATACACTTCTGTTCCCGTCACAGAAACACTTAACATCATACGCGAAATAACTAATGTACATGAACATGACAATAGTACAGAAGAACTAATAAAACTAACTAAAACAACACTCAAACAGAACTACTTCAGATTTAACAATGATTTCTACAAAGCAAATGATGGATTAGGAATGGGACATCCAACATCTGCGATACTTTCAGAAATTTTTCTCCAAGAACTTGAAAAGGTCTATGTAAATGTTCTAAAGTCAAAATTTAACGTTGTTTACTATTGCAGATATGTTGATGACTCCTTCCTAATAGTCAATAACCCTAGTAACCAAAATATAATAGACATAAAGAATTATCTCAACTCACTAAACAACAAAATCAAGTTCACCCACGAAATAGAAACAAATGACAAATTAAACTTCATAGACTTAACAATAGGAAAAACTAAAAACAAACTCAGCTTTCAAATATACCGCAAACCAACTACCACCGACACAACTATACATAAATCATCACTCCACCCACCACAACAAAAAACATCCGCGTATAGATATATGATTAATAGATTACTAAACATACCCATGAATGCAATTAACTATAATAAGGAATTAAATACCATAAAAACAATAGCAAAAAATAACGGTTATAAGGAAAAAATCATACAAAGAATAATAAACGAAAGAAGAAATAAACACAATACTAACAGTACAACACCGGGAGTAACGAACAAATACGCATCTTTAACTTACATAGGTAAACCTAGCGAAAAAATTGCGACTCTTCTAAGAAAATATTCATTAAAAATAGGTTATAAAACGAATAACACTATAAACCAAATCACAAACAACACAACAGAGAACAAAGATAACAAATTCGAAAAAAGCGGAATATACAGGATTAAATGCAAAGATTGCGGTAAAAACTACATCGGGCAAACGGGAAGGACACTAAAAGACAGATTCAAAGAACACATTAAAGACTACACCAACAACACAAACAGATCAAACTATGCACACCACTTAAACAAATTTGGACATAACCCAGACAGTATGGAAAACACAATGGACTTACTACAGACGGGACAAAAAGGACAACGAATGAACATACAGGAACAAATAGAAATATATAAACATAAAATGACAGACAATATAATCAATGAACAAACAAACCACCAAACCGACATTTTAACAAAACCACTAATAACATTTAAAAGACGACACAAGGAACTAGAAATAGATAATGAAATAAGCAATAAAAGAAAAAAACATAACAATTAAAGAAATAGAAAAAAAAAAAAAAAAAATTACCTACACACACAACACTGATTACACAATGTAAATACTATATATAGGTAGGTTATAGGAAAACAACACTCACAGTCAGTTAGGTGCTCTTGAAGATGGGATCCAGGCGGACCCGAAACCGGTCGAGCTTTACAGAGACTTTACGAGGTATGACGGAATGTATTATTACTAATTCTAATATTACTAACCTCAGTGGAACTAACCCATTAACTATATTTAACTCAGCCAGTCTGGCTAAGATAATGACACAGTTCGAACGACTACGAACAAAAATACTAACAACTAATGCTAACATTTGGTTTAACAAAACTTGCTTATTTCATAATATTGTACCTAAATATGCGATCATAAAAACAAAAGACTTTACATACGCTGGACAAAAGACTATACGACAAGCTCAGACACTAAGGATAAAAAACGAGATTAGATCACTTTACTGTAAGAAAAACAAACTTAACAAACAACTCATGACAGAACACCTAAGACTATCCAACACTTTACAAACTGAAACATTTTTAACAGCTACAGAAAGCATTAATATCAAAATTCAGAGACATCTAGACGACAAATACAAACGACTCCACAACAAAATTGATAACCTTCTCAACAAATATCACAAAAACACCGACAAAGAAAACACTTTCTTCCCTAGACTATTAACAAAACCGATATAACATTTACGACAACGGAAACTGACTTACTACATAAAGGACTGAAACATAACATTGGACGGAAACTCAACACTAAGGATATAGAGACCCTCATAACAGACACTGAAATAGCCATAAGACAAATTCCAAATGATGAACAAACCCACGTTAGACACTTAGCCTCGGAAATAATTAATAAAGTAATCAACAAAAACGAATCTCTTAAAGACAACAACCGCGATAATGTATGCATTAAAAAAATTAAAAACAAAATACAAAAAGCCAACGCAATTGCAACCAAAGCTGATAAAGGCAACACAATTGTTATAATAAATAAATCCGACTATATCAAAAAAACAAAAGAATTTATCGAGAATAATAATTACGAGAAACTTCAAACCGATCCGACAAAAAAATTCCAAAATGAAATAAGAACCATCATTAATAACTCCCCCACACTGATAAAACCAAATGAAACATATAAGTTTATAAATATGAACCCAAAGGCACCACAACTAAAAGCCCAAATTAAATTACACAAGGAAAATAGCCCAATTAGACCCGTAATAAACTATAGGAATGCACCGGCTTATAAAATATCCAAACAAGTCGCAAAAATATTAAAAGATAAGGTTATGCTACCGAACACCTACAACATCAAAAACACGGTTGACCTAATAAACAAAGTGAAAGACATAACAATAAACGCACAAACCAAACTTGTTTCATTCGACATTGAAAACTTATACACTTCTGTTCCCGTCACAGAAACACTTAACATCATACGCGAAATAACTAATGTACATGAACATGACAATAGTACAGAAGAACTAATAAAACTAACTAAAACAACACTCAAACAGAACTACTTCAGATTTAACAATGATTTCTACAAAGCAAATGATGGATTAGGAATGGGACATCCAACATCTGCGATACTTTCAGAAATTTTTCTCCAAGAACTTGAAAAGGTCTATGTAAATGTTCTAAAGTCAAAATTTAACGTTGTTTACTATTGCAGATATGTTGATGACTCCTTCCTAATAGTCAATAACCCTAGTAACCAAAATATAATAGACATAAAGAATTATCTCAACTCACTAAACAACAAAATCAAGTTCACCCACGAAATAGAAACAAATGACAAATTAAACTTCATAGACTTAACAATAGGAAAAACTAAAAACAAACTCAGCTTTCAAATATACCGCAAACCAACTACCACCGACACAACTATACATAAATCATCACTCCACCCACCACAACAAAAAACATCCGCGTATAGATATATGATTAATAGATTACTAAACATACCCATGAATGCAATTAACTATAATAAGGAATTAAATACCATAAAAACAATAGCAAAAAATAACGGTTATAAGGAAAAAATCATACAAAGAATAATAAACGAAAGAAGAAATAAACACAATACTAACAGTACAACACCGGGAGTAACGAACAAATACGCATCTTTAACTTACATAGGTAAACCTAGCGAAAAAATTGCGACTCTTCTAAGAAAATATTCATTAAAAATAGGTTATAAAACGAATAACACTATAAACCAAATCACAAACAACACAACAGAGAACAAAGATAACAAATTCGAAAAAAGCGGAATATACAGGATTAAATGCAAAGATTGCGGTAAAAACTACATCGGGCAAACGGGAAGGACACTAAAAGACAGATTCAAAGAACACATTAAAGACTACACCAACAACACAAACAGATCAAACTATGCACACCACTTAAACAAATTTGGACATAACCCAGACAGTATGGAAAACACAATGGACTTACTACAGACGGGACAAAAAGGACAACGAATGAACATACAGGAACAAATAGAAATATATAAACATAAAATGACAGACAATATAATCAATGAACAAACAAACCACCAAACCGACATTTTAACAAAACCACTAATAACATTTAAAAGACGACACAAGGAACTAGAAATAGATAATGAAATAAGCAATAAAAGAAAAAAACATAACAATTAAAGAAATAGAAAAAAAAAAAAAAAAAAATTACCTACACACACAACACTGATTACACAATGTAAATACTATATATAGGTAGGTTATAGGAAAACAACACTCATAGTCAGTTAGGTGCTCTTGAAGATGGGATCCAGGCGGACCCGAAACCGGTCGAGCTTTACAGAGACTCTACGAGGTATGACGGAATGTATTATTACTAATTCTAATCTGGTAAGGAGTTGAGAAGAGTGGGAGGGAAGAGTTAGATGTTTTCTGCATCTAGTGTTCAGTTGGGTTTTTGACTCTGACGAAGACCGCTTGTTACGGTTGAAAGATCTTAGTCTTGTTTTCCCATTTCTTACTGTGGTTTGATCATTGATTGTTATTTCACGTGTTTATGTGAAATCTTTATATATATATATATATATAAAATTCAATAATATATCAACCGTTGGATAGAATAGGTGTATAATGTAATCGAGATTCGGTCAATTTTCCAGGATCAAAATCAAACTCTCAATGCCGACGTTTCGGTTTTATTTAAAACCTTTTTCATAGGCCTACATACAAAGGATGTTTATATATGATTAGTTTATAATGTTTATAATAGTTTATCAATGATTAGTTTATATATGATTTCTTGTCATCCTTTGTTTGTAGGCCTATGAAAAAGGTTTTAAATAAAACCGAATCGTCGGCATTGAGAGTTTGATTTTGATCCTGGAAAACTGACCGAATCCCGATTACATTATACACATATATATATAAATTGAACTTATAATTCATAAGTGGCATAGGACAACACACTATACAAGAACTTAGGAAATAGGATAGCGAAAACGAGAAGAAATACTGGGATTTTCTACAAGGATCCAGACAATCAAAGATATTTTGAGAATAGGCAGATCTTGTATTGTATGGAAAGGAGCAGGAATAATCTATAGATTTTAACTGGATTCCTAAAGGGTCACTGGAAACTTAATGGTCATCTGCGAAGATTGGACATCATCAATGATAGTTTGTGTAGATTCTGTAAGGAAGTGGAAGAAACACCGTTGCACCTGCCGGATGCAACTATCAGGCCACTTTGCTGCACGGGGGAAGTTCCCATTATTCTTATGATAAGTAAATAACAGACAATGAACGCTTGCATAGCTCGTGAATTAAGTTTATTTATTTAATTATTCAATCATTATTCAGTTCATCTGAGTATATTTTCTTTTTGTATCCTTCCGTCGTTTTATCGAGCCTGCACACTTTGCTATACAGGTTCGTGTTGGTTGTCAAAATCAATTTTCATTAAACAAAAAAAAAAAGCCATAGAAAAACTTTTACCTCTGAATCCAGCAAAATTGTTGAGCTTCAACAAAAGGTGCTGAAACTAACTGCGGTACTTTAATATAGAAGGAGGGTTGTATAATAGTTCGTAGGACGCCAACTAGAGTGTATAGACACCCTTAAATAATAATAATCATAATAATAACATAATCCAGGAGGACCAAACAAATTTGAAGACCCATGGTTCTAACTTTTTGGGTCACGCCGTGTTCAGGAGAATAAAACAGAAAAATACAGTCGTAGTTAAAGAGTTTCCAGAGCCTGTAATTATTTAAAGTACTTATAGTTTCTTTTACACTAGAAATACTGAAATTTAGTATAAGTATACCTATATTGCCCCAAAGCAGTCAAAATAACAGCATTGCGAAAGAGTATCTGATGTGTCAAGAAATTTGTTTAAAATTGATTTTTATTATTTTTTATATTTATCTACAGTCATAAAACAAGCTATTAGTAAGTATTAACAACAAAAGAATTACAGAGGGACCTCGGGATACGAGTTTAATTCGTTCCGTAACCTTGCTTGTATGTCAATTTACTCGTGTCTAAAAGCAATTTTTTCCGATGAAATCAATTGAAAAGCCATTGATCCGTTCCAGCATCCAAAATACTTACTCCTAATTGTTTTTGTTACGTGATTTTGAGTAAGAAAAATGTATTTATAAATGACAAATATTGTATAAAAACATAATAAAAGGGAATGTAGAGGAGGTTAGAAAAAACTGGTTTTATTAAGCTTACTACATATGTAATTAGTATTTTGGTTATTTAAATTCAACTTAGACATAACTTAAATGCTACTATATGCTTAATTTAGTTACTGCTTTTCTCTTTACTGGTCTTTGCCTTTTTCGCAGGATTAAAAAAAAAACTGTCCAAGGAGATTTGTTTCTTCCTCTCTTTCAGAATGCTACGGCGGAAATGAGTTAGGCAAGTTTCATTAAATAGATCCGATGTACGACTAGTTGCAACTTTTTTGGGGTGTTTCTTTGCCACGAACTATGAAACTCTCTCCCACATTCCCAAGATCTTCCAATTTCGTAGGCGGCATCATAGAAAAAAAGAAATGTACATATTTATAAATGACCTGATACTACAATTGGCTGTTCCTCGTATATCAAACTTCACTCGTATTTCAAAAGAAAATTTCGATAGCTCGTATCCTAAATAACTGGTATGTTGGGGGCACTCGTGTCTCGAGGTACCACTGTACTTCACTTGGAAATTCTAAGAATCTGTGTCATTGTATATACAATTTTATTCTAATTGAAATTGAAAAACAGTCAAAATGACTTCCTTAGGCAATCTAGTGTTAACTGATGACTTCAAAATGAATAGAGTTAATTTATTTACTTATAATAAAACAATAAAGTTGACAGTTTTCCTTAATTGAGGATAGCCCTCAATTCGAGTCTATCAAATTATGACATATATATATATGAGTGTCGTGAGTATTTTGTTCGTTGGACACAAACTATATGACTAGTGAATAAAATAAATGGGTGTTAGGGGGTGTTACCTGCACTGTGCTCCGTTCTGACAGGGGTTGGCCTGAGGCAGACAAAGCGGTCCCATCGAACAGTCTTTTCCAGTGTAGCCCGGAAAGCAGGAACAAAAAAACTCCCTGAAACATTCCACTGTTTACTCAACGACCATTTATCTCTCTGCTTCATTCTTTTATATATTTTAGTAGTGAATATACAGAAAAGAATTAGCCTCAATCATTCCAGCTAGTATTGACAATAGAGTATACTTGTATTCAAGGGCTCATTGTCCCTTTATATAAACATACCAATTTTTTTTTTGTATGGTGAAAAAAAAAATTGGTTTTACGTTTCAGTAGACAATAGAAAGGTACAAAAAAACAATTTATTAGTATTACGAATGTTTTACCAACTGTTATATTTGATATCCAATTGCATAAAAGTACCAATGGGTTTTCATTGTTTTCATTAAAACAAAATTTACAATTGCTAGCAAATATTTCATGACAAATGACACTCTGATACAGCGACTGAATCAAAAACAAAAAAACAAAAACACAAAAACGTAACGTTTATGTCTCCTTTCCGATGTTTATTGGAGAAAATATATTTTAATTGTAAAGAGAAAAACATGTTAACCATTCAAAAAGTTTTGCTGTCAATTTTATCAGGTATTAACTCATTTTGGAAACATCAGATTGTAGTGCCTATATAGAAATATTTATAAAAACAATCCGTTTATGCCATTTGGTACACTTCACACATTAATAATAAAAGTATACTTTAGACAATATATAATTAAATATATTAATATATATTGTTAACTGTAAACTTAAACAATTACATGTTACATATACCAAACACTTCATGTGTATGTAACTCTTCAACACTTCAATATCATGATTGTAACCAGAAAAATATAAGTGTTCAATATGCAATGTTTTGCATCTTGTTCTTTATCTACTAAGATGAGCAAAGAAGAAAGACCCTCGAAATGCTATATATTAAAAAAGATCTAAGTTCAGTTAATCATAGAAGTGACATTACCAATTTGAACACTATTTATTCAGGAGTGTTTAGTTGATTTTAGTGAAATTTAATTCCCTTAGTTCCTTTTTGTGTTCTTTGAGTGAACAGTGTTCGGTTTACATGTAATTGTAATCAGTTAGTCTGGTCCAAGTTTTTGACCAGTTAAGATGTTAGTTCACTAACTATCTATTGTTACTTCATTTTATATAATGTAAATTTCATCATTTTTCTAATTCAAAAATTCTGACTCCTGTAAGTTCATAAAAATGTTTATTGCTTTTCTATTACTTCTACTTTTATATATATTTTTGTTTTTTCACAACTGTAATATTCCATTTTGATGTTAGTTATATGTTGATGTTTATATATGATTTCTTGTCATCCTTTGTTTGTGGGCCTATGAAAAAGGTTTTAAATAAAACCGAAACGTCGGCATTGAGAGTTTGATTTTGATCCTGGAAAATTGACCGAATCCCGATTACATTATACACCTATATATATATAGTGCACACAGGAAAGAGAAAAACAAATAAAAACACAGACAAAAAAAGACTCACAACGATATATATATATATATATATATATATATATAATTAAAGTTACAGCTAGAGAACACAAGAAAAAGGACGAACACTCACGAATCTCGATAATTTCGGCGTCTTGCCGTCTTCAGGAGAGTAGAAAGAAAGAAAATAAAAGGAGAAAGAATGAAGGAACGGAGACGTAAATGCGTCCACTGGCCGATGTAAACATATATATATATATATATATATATATATATATATATATATATATATATATATATATATAAACTAGAATTTAAAAAAAGAACACATAGAAAGGAAACCACTGAACTCACTACTATATTTCGATGTCCTCGTCTTCAGGAAAGAAGTGAATCGCTCCAAAGGCTGATAACGACTTTATCGTTATCGACTTTAGTTCGAAGAATCGTTTCGTCTAATTGTCATATATATATATATATATGTTATAACGGTCCTCAGGGTTGCTATTAATTAAAAGTACTAACGAATTTGAAAATAATCAGGGATTGAACTTAATATTATCCTACGTTCCTGCATGCAGTTTTAATATCCTTGAGAAGCTCGTGGTCTGGTTGTTCAGGTTCGGCTTCTTTTCTCTTATGCACAGCGCTTCCAGAATGTGTAGCCTTCTCAGGTCATTTTCTTGATAAAGTAATGTGATATTTTTATTCAATTCTTCCCTGGTTAGCTTGAGGCTATGGGTGCTCTGCGTATGTTCTTTCGGGGCACCTGCAGTCAGGTGCATATATATATATTCAATGTTTTGTTATTGAGGGCTAGGTCAAATAAAAGAAAATAAACTCCTTTCTAGGCCGACGTTTCGATGTTTTTGTACATCATCGTGATGATGTACAAAAACATCGAAACGTCGGCCTAGAAAGGAGTTTATTTTCTTTTATTTATTTGACCTAGCCCTCAATAACAAAACATTGAATAGAATAGAAGAGGTCAATAACAATTTTTGAGTTTATATATATATATATGTTCAAACTACTATAAGATATAGGAAAAAGACTAATATCTTTCAACCGTAACAAGCGGTATTTGTCAGAGTCCAAACCCAACTAATATATATTATATATATATATATATATACTCTTTTCCGATGATATGTACGGTCCGAAACGGACAAATAAGGTTCAATGTAGATTTAAAAAGACAGTCTCCAACCGTCTTTTGTAACAGTGCGGTTGGTTTCCCTCTTATATCTATCGTGAAGACGGTTCAAATCGAAAATTAAAAACTGTGTTTGTTTTAATTTCTAAATATTTTTTAATCCACCTTGAACTTTATATATAAATATGACACTTAAACCACTTTAAGCTCTCTGAGGAAGCCCTGATTTGTTTGTTGGGTGCCAGAAATTCCCCCAGTTTTAACTGAATCAGATGACTTCTATAATTTTATTTTTTTTTCTATCTTAACAATGTTTCTTTCACTGTGTTTTCTTTTTTAACTCTTTGCTGAACTTTCTCTCAAAAAACTTGTTTTTTACTTTTCACACTTCTACTCTAAAGATTAGTATTCACTTGATTTATTTCTGGTGTATTTTTATTATTTATCATTTCAGCCTTAATTTATAATTTTATCTTTTGTTTTCATTTTCATTTCTTAATTTATGCATAGCTTAAACTGGTCCAAGATGGAGAGATTATAATGATACCATTATTTATTGATATAGTTCTGCTTGAAGTACTCATATGCGTGAAATAAGTTTACATCATGGTTAGTATTTTCACAGTTATTAGAGAAATATTAGTTATAGCTAATACTTACGAATAGTTGGTGTTGATGTAGCAGTGACCCAACATGGAGCAGTTGGCTGCGGAGCAAGGGTCAGCGGGTGGCCTTCCGGGACCGCTGTGGATCACATAGGTCAAGTTGAAGCCGTATACGTCTAGCAAGTGGTCTAACACGCGTAAGTGATTGCCCTCAAGACGGTCCAGGGCAATGTCAACGACGAGGTATCCAAGATGTGTTTGAACTCGGGAAACAGTTGTTACAGACGATTCAGTAACCGTATGCAAAACCATGCCGCCGAATTGAAGCTTTGGATCTGGTTCAAAGTAAGGAAACTCGGTAAAAACAAGACCTGTAGAGACAAGGACTTGTGTTAAGTAGAGAACAATTGAGGTGTGCGGTGGTCTGGAAGAGGCGTCTATGATCCAACGACAGCGAATAGGCGCCGGGAAACGACCAGGAAAGCCCGGAGTGGACAGAGTGCCTCGGTCGTCGGAGAGGACACCTCCGCAGCCTTGTCCTCGCACCAGGCTCGCCAGCAGCGATGTCTCCACCCACAGCCACACGCGCCACATCCTACATCATCGCCATGGCGCCGCCCTGCAACACCACACAACAAAGTCAGTCACAAAATACACCAGCAACATACACAACATGTCATAAATAACATTAAACTACTAAACACAGTCCTAATAAAGTACACTCGCTGACTGGAATGTTGCAGAGTAGTCCCTCAACATTCACAACATTACACGCCTACTTCATACCCTTATACTACAGCGATGTTTAGATTGTATCTAAATTGTAGCATAAATCTCTCTTTATTTATTCCTACTCTTACAATTTTTATCTCCATCTCCTGGAATTACATCCGCAAAGAGTAACTGTTAAATGTGGACTACCTGCTTTTAACAGCTCCACTAGCTAACACAGTTCAATATATCCATGTGCAGTTATCATAAAACACGAATGTGCACTTACTCTAGCATAGCTAGATATCTATCGTAACACAATATATATATATATATAATTCCATCTTTTTTCGACCGCAAAAAATAACAGCAAACAGCAGAGGTTATTGAGGGTTGGTCTACACAAACAAACACTTCACTTACGCCAACGTTTCGCTATATTTTTATATCAAGATAAATAACACAATAAATAACACAACGAAAACAGTAGTAAATATTACAAAAAAATATAACCTGTCTTATCAGTTTTGTAATATTAATACTGTTTTCGTTGTGTCTATCTTTCGGACGTATATCTTGTTATTTGTACAGCCCTGATGATGCTATAAAAATATAGCGAAACGTTGGGGTAAGTGAAGTGTTTGTTTGTGTAGACCAACCCTCAATAACCTCTGCTGTTTGCTATATATATATCAATGATCAAACCACAATAAGAAATGGGAAAACAAGATATATACATATATATATATATATGTTTCGAAACTAAATTAAACTTCTTAACGAACTTAATACATATATTTTTGTATCTAATCTATAGCAAAATCAATTAAATGGTTTACCTAAAAATATTAATAATTATATTTTCAAAATTACTGATATAATTTTAATTTAATTATCTACGGGAGGAATTGAAGTGATTGAGACAAAGTTTTTCTCACATAGTCAACTGTAGTCTGCTTGGCCAAGAGTCAGAGGTTCCAACTCTTTATCCTTCCATGAACCTGAAGGACAAACAGCTAGTGTGGTATATACAAAGGCAATTGCTTAATACTGTTCTAATAATGACATTTTCTATTATTCCTGAATTTCTCATGATATATTGGAATACAATGTATCATCTCCGAATTTTTGAAAAAGTACCCGTCAAAGACAGGCACTTTTGCCAGTCTATTATGTATAGGTAGATCCAGGGTTCAATTCCAACTCATGTGGAAAGTGAATAAATCTGATCACGTTCTTCCTCGGAGAGGTTGTTAAGCCGTCGGTCCCGAGCCTGTACGATGCCAGGTACTTGTTAACTCTGCTGGTAAGGGGTGGGGGGAAGGGGCATTGAATCAACAGATGGAGTAATGGTAGAACTAAATCTGCTCTTCATTTTAGCGCTTTTTTTATTTCTTTATACATATTAAAGACGATTTAATGAAATTTGTTATAAAAATTGTAAGTGTTTCAGTTAAACTTGAGTCGTTAAGTCCATTCAATACATCCCTTCTTCTGTTTATTTTCTTTATGAACCTTAATATAAGACATTTCTTTTGTAATATAACTAATTTCATACATGTTATATATATTTCTTTGAAAACATTTTAGGACAGGAAATTAATAGAGAAGAATGGCCAGCTAATGCAGTATTGGTCGTAATATGTGATTTCCAACTAATTCCAAAGCACATCGATAACCGTCGACTTTTATTATCTCTGGCGACAGTCCTAAATCAGACATCTACGTGACCATCCTTTCATTTTCCACCAGTCTTCTTCTTTTCACGTTCCTCCTCTAGCTTTTCACTCATTTCCTCTTCAACAAATTGTTATTTCACCATATTGAAAGTCATTAGTTTTCTTGTTTAGTTATTCAATGCTTGTAATTTTTAAACGAATTAAGAAAATTGTATAGCATATATCAAAAGACTTGTGAAGATCATAATCATCTTTTTTTATTCTCTTTTTTTTTATTTAATCTTCTTAGAAAGTCGTTAAAATATGTTCTAATACTTTATGGTATCTTAAAACATAAATATATATATATATCAATGCATATGCATAAACTCAAAAAGTTAACACCTAGAAACACTTTAATTGTTTGTCTTAGAGTTTATTTAGTTCTTAGGGATCATTTCCGTTTTAAATTTAGTATATATATATATATATATATATATAATATATATATATATATATATATATATATATATATATTAGTATAAATAGAGAGCAGACCTTCTTTTATACAAATTATGTTAAACTGAATTGCCTTAATGAAACATACCTTTCTTTTGAGCAGTTTTTCGTATTTTCTAGATAATTTCAAATCATCTTGAAATTCAACTGATGAATTATTTGAGCAAAACTCTGGTTGGCCATCACTATTTATTGACTAACATTTGACATGTTTCGGCTTTCTCCAACCATCTTCAGAAACAAAACAAAACTATTTTCATCGAACAAGTATGTAAAAATAACAGTAAGCTAAATAAAATTTTTCACTCAAAAGTAAATTCCACTAAGTCTAACTGTATTTTTTCTTCAATATACAAGTTTTTCTGGTTAATTTAAAATAATCCAAGTTTATTTTAATACATCTAATTGACGAATTGTCATTCACTGGAGATGTGGTAATTGTTATATTATTTACTTATTCATATTCACTGATTACCCTAGTACCATGATATATAACAGAACTAATAAGAAGCAAATAATACTATGAAAATATAAAATAAGAGATAATACAGTAGTATAATAAAAGTAGTAATAATAGTTCACATATAGTAAAACTGTGTAATAATTAATAAATAATTGATCGAATGTTGGAAGGATTTTTTAATAAAACATAAATTAGTCATTATAAAATAATATTTTAGAACTAAATAAATTTAATTGTAACAATATAATTAGAGAAAAAATATGAGAATAACATTGTTTAAGACCAGAAATTTTTAAGGAAAATTTTGGAAAATAGGTACAACTAGTAGACTAAATAACTGTTTTCAATTGTTTGAAAGATACTTTTTGGATGTTATAGAAGAAATTTTAATTCAATTAATAAATTAGCTGAGCCTTGAAAACGATTTCAAGGTGATTTTTTGGCTTGATATATACAGTGTTAGTTAATTTAAATACACTATTTTCCTGTTGAGGTGTATTGGTGATAAAAATACAATATTAATGTAATATAAAATATTACCATAGATAAGAGTGGACAGTCTAAGAACAAATTAATTAAACTCATAATATTGAAAAGAAAATTAATATGTTGCCACTGACCATAATTAAGATGTTCAATACCTTCTGTATTCTTGCATTGACATTCAATCAACGCAATATTTAATTTAAAAGACATATATTAACTAATTTTTTGATTTAGATAGTTTGAGTTCATTTAAAACTATTAGAAATAAAAGTGACGCTATTATACAGAGACGCACAATTAATTAAAAGTGAAAAGTATTTGGAAAAAATGATTGGTTGAAATAAAATGAGCTATGATTGGTTGAAATGAAGAGCTGTGATTGGTTGAAATAAAATGAGCTATGATTGGTTAAAATAAACAAAACCCATGAATCTGACATTAACTTCCATTCAACTTTTTTTAAACATCATTTCTAATCTAATTTATACTTTAATAAGAGTAACTTTGTTTTACTGGCATTATTTAATTTATAAAATCCATATTATAAGGTTTTCACTTTATTTATTATAAGGGTTATAATAATGTCAAATATAAATAAGTTACTAGAGATATTGAATTTCAGATTATTATAACAGATAAAAGGAACTTTCTTTTACTGGCATTATTTAATTTCATAAAGTTCATATTACACGATTCTCTTTTTATTATTATAAAAGTCACAATAGTGTCAAAAAGAAAATACGTTATTAGAGATAGTGAATTTGATATTAGGATTTGGACGCACTGTTATCATTTAGCTCCAACAGATCTTAATCTCTCACCAACTCAATATAGTTTCTTTTATTTTAATCTGTTCACGCTGGTTTTCTTCTTTCTTTTTTTTTCAAAGAATTGGTTTATTTATAACATATAAAGTGATAAAAATAAACATTATACAGATTATTACTTTACTATAAGTAAAGTATAGTGATCGTGAAAAAATTCGATCTCGAGATTTTGACGGAATTACATGTTTTGAGGTCCCAGAAGTCGTTTTATGAAGTTTTTACGATGATGTCTGTGTGTGTGTGGGTGGGTGGGTGGGTGGGTGGGTGGGTGCGTGGGTGGGTGCGTGTGTTAGCATTGCTTGTTACCACGCTACGGTCCAGAATCTTTGATGGATCAAGTTGATATTTTACACAAAAATGGGCCCCATTTAGACCAAGATCCCTATTGTTTAGGAAGAATTATGCATGATGGGAAAGTCACTTTTTTTGCCAAAAACCGTTTTTTTTAAAACATTTATTTCTCCTAAACTAATAACCCTAGCGTTTTGAGATTTTGACATTATCTTTGAGGTTACAAATGAAACAAACGAAAAATATATTCAAAATTTTATATCAACAGGAAATATTTTTTTTTCAATAAAATGTACAAATTTTGACTTATAAATCAATCTCAAACCTTGTGAGAGCGATACAAGCCATACTGTTTGACGGACAAGAATGAAACTATGCCTATAAATAGAACATTATATGGACAATGAGTTGAGATATTTTTTTCTAAAATTACATTCGCTAAAGGGGCGTTAGATTACGATTTGTGTTTTCAGAAAATGTTTTTTTGACGCTAAACGGCTCGTTAAAAAATTATGAAAATTTGACTAAAAATGGAACAAAAAATTAGCAATTCATAAAAAAAAAAATCATGAAGTTTCAATTACGGAAAAGAGCAATAACGGTATAAAAACTCTTTGTTTATCCTAGACTAAGAGATCACCTGCTATACTTGTCGAATTTTTTGTATTTTTTTACATTGTTTACATTGACTTAGAAATTTTTTGAGCGAATCCACTGAGATAAAATTGATGTTTCTAATGGAAAAATTAAAATATATTATTGACTTATAAGAGATGTAAGAGGAATAATATTGTGCAGGTAAATGATAACACTCAATAAATAAAAATTCGTATATATGTTACTTGACAAAGGGGAAGGAAAATGATCTTATTAAATACTAAGAAGCCATAAAATTCCCAGTATAATAATTATGTTAAAAACCAAAAATGTAAAAGATAATTCGAAATATAAATCTTTCGTTTAGAGATTAATAACTGTAATTATCGTACATCTTTAATTAACAAATCACCTTATAACAACATTTTCTTCGCTGTTTAAGATGTTTTTCAGAGAAAAAAAGGGTATTTTACTGTTTCAAATTTGAAAATTTTACATTAATATTCAATGTAGAAGGATGTCAAGTAAACGATGTAAGAAATCTACTGGCTATTTGAACAATAGCCATGTTTTCTTGTAGGATAATATTTCGTTTCAAGAAATGTTATATAACTAAGATTATATTACATTAACATTGTAATATAATTGTAATAACATTGGTTTTTCAAAAATGTTATTACTGCTGTAGTTATACTAATGAAATTATTTGCAAATAATAAATTATTTGTGATGTACAAAAATAAGCTTATAAATTGATATGTCCTTCAATCACTATCTGTACTACCACACGAATGCAATGCTAATAATTATATCCCATTTAGATATTTATGTTATGCTTAAATAATACGTTATGTTTTATATACTCAAGAAATTTGACATTGAGTTAGTTATAGTAAAGTAGAGTGTAGGCCACTCCAGATTTTTTTAAATAGTAGCTGAAATATTGTTATAAGGATTTTAATTATAGGTATATTAAATAACTTAGCTTATGATAATATATAAAAACGTTCTAAATTAGCTTATGTTTCATCAGTTTAATGTTATATAAGTTAATGGTGACTACTGTTACTATATTTAGTTTTCATTCAAAATGTTTATTTACCCAATGTCTTTGAGATACATACTGAGTCACTCAGTCGGATTTTTTTTTATTTTAACATTACTGAAATATAGACATAAATGAACATCAAGTTTTTAAGAAATTTTCATATATGAGCTCAAGGAAATACGGTTTTTACTTTAATTACTATTGAAATCTAGAAATCGTGAAAAAGAAATACGGGTTTTCATGTTTTGAAGGCTACTTCCGGGTAACCACTGCACACAGCCAAGCAGCGACACATCTGCACAGCACAGACGTCCTGGACTCTCGAATGCACCCTCTGCGCTATCACCCTTCAATTAAAACGCACCCTAGTAGCATTTACCGCGTTATGACCAGAGAAGGCCACCCACTCTCACAGAGAAGCCACCCACGCACATGTCTTCTAGTCAGGCAGTACCACTATATCGCTGATATGCTAAGCGTTTGAGGCACTCATGAAAAAAAATAAATATTCAGCTTTTAAAGTATTGACGTGCGCACAAGTCTCTAGGAACCACTTACGATAATTCCTTGATAAAGTTGTATTGGGAAGATGACAAGCGTGCGCGAATGTTTATGTTCGAAAACACACCCTCATGCAGCACAAATGATTCATAAGATAGTATGACATATAAGCCAAACAGCTAATTTTGTTGGAAATATCCAAGCATTATGAAACTTTATTTAAAGATAGTTAATATCAGTAAAAACTATTTTCTTTATGTTTAACTACCAATTATGTAACGTTAAATAGCTCATTTCTCATCCCCGTAAAAAACCGTATTTTATATAAGTAACTATACTACTTATTTATATAAGTAAGTAAATAACCGTAGTGTAAGTAAGGTTTAATTTTAGCATACACTAAAGACCAACACAATATACTACTTCCACAGATATTTTTATTCAGCATTCAAGTTTTTATATGCTACATTTTTAGAATATACACGAAATGAGCATGTTTCTTTCAACCAGGAATGTGACATCAATAATAATTAAGAATATTTCAACTAGATCGCAAGAACTCAATTAATATAATTGATTCTCAGGAGTTTGGTTGCGGAAGATGTTTACCCTGCTGTAAAGTACAGGCTAGCTGCAGTCCGACACAAGGAAATAACCGAGGCGAGTCATACCACACGGCAAAGAACTGATATTGGAATTAATGACGAGAAAACACGGTGCTATCGAGCAAGGAAACAATAACGTTTATCATATTAATCTTAATGCCATGTTAAGGGGGTTAGTTATAATAACAACAAATGAGTCAATACTTTTATTAAAAAAATTTAGTTGTAAGACTAAAGTACTCAATATTTGAAATAATATACAAGATTTTACATAAAATGGGTTGGATTTCAGACTCGGGCGAAGACCGTTGTTATGTGTGAAAGATCTTAGTCTTGTTTTATATATTTTTATATGTGGAGACCATTTCATTAGCTTTTTACCCTACAATGAGTAAATACCACATAATAACTGATTGCACTATGTTAGAAAGTTTCTTTTTTTTTCAAAAGTAAAACATAGATGTTTTTATACATCTATTTAACCTAAACTACTGGTTCTAGAGTCCTTAAATTTTGGCATTATCCTTCAACCTACAAAAGAAATAACTGAAAGAATACTAACATTTTAGAATGAAAGCAATCTTTTCTCAAGAATGCGCTATAAGTTATTGACAAATAACCAGTTTTTTATTATATTAGTCTAATAGTTCATATTTATTATTTCTAAAAATTTTAAGCTTCCTGCTATTAAATTTTTAAATTATACTGAAATGCCGCCTTTGAATTTGATTTGAGTATGCAAAACTATCTAATTACTAATATATTTTTTTCAATGTACATTCACATCAACCTTATCACAGAGTACAGCCAGCAAGAAAAAGATAAAACTCACTCACAGTAAATTGGCTATGATTTTTGGAAAAGGAAAGAAAACGGATTTTTTTAAAAAAACACCTGCATGCCATAAAATTCCTCAATATTATAATTTTATGAAAAACAAAAAATGTAAAACATTATTCAAAATTGAAAACATTCTTTGAAAAATAATTAATGAAATGAACCTGCATCTTAAATTAAAAACTATCTTAAAACGACATATTTTCTTACATCTTTCTGAAATTTTTCAGACAAAATAGTTATATTTTCAAGTTTAAAATGGGGAAAATTTGTCTTAAATATTCAATGCAGAAGGAGGGAGATAAACTATGTAAGAGATCTACTGGCTGTTGGAACTAAATCCATGTTCTCCGGTAAGAGATTACTTCTTACCACAAAATCTACATTTTCGCATTTCAAAAATGTTATTACGGCTGTAGTTATACTAATGATATTATAATCATCATTGGTGTGATATACAAAAAGAAGCATATATATGTTGCTAACAAGATCAGTCACTATCTGCACTACCTTTAGGAATGAAAGACTAACTAAAAAAACTCCCATTGAGGCATTTATATTATGCCTCAATGGGAAATTATATTTTATAAACCCAAGAAGTTTGATATAATGTTTACTTATAGTAATATTATTGCCAATTATGCCTGACTATAATCAATCAAGACCATTCCCAAAACTGTAAAACCAAAGACCCTTATTTAAATAGAGAATTATCACAAAGCTAAAAGATTTCAAAACTTGTGAACAACAAACTAATAACGTTTCTGATTATTGTACAATCAAAACAAATCAGTTGAAATGCAATTATTAGCCAAAAAATGAACAATCAAAGTATTATATATCAAGGAATACTTTTGATGAAAGGAAATTATAATGCCAATAACTTTGAACTGAAAATAATTCACTCAGTAAACTAACTTAGTTTAATTTTTGAAATTATCTACGTATCCCATAAAAACTAAGGAAATAACTTTTATTAGGTAAAAAATCTTCAGTAATCAAGCCAAGTTTTATCTCAAGTAGATATGAAAAGTATTATATAGGCCATAGGTTTCAATAAATTATGCAATGAAAATAAAATTATTACTAGCTACTGACATTTCATTTCCACATACTTTGAAATGAACAATTTATTGTATTGAAGGAATATTAATTTTAGAAATTTCAATGATTATAACATTATTTTTTCAAGGATTAGTATTATAAAGTAATGTCACAACGAAATTTAAAAGAAGCCTTTATACACTCTTTTCAATACGACTCAGAAATTTAGTAAATTGTTGTCTTAAATATATTAAATTTTAAACAATTAGCTGAGAATGATTAATCACTTTCAACCGGAAAAGTGATGGTTAATTCCTGATTCTCTAATCTTTAAGCTCTATTGGTTATTTCATAGATTATCATAACTTAATTTAAGAAAGCTGTTCCTTTTTTTAAAAAAAAAAAAAGGAAGGGAAACATCACAAACATATATTAAACTAAGAGATTTATATTTGAACTATATTTTATAATAGTTTTGTCCAATAAAATGTTTATTAAGAATTATCGAAATTGATTTAGTGCAATAAGGCAGTAGTGAATTAACCTTAAAATATTTCCTTAGGTAATACTATTACCTTCATCATACTATTCCTTATGGAACGTATCTTCAGTAGTTGCACGAATAAAAATTAAAATAAATTGCTTATTAATGAAAGCAACACAAAATATTAAATTAGTCATTAATATGGCTAATATCTTATGCAACAATATCTTATGCAACGGGAGGATATAAAATTAATGATTGAAATACAAATCAGACATTCACAACTTTAGTTTCTTGAATTAGCTCAACAAAATAACTCTTTATAGAAAATTACTCTTGTATGGGTATGAAAGTTAGAAATATTTTAAATGAAATTGGTAATATCTCTTTGTTGGAAACATTTAATATATTTTGAACATTTAGTTATCGAGATTGAAGATTTAAAAAACAAAACACTTGATTGCACTAAATGATAAGTTTTATGATAAAGTATAAATATACTTTATTTTGTATACTTCCAGGTATTAGTATAATATAAACAAAATGATAAAATAAAATCTCTAATGTTATAATGAAATCAATATATTAACTTCATGACGCCATTATCATAATCAGTACATTATGATACTCGAACTAGTTAATATTTAACATCAAACTAATTAAAAAATCACTAAAAATACAAATATAACTTAAAAATGAAGTTGTACTTACTTGTTGAAGTATTATTAAAGGAATTAAGTGGTTAACACAATAAACTGTACACAGATCAAAATGGTTTAAAGCTCATAACCAATGCGTTGTTAAAATGAGTATGTATTACTAACCAATGCCATCTAAATTATTTTATTATAAAATAGTTCCCATCTTTCAGTTTTTCTTATATAATCAATCATTAATTTAAAATATATAAAGAATCATCAAACAATCATTTTCACATTTGGTTTTGAATCATCTTCTTGAAGTGGTCATAATTAAAATTATTTTTAGAATTCCATTTTTACATAAATACAGTGATAACATTTTCTTAACGATTCCCCATGATTTATAAGAACCAGTGATAAAATGTTTTGATTCTCTCCGTTCTAAATCAAAGTTAAAATTTAAAAAAAAAAAGAAAATTACTTAGCCTTTCTAGATACTATAATTCATGTTCTGAAGGAGAATGTTGACCATTCGAAGACTACTGGAGAAAAGCATTACGCATTACAGATGAAGTAAGGAAAAAACAAATTACGATCAGACTGGTAAGTATTTACAAGTTTAATTCAGTTTTACATAAGAATTTCCATAGATTACAAAAAACAGATAAATCAAGAACAACAACAAAACAAAAGAAAAACTTACAAGAAATTCTCATATCAATTACTCAGTACAATATTTAGAAAAACTGAGAAGCTTGTTAAGAAACAGGTATCAGTTAAGTTTTGAGGTTCAAATTAAACTATTATTGCCGTCGTTTGGTTTTCTTTTTAAAACCTTTTTCATAAGAAGAGGTACAAAATTTTCAAGCTGAAAAACTTAAATTTTCTGTCATTCTCCTTTAAATTTGTTGGGTAAAATTATATTAATTAATAGAACGATATCTTGATTAGTTTTTTCTGAAGAATTCATGGAGTTAAATAAGCAAATTAAAAATGAATAAATGAGTAAATTAAGGACTGAGGGAGTTACATTAATCAGAACTTATATAAAAATGACTGTACAAAACAACTATTGAAGAAATTAAAGAAACACAACCTCTAAATACTATAGACATTCAATCAAAAATAAAAGTAACAAAAATTAAAGTACTTATAACTGATAAAAACCCTCAATCTAAAATATAAATTAAATTATTATTAATTTAAACAAATCCATAAAAATATAAAAGTACCTGAAAAAGTAAAAATATAAATCAAATTATATAATAAGAAAAGTATATTACGGTCCAAAATTAAATAATACCTGAAAACCCACAAATTTCAATCTAAATTAAACTATTTAAACTAAATTAATTAATAAACAGAGTGTATAAATAATAAACAAATTTCTGGAAATTAATGCGATTAAAATTCTTTGTTTCTGAATATAAAATACATGCTGGGTAAAAGAGTATTGATAAACACTAGAAAAGAAACAAATATTGCAAAAAAATCTAAAAGAACATCAAGATATCATTCTATTAATTAATATAATTTCACCCAACAAATTTAAAGGAAGACGACAAGCCATATTGTTAGCACAAAGTAGGACAAAGAAGGAATAATATTATCTAAGCAAAAAAGACATGAAGAACATAAACCATGACCTACTATTAAGGTCATTACAGTTCGACAGTACAGTCAAGTATAAAATTATAATTATTAACTACTTAATTATTAAGTAGTAACTGTACAAGTCAACAGTACAGTTGACCACTGCTTTAATCAAGTTGTAGTTCTTCTCTTCAACTTCTTTGAAGTACCACTGAAGAGATGAAGAGACAGTTACAGTTACAGAAGAGACCACAGTTTGCAGAGAGAGTTACAATCTTTTAAAATGACTTAGTATTATTAAAACTAAAGAATCACAAAAAGTAAACATACCACAAATAACCAAAGTCATATCTTTAACCGAAGAATAAGAAATTAAAGAATAAATATTTAATATCAGTTTGAAAAAGACAAAATCAATTATTAATATGCCAAATAATCTTAAGATAATATGAGATTTATGTAGTCAAGAATGAAAGAACTATTGGTATTGTAAAATTATATCTTATAAGATAAATGGTTTATTAGAATTACATTATAAATAAAAATACTAACAACAAAGTCAAAGAACCAAAAACAGTATAAAAAGGTAAATAGAATCCGGAAGAAAGGTGTTCAGGCTGATACCATCAACTAAAAATTAAAATTAAAGCAGGAATAAGTTAGCTTAAAAAAATACATAAAGAATAAAATATAGAAAAAAAAGAAGAAGAAAGAAAAATTGTTAAAAAATAACTATTAATAAATACTTATCATCGTAGGAATATATCAGGCGATTATTGTTTTCGGTAAGACGTCATTATTATTACAGCCCGGAGTTCTTTTATACATCCTACCTTTTTTTTTTTAAAAAAAAGGAACAAACAAATCAGATCAACTGGTGAGGATTTACAAGTTTTAATTCAGTTTTAACTAAGAATTCCCATAGATTACAAAAAACAGATAAATTCAAGGGCTAGAGTGTACTTTAAGAGCCCCAGCGGTGACTTATAGGACCCCCAGCGTTTAAATTCAAGAAAAAACCAGCAAACAGAAAAAACAGAAACAAAAGAAAAACCCCTAAGTAATACTCAAGTCCGATAAACAGTACAGTTCACTTGAACAAAGGGACGATGCTTTCAATCAAGTTTTCTTCAACAAGTTCAATTCAAGTTATATCAAGTTCTTCCCTTCAACTTCTTTAAAGTACTTACCACTGAAGAGATGATGAGACAGTTACAGTTACAGAAGAGACCAGTTTTCAGAAATAGTTACAATCTTTTAAAATGACTGGCTGGATCAACCGACTACAGCCTCCAGTACAACTCTAGTTCCAAAATTAACAAAACCTAACATCTGAACTCTCCCAGTTTGTTTCTTCTCTTCTTCACTTTCGTCTACTCTTCACTCTCCTCTGACTAATGTCATATTTCTCATTTTGTACAGGTAGTGCTTCTGCTGTACTCAAGATGCCAACCCATGTAGGCTGAGGATCAAAAGAATCATTGGCTTTACAAATCTTTCATCATTTTGTCCTACAAATTTTTAATAAACCTTTAGGGGAGAGAAAAAAAATATTAAACTGCGAAAACTTTTAAAGCATACAATCCTAGTCACAATAACACTGGTATAACCTATCCTTGTGGCCAATGCTACCATAACTAAATAAAATATTTAAAAATATTTTAATTTAGCATCAGGAATTGGTATTAATCATTAAATTGATAATGGTAGGCAGAAGGTTCATCCTGTTCCTGCTAATTATTCCAGCTGATAATAATAGTGTAATTGATGGAGGTGGTAGCCAGAATCTTATAAAAATAGCAGTTAAATTAAAAACAAACTTTGTTTTGTTTCACTTTCACGGTCGATACTTTTATCAATAATTATATACTATAATGGAGGTATCCTTGAGATGCACATAGATTGGGAAGTAATAGGAAATCTTCCTTCTCCAGTTTAGTGTGAAGTTTCAGGATATTCCATTTTTCTTCTATAATGCATAGAGCAAGGTCAATAGTTATATTAGTAAATAAAGAAGTAACATCTAAGGAAGCAAGTACAAGTGGCGATGGTAATTCTATAGCTCCTATATTGGCCGACATTGTATTGAATGAACCGCTTGTCAGATCCTTCAAACAATACCCTTTAATGCTCTCTTCATTTTTAAAAAAATGAATCACTTATCATTACGAAAAGTAATAAGTATCTTAATTTTAACTCTCATCATCCACTCCGACACAAAATAAACACTGCAATAGGCTATTTTTCATAGAGCACCTTTAGTGACAGCACGTATCACGATAAAAATATTAAATCGTAAACAAATACTTAAAAATAACAATATCTCAAAAAATCTAATAACATAAAATGCACATCCTGCCATATATGAACACCCAGAATTACAGCACACAGAGATAATATCCGCTTTGCTAACACCCACATTGGACACACCACCGAGTAGTATGCAGACATCTAATAAATATGGGAGATTGATTTATTTAAATGGTTTATCCAAAAAAAGCATTATTGAATAAAACCGACTGTAAATTAGCACAAAAAAACACACTTAACATCATATTTACGAAATTAGAGTTGCATTGCTTACAATAGTAACATTGATGTTTACTCAGTGAAGTGTTATGATTGTGATGTATTATATAATGAACAAACTAGCGAATACCTGAAAAATAGGATAATCCAACATGAAAATGACATAAGGCACAGAAAAAGAAAAACAGTTTGTGAGCTAACAGAGCATGCATGTACTAAAAGACACACAAATTCTAGAACATACATGTTTCAAAACATACAAATTCTAGAACATGAAAAACACACAGAAGAGAGACATTTCATAGGAATTATTAAAATATTGAAAGCACCAACTGCATGTAGTAAGAGATCTGATAAAGCTTGTCTTAATTTCAATCTCCTGCAGTTCTATGCACTAGTATTTAATGTGTTTTTTTTATGTAGTACCTCTATAGGCTAGAGATACTACATAATTAGTATTGTAGTACTACTAATAATACTACATACTACATAATAAAACAAAAATCTATTTTGGTTTTCTTTCTGTTCCTTTTATTTAATCTGCCCTTTTTTGTTTTGACCCATATCATAGAGTAATTAATTTGAACTTGGAGTAGTGGGTGGTTTGGTTCATGGTTTTATAACCTCCCCTTGTTTTCGTATCTGATATGATACGAACTATAAAATAAATTTGTTATCAGTTCAATTTTGCTTGGTGACCAGTTTATATATTAAAATATCTTTTGAATGCAGCAATATTTTTATTTTAGTTATATTTTTTCTTTAGATATATAGTCATAATTCGTTCTTTATTACTTATATTTGCTGGTATAATAACCCGTTATTATCATCAAACAGAGATTTCCTTGTGTGTTCACTGTTTTATATATATATTCATGTTTATTAACTTTATAATGCAAAATTAATACTTTTCTAATTTTTAGTTTCTTATAACTGCATTTTTGAGAACTGTTTCACAAAGCAGATGCTGGTAACCTTAAATAAACTTATCTAAAATAAATTTCTAGCATCACCAATGAAAGTTTGATGTTATATGACGTAGAAAACTTATTAAATTAATTTTTGTAATAATATATGTATCTACTTTTTTGATGAAAGTAAGATCCAAAAGGGACAAATGAGGTTCAATGATGATAAAGAAACATAGAGAAATTAAAAACACACAGTTTGTAGTTTTAATTGATCTCTGTTTTTTTATCTTTTATCGGTCTGATTTTGACTCTGACGAAGACCGCTTGTTAGTTTCTTTTAGTGATAAAACTTTTAGACTTATTTTCTTTTTGTGTGGTTGTAACCATTTTTAATTAATAAAATTAAAATTTCAAATACTTGAAATATTTGATGTAGAAATATTTTCCACACCATTTCAAATGCAAATATTTACATTTTTTAATTTCCCAATAATTTTTTTTGTTTTAATAATTTTCCCTTTTACATTTTTGTGTAAAAGTTCAATTATGTATTTACTGAATATTTTTAATATTCCCCTGTAATGATCTTTACAATATTTCTATTAGTATCCCCGCCATATTCGATGATTTTAAAATCTGCTATACTTTTCAATTGTTTTACTCTACTTCATTATTGTTCTTGGTGAATTACCACTCACTACTTTCATTTTTAGCTGTTTTGATTCTCCAAAAATCTTTATACTCTTAAACACGATCATATAAATGACATAGTATATGGTAAAACGTGTCTACCTCTTGTCGACTGCGTTATTAATACAATATTAAGTACATCTGGTGTAAGTAGTACTGAAGGAAACAATATTTAACTCTGTTTATAAATCCTTCATTTTGTAGAGATACGAGTATTGTATTCTCTTACAAATGTAATTTAACATTGTAAACTTACATAAACTTGACAAGACCCTTTGTTTTAGCATATATTATCTGCTTTCTTGTTAACCCATTCATCAGGTAGTACCCCTTAGAAGGCTGTGCATGTTGTGCAAAAAGCCCCCCGCCGGGGTTTGTTTGGATCCAGCATTTTCCAAACAGCCCAATGCCTCATTCCTCTCTATATTCCCTTGTTTCCAGTACCCACATGAGAATTGAATTACTTTTACGGGTTCCATAATTAATGTATCATTCTGTACAAGAACCTCTTTTTTAAAAGCAACATGCTTCCAATCCAAGGAAATCATTTCATTCTCTAAACATGCATGCTTATATAGATATATAGTTTTCAAATACATGTATATAATTTTTCATAAATAGATCATATTATTTATTTTGTATTTCTCATTTTCATGTTAAAATTATTTTTATATAGCATATTTATTTACCCTAAGTTTATAGCAATACATGATTCATGATTTTTTTCCATCTTGGAAATATTTCTATTTTTCAATTTTCCAATAATTAATTTTTGTATAAAAGTTCAATTATGTATTTACTGAATATTTTATTTGCAATCTGAAAACTATTAATAATGTATGAAAGTAGTTTCTCTGTAGTTTTTGTTTACAAGTTATATTTTTTCTGTAATAAAATGTCAGTGTATACAGTAAATAATTACTGAGAGCAGTATATTTCTTGGTTTTCATGTTAACTGTATTATATTATCACCTGTTTCATTTAGTTTGTAGAATTAGCATATTATACTCCTTGTGTAACAAATTATCTATATGGTATATATAGGAATGGAAACAAAACTAAAGTTTATCGGGACTCGGTCAGTTCTTCAGGTTCAAATTAAACTCTCATTGTCCACGTTTCGGTTTTTATTGAAAACCTTTTTCATAGGCCTACAAAACAGAGGAAGGTAAGAAATAATTCAATCATTTTCACTAACCTATTTATTGTAATTTCCTAATTGTAACTAATTGCAATTTTTATGTAAGTGTGATTTTTGAATGATTGAATTATTTCTTACAATTTCCTCTGTTTTTGGCCTATGAAAAAGGTTTTAAATAAAAACCGAAATGTTGACAATGAGATTTATTTTGAACCTGAAGAACGACCGAGTCCCGATAAACTTTAGTTTTTTTCTACCACGGTCGATAATTTTAAATATTTATATATATAAACTAAATTGTTGAGTAGCAGTTTGCTTCTCAACGCAAATACTTTGCACTTCTTCCCGATGACGAGGATGTCGAAATATCGAAGTGAGTTCTGTAGTGTTTTTCTGTGTTCTTTTCTATGTGTTAAAGTTTTATATATATAAAATATATATAATAATATAAATTCAAAAAACGAAAAAGGGGAAAAATAACAATTAAAATAAGCAGTGACACAGAACAGAAACACAACAAAGATCCTTTCAATATTTCGACCAATGGCGCGCTCAGGAGAAGAAGTGAATTGACGGAGGGACGACAGTCAACTCATGTTGACTGTCGTCCCTGTCAATTCACTTCTTTTGGGACGACCGCCATTCGGTCGAAATTTGAAAATGAGTTTTGTTGTGTTTTGTTTTGTGTCCTGCTTTTTTAATTATTATATATATATATATATATATTGATAAAATAATCATGTAGTGCTGTATTTTTTCCCTCAAGTTGGTAGCAATGTATTATTATAGCTATTGTTTATTGCATACTTGAAGTACCAGACACATTTACCTGATCGTTGGCCCGAATTTAAAAACAGGGAATGATTCAGAGATCACCGTTTGAACTGCTAGAACATAACATCACAGTCATAAATCCTATTAAAACTCTTTATTTAATATTTTTGGAGTTACTTTTACTTTATAAATTGTGTACCGAATGCCTCTTAGAAAAAGAGAATCAATAATTTTAGTATAATTTACATCATAACAGTTTTATTTTACTATAAGTTTTTGACGAATTCACATGGATCATGTCTCCAAAGTCATTTTCTGACGTTTTTTTGATGATACCTGTGTAGATGATTATCAAAAAACTTGTGTACACCTACAGTCCAGAATCATTAAAGAATAAAATTAATATTCTGCACAAAAATGGGCCTCACAGTGTAGATAAACCATGTTGTTTGAAAGAAATTGTCCATGATGGGAAAATTACTTGTTTTACTTTGGGAGCTAATGAATGTATCGTATTCATAATGATAGTTAAATAAAAAAAGACACAAAGATCAATTGGTTGTCAAAAAGTTTGATATTATTTTTACTTATAGTAATGTTAAGTGCAGCTTACTCCAAATTTTTATTAGAAAGGGTAAGAAACACTAAATTTCCTCTTAAAAAAAGATTTCATCAAATGACGACTCGTTTCGAACACTCAGGGTTCATCATCAGGTTACATTGGCCTCATTAAGCTTATATTGACTGTTTAAGAAGTCAAAGAACACTGACTCTTTGTGTGTGAAGACTTTGTGTTTCTAATCATGAGTGAAATCACCAATAACTGCTTGCACATCTGGTGAGTTAATAGAATTATTTTTTGTTTGCATTAATTAATAATGTAATTTAATTAAATTAATTTATGTATTATGATAATTAAATAAAAGAAATTGCACGACTAATTGTATGAGTGAGAATAAAATGTAGTTCATAAAATGATTAATTATGCAAATATAATCTAAGCATGTAGTATTAGCAAAATTTAAAAACATAGTTAGTCATATTAAATGTAATATTTATTTGTTTTTGAGGACCCCTTTGAAATAATAATAACTACTATGTGTACTTTGCTGTGTAAATTCACACATATTGAAAATAACTTTATAATATTACTCAACAAATGACTCCAGTCTTAATTATTAGTATTCGTGATTCAGTTGAATTTTTTACAAGACTGTGACAACGATTACATTTTCCTTAAAATTAGCAAAATATAGATAACTGCATCAGAACGAAACATTGAATTAAATATATAGCTTGTCAATTAACTTAATACTGTAATATATTTACTTTTAGAATAGTTCGGTGTACACCAATACATTTATTAAAACATAAAACATTTTATTATCGACCAAGCTGAAATGACAATTACTAAATTCCAAATATATATGTATTGACTATATTTTTGTCTTTTATTTTAAAATTATATTTACAAATGTATATTTAAAATTAATTTGTATTGTTCATATAGAATCATTTTTGTTGAATACTACTCAGCAAAATTTACAAGTCTGCATCCAGTTCTTTCCTTCCTATTGTGTAAACACTGTCTTAATTAAGAGCCAAATCTCTTAAACATTCTTTTAATTCATCATGGCGTCATTTGAGTTTTATAACTGTACGCCTCGTTTTTTTTAATCTCAATTTAGAAAAAAATTGTTATAATACATGTTTTAAAGTGTTTGATTAATTAGATTACTAAATGATGCACACGTATGAAATTATTTTTGTGTTCGTATAGCTGTTTGAAAAGAAAGAAGTAAATATCTGCTAGTCAATTTGAAGGTTAGTACACAATTTAAAATTATCTTCTATTTTTTTACTATATTGCTTTAAATTAGAACTACTGAATGATGAAAAAGAAAAATAGATTTAGGAAATAGTTACAATACATTATAGTAATGAAAAGGAAAATGATAGTTACCTTTACTAATTAGTACAAGAATTATTTTCAATTCAATAACGCCACTGAAAACTTTTAAAACTGATTCATATAAATTAATATGCAATTGATGAGTAATACAACAAAGTCATTCCAAAAAAATAATAGAACATATTAGCATTTAATTGGTTTTCTAAATATTAATAACAATAGATGCAATTACACATGTAATCTTTCAATATTACAAACAAGGAAGGAAAATAGTAATATTAATAAATAGAAATATTGGTAATAATATGTTCTAATATGACTTCATGTCAGTTTTTAATGATATGTTCACTTTAATATTGTTTAAAACGTTGTATATGATGTTGTAGTATTCTAACAGTTTTAAACAGAAATCAATAACAGAATATGAATAAAACTTTCTTTTTAAATAATGTCTCCATGCAAACATTACGCAACTGTTATTTTACAACCATTTCATATGTTAAACTAATTTTAATAATCTCTCTTATTTCATCTTACATTAAATTGATTATATCTTGCAAATGGTTATAAAATGATTACTGCTCATAATTTAATTATTGAATATAAAGTAATTAATTGCAAACAATATTTAAAAAGTCAAAACTTTTTTATGTAGTACTACCGTTTCTTATATGCAATATATCTTATGTGTTTAATTTTATTTAATTGTCAATTATAGTTTATTAATTAATCATTATTACTAAATAATATTAGATAACTTACTAATGGATTAAAAATTGAAGAAATAATTTGAAATATAAAAGATTACAATACTACTGGTACATTGTGATATTTTTTCGAGATTAAAAGTTTACCATTTTGTTCAATATTTTTACTTTCTTTGTTAATAAAATTAAACTTAAAGAAATTATAACAAATTTTTAAAACAATACTATTAAAAAGTGAATTAGGAAAATGCTATTAATTTATTATTATTAAATTGACCTCTTTCTTTTTACGAACGTTTACTTTTTTACGTTGTTTAATTTAATAAACACTATATTTTTAGATTTCAGTTCTGTATTAACTAATCAATGTATTATTACTTTAACACCTAATTAAGATTACTAAGAACTGAATATGGTTCTGAAAATTAATTTTAGACCATTTATTATTTGTATTAAAAGATTTTCCTTTTTATATGAATCATTACTTCATACCACTATTTTGGCAGTTATGTCTGTTTCTCTCCCTGATAACTTTCTTTATCACTCTTATATATATATTTGTAAATTTTGGTAGCAGTCCTTGTTTTAAGCACATATTATTAAAAACATAACCATAGTTGGCAGAAACTTGCTTCTTTATAAGTTTCTCTTTGGTGAGTCCTTCTTTACGAACTGCTGGGTTATATGTTCTAATATTTGTAAATTTTGGTAGCAGTCCTTCTTATAGCAGAGAAACTTATAAAGAAGCAAGTTAGTTCAATACATATTTTAAGATCTCTTCCGACTCTTAATTGTTAATTTATTGTTATCAGACTATTTTCCTAATGGTTTTGTGTTGCTCAACCATTACAGATTGGATATCTTTGTGGGTATTGTGGAGAATTATGGTACGTTATACTACAAATCAGTCTAATTCACGTTCCATCTAGTAAGAAATGCAGTCAAACAGTTTCTAACTTTAACTCACAGATTGTATTGATTTAGTTTTCAACTTGTAGGGTTGTGTGAATTCTTCTAAATTTAGTTCTGTTTGAGAGTATTCTATCGAGTTCTCTTCTGTATTCAGCTATAAATCTGGACACTTGTATAATTCTTTCTGCCTTGTCATAATATATATTTATTTTTAAGAAATTCTATTAGTAGGTACAAAATTTTGTAACCTCTTAGACAAGAAAACTTTTATTATTCTCAATTATTTTGAGTTTAATGATAAGACTGACTCCAATAAACAAATATTTCCCTTTCTCTCAACTTCGTCATAATAAAGAAGATGTAAAATGATTAAAGGTTATAATTACTTCAGGTTTTAAAATCACAGACTCCATCCTGTGGACCATATTGACTCTTTTCAGTAGTTCTAGTTTTATTGTTACAGACCCAGGTGTTATCTAATTTAATAGAAGTTTAAATTATCTTTATTTCTACTGATATAATTATCTTTATTTCTTTATTGATAACATACGCTTGAAAGTTTTGTTATTTTAGCAATTTTTCTAATGAATGATTATTTTATGAACCCTTAAATATTCATCACTCCTGTTGTTACTTTAAGGTAGGCTTAGCAGCATTAATGTTGTGTTTTTACAATGTTAGGGCTAAATAGCAAACTGCAAAGAATGATTATAACACGGCAACACTTAATTAGGTATATTCGACAAAGGTGACCTGGACAAAATGACAGAACCATCACTGCGTAAATTACATTGTTTTACAGGTATTTTTACTTTTCAGTAATCAGTTAGTGAGTAAGTCATCTCAAAACGCCTTTTCCCTGTAATGGGTTTTCCAAAAATTTTCTTTTCTAAGGTGTTTCAATTTTCTAACTGCAGGCCTTATATTTTCCTCAAATTTATAACTACTGCTTAAGCTGGAATATCTTTGAACCCAATACAATCATAAATCACATTCAAATGTTTAAATGAATGGTCGAGTGTGTCTTCTTTGCGTTTTGTTGTTTACAATTTTAAATTTAATAAAAGTCTAACAGAACTAATTGACTAAATTATTTAATGTACTAGTAGACACAATGACGAGTCATTATTATCAGATTATTTACCTAATGGTTTTGTGTTGCACAACCATTACAGATTGGATATCTTTGTGGGTATTGTGGTGTATTATACTATAATCAGTCAAATTCACGTTCCATCAAGTAAGAAATGCAATCAAACAGTTTCTAACTTTTACTAACATGAGCGTTCTTCCCATAAACCATTCAGCCTTTCGACCATTATATGGAACAAAGCAGAGCAGGTCGATGTTTTTAATTCCCTTTGAAAGCTGAGGTAATATACTTGGGTATCTTACTACATGAAGGAATGACTACCTACAGAAACTTAAGAATAGATTTCTAGAAGAGGTCATACTCCTGCTTTACTAGTAAGGAGATTGGTTTCAGTCCCCCTCCCCCACTTTGTGTTTGTTCCCCTATTGGAGAAGTTCCATTGTTATGTGATTTTAAATTGTTTTCCGAAGTTCCTTATAAAAAAGGGTTTATGGAGTTGATTTTAATAAACGTTTAAACAACTGCTTTTAATATATTACTTTGTTTAAAAAATTATTATTACGTTAATACTTAAAATTATTTAATTTATTTTATTTAGGGATCCTTTTACCCTGACTTAATACTTATTCAATCTATTAGTAGTAGGTCATAATTAGGTCAAGGTCAATATCGAAGGTCAATCCATTGACCTTAGTTTAATTAGGCCAATGTGTTAGTTCGGCTAGAGATGAGGATATAGATATGCTTTGATTGAAAAAAATCACCAGCATCTATAACCAAAAAAAAATCATCAAATTTATAAATCGTACAAACCAATTTTAGTTCTTCTTCTTACAAAAACAGCAAGGAAATTTTTTTATTATTAATGATTTGATAATTCTAAGTTTATTATTGAATAGAATATTTGTTAATAACCTCATTATATGTTTATATTCGATTTCATTGTATGGTAAACAGCTTTAAGGACCAGGTTGTGGCAACATACTCGTTTCTGGACTGTAGATCCAGGGTTCAAACGCACTCTGGCCTCAGATTTATTCCAGTAAATCTGGGCATGTCGTCCCTCGTAGAGGACGTTAAGCCGTCTTTCCTAGCCGCCTGTACGATGTTAGGTACTTGTTCTAAGATTCCCGCACTAAATACGCTTGAGTTATGCAAAATTGAGGACTACCAAAGTAGGATGTTCATTGTGTGCCATTGAAAAAGACAAATGTTCGGTCTTAGTGTGCCACTGCAACCTAATCTAACCTAACCAAACCATAGTCATAGCGTTATGTTTAAGGAGTCGATTGTTGAATCATTAGACTAAATCATGAGTGAATCAAGCTTATAGATCTCAAAATGGTTAAGATAGACCGAGAAATTATTAACAATATGCATTTATTCTATTATATCATCCTTATCATGGATTGATAATGTAGTAATTAATTTTGTACCAGTGACCGTTAAATGAACATTATATACATTGTTCTAAGTTAGGATTATTATGTCTAGTATGAAATTAAATCCTTAAAATATATCTAGAGCAACATATTTGGAATCATGTAAATAAACACCAGGAAATACTTGTCAAAATCCCATATCTGATATGTACTGAGTGTTCTACACTGGACAGATAGCAATGATGCCTTGTCCGTTCATGTCATATCTAGAATTATCTCTCTAATATCTTTCTCCCCTAACTCAATCTGAATATCTCACGCCAACTAACTTAGGGATAACCCGCTTTCTATTTAATAAATATAATTCATTAAAAGGCCTTTATTACTTATGAAGATCATTAAAAGTAATCATTTTGTTAACTACTGCTATAATTCTTTGTTATCTGTTCAACAACTGCCAGTTACTAGTGGAAATATTAAAATGACCTATTCTATTATTTATACTAAGCACAACTTCTTGGTACTATTAATGAAAAAATGGAATATTAATTCGACGTTGATAAACATTAATAAACTATTAATTTTATAAATAAAGGTCTTACACTGTATCACCTTCTGATAACTCAGGAATATTTTATAAAAAAAATAACTCATGAAAACTATATGGAAGCAATACATCGAAACGAAACTGTTGTTTCCAGCATCTTTTTCGATCTAGTTTTCATGACTTCATTTTTTTTTAAATTTTCCTGACTTATCAAAAGTGGTAGAGTGCTCTCGTAAACATGTTACTATAGTAGTACTGTTTAGTTGATTAGAATACGAAATAACAATGTAAAGTCTTTCAGCAAATGAAACATAACAAGGTAGTAATGTAAATCCATGAATATACATAAGGTAACTTGTTATTTCATGTTCTCGTAATTAATTTTGTATTAGTCCTGAAGATGCCTGGAAATATTCTTGAATTTTGAATAACAGTTCAGTAGTTGTTAAATCTCTTTTTTTTTAATAAAAAAATCATTAATAGGATAGTTAAGTTTTCTGTTATAATATTTTATACTTCTGCCTATGAAAAAGGTTTTAAATATAAAACCGAAACATCGGCCTTGAAAGTTTGGAACTACTGAGTTCTCATAAATTTTATCCTGTTTCTGTTTCACGATCGATACTTTTATCATTATATATATAATATGTTTTTGAGGGCTTCGTAATGAACTTCTCCTTATTTCGCCGATGTTTTGATGTATATATACATCTTCATCAGGCCTACATAAAACATGATAAGGCTACATAAACCTTAACATTACGCCAAGAACATAAGTTGGCAGAATAAGGAGAAGTTCATTACCAAGACCTAGTCTTCAAGAAACATATCAAACAAATATTGTGTTGAACTAAGAGGTCAAGAACAATTTGAGAATATATATATATACTTATTCGTTGTAAATACGATTCGAAACGGACAAATATTGTTCATGTAGAAAAATAAACATAGGGAAATTAAAAGCACACACTTACAGTCTCTAATTTTTGGTTTGAACCGTCTTCAGGAGAGGTAAGTGAGGGAAATCAAGCACACTGGCTCAGAGACGGTTGGAGACTCTTGAATAAATATGAAATCGATCTAAAATAACAACATAAATTCATTTATGTTGTTTTTAAGAAATTCAAAGAAAGGGGCCAAAGATTTTATAATCAGAGTAACGATCCTCATTCAGAGTCAAGAGAAAAGGGTAGAATGTCTATTCTTCCGAAGCAGTTTCGATAGCTATTCGAATATATTAAGAAGTAACTAAGGGTACTAAGATATACATTAGTAGATTACTGTAGATCAATAATGCTTGCAGCAGTTTAGAGATTTCGTTATAATAGTATTTATAAAACATTTAAATTGATGGTTTGATATTTAATAAATTTAAACGTCTTCGTATAAGACGTAGCAAATTTAGCAAAACTGAGAAGTTGTAATTTCTTGTCTTGTAACTCAGATAAGTTGTGCTAAGAAATATTCTGTGTAATGAGAGCTTCTTGTTGGCAACTGTTTATCACATGGAAATTTTTGAAGTTTTTTTTGTAATTTGTTTTGAAATGTTCTACTGGCTGTGTTGGTTTTCATGGTTTAAGGGTTTTCTTTTCTTCCAATCAAACAGAGTGAAGGGGTCTTAATCGTAAGTAATTGTTCCTACTCGCCTCTTGGTCCTTTCTCATTATTCAATCTCATGTCGAGGTTAACCCAGGCTAACTTTCTTCTTTGCCCAGACAGGGTCTTGCGTGTCCTAAATGATGACAATATAACTACTTCCTTCCTCTTTGCATTGTCTGCCTCTTTCTACCCAGCTTTACTGTCTTAAAACTCTGTTCCAAAATCTTGTTTTTTACTCCGATCAAGAATAATACAAAATGCATTATTCTTTCTGTAATATAAATCAAATTGGCTAAATAAAAGTAATGTTTGTCTATTCATTTAATGCTGTAAAACTCAGTGATAAATTTCAAAAAAGTATCAATTATTCAGAGAAATTAATTTGTCTGTCGAAAATTTCTCGTATGTAGTTCAACCCTTGCATCAAGTTTTAATTATTCTACAATTTTCATTCAGTTTAAAAACTGTAGATTCATTCTACAATGATTCAGATGAGATAATTTTAACATTTCATTTCTTTAACATTAAGTTTAATATTTGATTAAATAAATTTGCACTGTGGCATGCGAGTTTTCCATTCAGTATCTTGTTACTTTGCTTGACTGAAATTAAAGATATTTGAAATGTGATATTTAAGACCTTTATTTCTTTAAAGTTTACCATTGTTTTTTTGTAAAAAAAAAAAAATATTTGTGATCCATAGAAGAATAGCACCAACTTACCTTAACCACTAAAGGTTTCTGTTTTGGTTTTTCAATTAGTTTTAGTAATACTTTTTTGTAATTTTTTCATAAATTCAGACAAGTTATGTCCAATGTTAGTTCAATGTCCCGTGTTGCATTAACTGTACATGATATTTAAAAAGAAATATTTACTATAGGTTTAAGGGGCAGCCCCACTAGGAGCACACATAGGCCGAACATCGGTTATTTGTAATACCACACAATGATTGGTCTGCATTGCGAGTTCTAAATGCAAGTTGTCTTTAGATTAAGGACCTTTAAGGTTCCTAACATAGCACTGGCCCGGAGCCGACGGCTTTACGAGTTTCAGATTCACTTCTCCTGAATAAATCAACAGCCAGAGTTAGTATTGAAACGAAAGAAAAGACAATATTTTTATTACGTTTTACATTTAATTCTTAAACACAAAAAAATCAAAACTTTTACTCCATGTTTTTTGCCGTCTGACAAAAAAATAAACCAAAATATATTTATTTCCTTCACAATATAAATAAATTGAAAATTTAACAATAAAATAACTTCATTGCTTATAAACTTTCAAAATAAAATTAAAAGACAACACAAACAAATTTCTTTCCAGTTAAGGTTTGTCAATAAACACCAAAAGAAACAAAACAAAGAAATTCTAAGTATAAACATTTATCAAAAGAAGGAATTCACTATTCTTAATTATCTAATTGTTGTATAAAAATCAACAGAAAAAAAAATCTTTTTACAAAAAATGCTCTAATCATTTAAGATAAAAGAGTGTTTCCAAGGAATTTAAGACCATTCTAAACAAACAAATACTAACAATGAAATTAAGTGACCGGCTACTACCATTCAGAAAATGAAACCGTTATCATGACAAAGCTCTCGGAACAGTTTGCCTTTACCATTAAATAGGGGGGCCAGGCTAGCTCAGTGGTTCCTGCTCACCTCTGAACTGAAGGACCGGGGTTCAATCCTCACCTGGCCCTCGATTATTCACTCGGAGGTGAATAAATCTGAGCACGTCGTCCCGGAGAAGGACGTTAAACCGTCGGTCCCGAGCCTGTACGATGTCAGGTACTCGTTAAAGATCCCTACTCTAAATACATTTGAGTTAGGCAAAATTTAGGACTCCCACTGTAGAATCAATCTTCATTGTGTGGTATCACAAAGCGCCATGCTTGGCCTACGTGTGTTCCCTTGTGGGACTGCCACTGCAACCTAACCTACCATTAAATACACCGTATTATGAGTTCCTATTTATGTTCATGTTTACCAAAGAGTACTTAATTTGCTCTTTTTCTAGTAACTGACGATTTCCTATTTTTATATTAGAATACCTATCATCAGTAAGTTTAGATTTGCCTTCTTAATCATAAATTCAGTCAGCTTCTTAAAATGTCCATCCCAGAAATGGCAACTTAAATAAATTAGCCACAACTTACGTCACATGGATTAGTTAAGGTTAAGTCAGATGAATACAACCCTTTTTGGAGCCATCTCCGTCTGTACACGACAATCTTTTATATATAATATTATTTGCTCTAAATTATTTTCAATTTGTTTTTCTATAAATGTTAAATCAAATTTATTTAATATAAACAAGACGTTTATGATTTTTGTTTTTTTTTTAATTTCTTATTTTATACATTATTTTGCTACGATCCCTTTTTTTTCTCCCAAGAAGTCATCCCACCCTGGTCCTGCCAAAGACTGATGTTTTTGTACCAGACTCTCAAAATAAATTAATTCCACAAAATAGATTTCAACTTTACTAAAATATTCAGTTGTGACAAATGTCTCACAAAACACAAAAATAAATATTTCAAATGACTTTATATAAGGTGAAATATCCCCTGTTAGTTTATTTTTATTTATTTTTTTATTTATTTATACATACATAGGTTATGTGAACTCTTTTCTTTGGCGGAAGGGGTCTCCAAACTTTATTTACTTCTTTCTACCTCCTGAAGAAGCTGACGCTAAAAGAATGCATGTCTCATGAGTTGATGTTATTTAGTTTTCCACTCTGTCTTCTCCTTTGAATGTTAGGCCGAAGTCTACAACCCATTCAAACATAGATCCTTCTACAATGAGCATGTTTTTTGCTACATTTATGCGTTTCCCTTTTCACACCATATAGTTTGGCACGTTTAATTCTGCTTACCTAAGCTGGATCTTGTTGTTTGAAAATTGCAGTTCTCTTTAATATTCTTGCATCGCATTAAAAAACTTCAGATCATTCGCTTCAGTAAAACTTTCAATAATACGGCCGCTTCGGCAATTTTTGTTTCCGACTAGGAAGGCATTTGTAACATTCAAATTACCATCTGCCCCCAGAACGCTTTGACATAGTTCCAATACAACTCTTTTCGGAGTCATCTCCTCTGTACACGACAATCCTTTATATATAATATTATTTGCTTTAACTTAATTTCCATTTGTTTTTCCATAAATTTTAAATCACTAAATAAGGCGTTTAGTGATTTTTTTTTTAATTCCTAATTTTAGGCATTATTTTATATTTTATCTTCAATTCTATTTATATCCTCTTGTGTCGCAAAGTTCTGTAATATTTCGTCATGAATATTGCTTATACTGGCTTAAACAAGGTCGTGTAACCACTGTACAGACAATGATCCACCTATTCTTCCATATCTGTTTTATCAAATACAACTCGTTTACAATCCGAACCCTTACTAGCTTCCGGGAAGCTCTTTTCTCTCCTCTTGTATTTGAATTACTACTTGGAGATGAATATTTTTTATTTGTACCAGCTGAATACTTGAGAAGATGTAAGCGTGTGAAGAGGGTGGGTAGAGGGCGCAGCTGACCAGCAGGGGTCTGCTCCATCCACTGCGGACAATGCAATCATCAATGAAGGGTCTGAGGGTGGGGGTGTGCATGAATCAACACAGACCCAAGAGCAACCTTCCAGCCATGCTCAACTAAATCAGTTAAAATAGGCAAACATTATTCCATAGTAACTTCGTATTTACTCCTCCTTCTAAAACTTCACATACACTCTTTATTTCCCAATAAACATCGAAGTCACTTTTTCTTAAGTCAGAAGTTAGTATTTCCATTAAAATAAAGAATTAACGAAGCTATCAGTAACACGTCCTTACACAATGGTGGCCTCTTCTCCAGAGTGGGTCAGAGGTTTGCATATTGCCATTGGGCTAACCTGGCAGAGTATTGACTTCTCGTAATGGCTGTAGATAAAGTAATATTAATAACGTCGACTCGAGTGCGAATGTGAAGATATTAAAACAATTGTGTCATGTACACTGTACATGGTAAACTAGTATTACCATCTCTATGAGTGGAGTGCAATCCATGATAAGACCAAAACAAATATTTTATAATGAGCAGGGAGGTGGGCTAGACTTGGTATGTGGTCACTCGTCTCAGTGACATGTCAAAATATTTATCATACTGTATAAATACCAACCACCTTCTTCCTAGAATATAATTCAAAGCTTTTATTTCTACTGATTTGAATCAAAATAACCCTAGTAAGAAGTCTTAGAGTGTTTACTAACGAAATAATAATATGGAAATAACCTTTATTTTTTGCACTCAACATGACAGGCCAAAATATAACGACCAAATATTTAAAAAAAATATTATTCTACACTAAAACAAAGTAGAGACTAAAAAGATTATATTACTTGAAAAAAAAAAGTTTTGCCCCAACCTGGGTGATCCTGAAGCATTCGTTGAAGAACTTAACATATGCTCCATCCCCAAGATCGCAATACACAATTCATCATACATTTACTATTAATGAATTTGGTATAGTCTATGAATTGACTTAAACTCCTCACAGCAGTTATTCTGAAACTGAACTTTTAACATAAGTTTTAAAACAGTACTAATAGCTATGGACACAATGAATGTTTTTAATAAAGGTAAATAAGAAGTGGATAACTATTTTGAAAGTTTGATAGTAGCTGTAGCAGTGGTCACAAACCACGAAACTCGGGAACAGACTAGCAGAACTACTGCCCCCTGTGTGGTAGCTGAAACTTGATCTCAAACTATTTAATGAATAGAGTTGACCACTTCCTCTTCATTTCAATATAAAAAACACCCACCTAAAACTAAAGAAAACACATTAATAACCACATAAAAGCATTGACACTACGACGCATTGCCAGCAGAAGGCAAATTTGTTCATTATCTAACCATTCATTTACTTCAGTTCTAGCGTAACCATTCTTAATTAAGAATAAACTTAGTAGGTTTTTATTCTTATTTAAACACTTGTAATATTTGAAACTATGAGAAAAGGAGGGCAATGGAATTGAAAAGAGAATAAAGATTAAATTATACTTGAAAAAAAGGAGTAAATTAAGCAAAAAAAAACTGTTCGAGTTGCAGCAGAAACAAAAGTTGAAGAGACGTGGGGTATTGTAAGAAACTTGGAAGAATTCTCTGACAGATTAGCTCAGCACTTTGGCAGACAAACATATCTAGTCATCTATGACCACAATAAAGTCAACTATGATATTAAACGAAAGGCTTTATCAGCATACTAATATTTCCAAAGAAACACACCTTTAGTAAGCTTGTGATTAAATAATACATTGTTATTTTATAAAATAAAATCTGAGTTTAATGATAGTGCTATGGTTAGTGATGCAACACCGAACCATAAAGTGATATGCATTTTAATTTAATGATTGTATTATGGTTAACCATGTAACACCCTGTCATAAAGTAACACAGATTTGAGTTTAATGCTAATTGTGTTATGGTTACCGATTTAAATACTGTGCGATTAAGTTTAATGGCCATGTTAGCTCTTGTGATGAGTTTACTGACCATGTTTAAGGGTTGGTATGTTACTGCTGTTCCATGAAATCGCAGTTCTGAATTTACTGACGATTTTAAAGTTGGCCATGTATTTAAATTAAATAGCTCTTTGCTTATGGATAATTAAATAGTTTTCGGTGTAATTAAACAGCAGTTCAGTTACTAATGTTGAAATGGTTTGCCATGTAATTGTGAATATATGACGTATGGTGAAATTACTGAAAAATGGTTGCTAGACAGTTTCCCCTCTTGTAGTATAACGTGTCTCATCTGGCTTAACTAAATCCTTTTATTAGTGTACTAAGTATTATTTAATCCAATATGGTTTTTAATGATAATTAGAAATATATTTAAAGAATCAGGTTTACTGTAAAGTAAAGAAAAGTTTAGAGTTGATTATAGATTGCTGACTGAAAGACGGCGTTGGTTTGTGTTTGAGACGGTCCTTGGACACGAGTGTTGTGAAGATGGCAGATATTTGATGACAGTTTGTTCGGCTCTCCCCCCCCCTCTCAACCACTTACCTCGACCAGTTTCTCATAGATTCGCCCTACTTTCCTTCCATCATCAACTGCTCTCTCAACTTCTTATTGAACAAGTTTTTTTCTTTTCTGGATTTCTGGGTTAATAATTTCAAAAATTGATCGAAAGATGTCCTCTTATTTCAAATTGAAGTAGACATTTTTTTGCATTAACTGATTAGGGTTTTAAGATTTTCAATTCGATATTTCGTATTCATATGTTGTCATAGTGGAGTTATCCTTGATATTTTTGACAGATGTAACCAAAATGTATAAGAGAAAAATTCGAGTTTGCTAAACATTTGCCGACACGATTTTTATTAAAATCGCCGTAACTCTGGCTTGTTATTTGGTATTTAATATATAAATAACGCACAGTGCATGGAAGTAATCCTTCAGCGTCAAAAGTTGAAAAAACTCTTCTCTAATAGTGACAAATGAACTTTCAAAGGATTTTTCTACATTACAACAATGGTAAAACTAGCTCAACTCTAATAGTTCCGGTAAAGTTATACTTCGGGTAAATGAAAGTCCCATGGCGTCTCTCTTTTCTTTTACAGTACACAGCTTCCCAACTGAATGGTTGATCATCAACTAATGATTTATTTTCTCTAAATATAAATTATATTTCATACTTTTATCTTATTTTATTCTTTTATGTATGTTACTCTTCTTTGATTTTGAACTCGTATTGTGTCCTTCCTTCTACATTACTTTTATGTTAGCTTCTCAGTGTTTACTGTGTTTGCTCTCTGATGACATACATTGAAAGGCCTCAGAGCTTTTATTTCTATTGTTTTCCTTATAATATACTATTCTTATAATTTACTTATATATTCATATAATTTTTTTTCCTTTTTTATAATTTTTAATTTATAATTTTTAATTTTATAATTTTATCTATTGTTTTTGCTTCTCCGTTCTCCGACGTTTGGTGCCTAGCTCCTTTTTTACGCTAGTGCTGCTCTCATCGGTTGACTCTTTATTGCTTCATTCGCGCTCCGTTCTTCGACGTGGGGAGATCTCTCTCACTTCGTCCTCTCTTCTAGTCTACTCTCCTGATGACGAACAACAGTTCGAAATATTGAATTCTGTAAGTGTTCTTTTTATTCTCTTTTCTGTGTCGTACTTTGTGTAATTTAAAGTTATATATATATGACATATATATGTATATATAGTAGTCAGTAGGGTTCAGCTACTCAAAGGGACTACTTCTGCCCGACGACGACGAATATCGAAATATCGTTGTGAGTCTTTTGTGTGTTTTTATCTGTTTTTCTCTTTCCTTTTGAAATATATATATATATATATATATATATATATATATATATATATTCTTATAGTTAAAGAAATAATTTGTTAACAATGTTAAAAGTCTCTTAAAAGTAATTTAAAAGTAAATAACATTCCTATTCTCCCCGCTCTCAGCAGTTAAGCCTGAACAACTTGATACTTTCTCAATTTTCGTTGTCTCTGTACACCCCTTCACTTAATACAGTCTAATACTAAGTCAGAGTAAGATTATACCTTAAACAACTATAGCTCATCTAAAGTCTTAATAATTAATTAATTAAAATTAATAATTAATAGAGGTTTGTTGCTCTCAAAGATTATTATAAGTTAAAACATGATTTGACGATTTGACGGAATTTGTATTCGGTAATATTGAGTTAATTTGGAAAAGTCCCGTGACTTGGAATGACGGTGCAAGTGCGTTGTAACTGTAGTCAGCAGAATAGTGGCCTTTAGAAGAGCATTCTGTCGCATTCAATGACACTGCATGATCCGCGTCTTGTCACCTTAACCTTGTCATCCTCGAATCTGATTTAAACATTTTATTTAATAACATTTAATCTTTAGCAAGATTACAATTCTATGTTTTGAAACATAAACTGAAGCAATCATTTATGTTATTTTATGATTACTGAATATTTATAAAAAAAAAATTAATTTTTAAAGTTTCGAAGATACTTGTGCAGGATGAATAGTCAATCTTATTTGCATTGATGACTAGGTAATAGCTTTGATAAAAGTATGAACACTGTCCTTGTCAGTTACCTAGGGCACCTTACACATGCAGTGCAGTTGAGAACGTACTCGTATCTAAACTCCCGGGAGTCCCCACAACACCCTTATATCGCCACGCTGATAAAAATACGTTAAAAATACATTAAACTTCTCTGCATTGTAATGCTTTGATTTGAGTTTTCCCATTTGAAATACTTTATAGGTTATAATGTTGTAGTATTAATACTTTATGCTTAATCTCCTATCATTTCTTATATTACATCTAACTTCTATCATTAGGAATGAGTTTTAATGGACCATTCAGATATTATACTTGAAAATGTAATTAAATCAGTTAATGTTTTCCACAATTCATGCACAGAATTAAAGAGTGGAAGATTATGAATCTATAGCTGTTATTAATAGCAGGGTTCTCAATTTATAGGTCCATTTCTTTAAATAACTGTGCATACAAATACTTTGGCAACGGTGAACACGACAAATAACTTGGAAAAAGAACTATTGTATTTAAGAGAAGTTTAAGAAAATCGGTAAAACAATTGAGTTAGCATTGAAAGACACAATGCTAACTCATGGAGATCGGGCGATTCACAAGCTTTGGACAAGGCAAACCGTCTTCCTGAAATGAATAGAATATAAAAAACTAGGTGAAAGCTACGATCGTTATAAACCCTATTTTACGTTATTCGAAGCTCTTTGGAGTAAATTGTCTAAATATAGGCGGTAGGTTCCAAAAAATGACCGTGATCAAAATCAAAAAATGGACCCTGATCAAAATCAAAATGCCTTCATTAGTTCTCCTGGAAAGAGGTATATAAGATCTATATGTTTCTTTGTTATATATCTATATATAACATATATTCTATATGTTATATATCTATATAAATATATATCCAGTTATATTTATTTCTAAAGTGGACAGATATACAGAATTAGTAGTTTATATATACGGATAGTGATAAATACAACATAACAAGTGATTAAATATTTACTTAATAATTGTGCAGAATAGCCTTTAACAATGATTTAAAAAGGGGTTTATCGTTCATTTATATTTTTTATAATGAAATATATTTTATCTAATGAACGTGAAACTGACTGCAAAAAAATATTTTCAGTCGTTTTTGAAAAAAAACGGAGTATTTTTTCTGTTATTCCATTTGTTGCTCTCATTATAATACCAGAATTTACAAGGCTTCACAGTTAGTAGTTTAGGTGAGAAAAGAGTTGTCAAAAAACTCATTTTGGCGTAAGAGTGACTTTCTCATCACGGATATTGCTCCCAAACAATAGGGTTCATTTACACTGCGATGTCTAAGTATGAATTTAATGCATGAACGATTGTGGACCCACACACAGTCATCATCGAAAAAATGTCATAAAACCACTATGGGAACTCAAAACACATAAATCCGTAAAAATACCAAGATCAAATTTTTTCACGATGACCATACTTTACTTACAGTAAAATAACAATTATGATGAATTTATTCCTTCGTAATATTAAAATGTCATTAATTCATGTCATGTTACAATTTAATTAGAACGTATATTAAATTGTAACGTAAAATTGCGTAAGATGTTAACATTTTAACATATTATAATTGTAATGATTTAGTATCAATGATTTAAACAAATTATTTTTTTTTTTAGTTTAACAACAAAAGCCATTGAAATAAATATAAAATAATATAACTCGTTTTGGTTATTTTTAATACTTATACAAAATATAATAATTTGTATAAGTATATAACTAATCTTGTAGGATTGAAAACAGACGTGATTTTACTCTACAAACAAAAATTAAATTAAACGTTAACTCTCTAAATTAAGAGGACTAAATAATAGATTAATATTAGAAATAGAAAAAACCGTCATACCTCGTAAGTTGATATCGGAGACGTTCAACTTACGAGGTATGACGGTTTTTCTATTTCTAATATTAATCATACTAACCTCAGTGGTAATAACAATATTCATGTATTTAACACAGCCAGTCTGGCTAAGGTTATGACTCAGTTTGAACGACTACGGAAGAAAGTACTAACCATTAATAAATAATAGATGATAATAATGAATAAGGTCAAAGTCCATATAAAAGTAAACAAACAAGTTATTCTAATATTAGCGGAGAGCAGTCTTGCCAACGTACATTCTTATGGAAATTATACTTATTCTAACAACTCTGGTACAAATGATATGTTTAATAATATATAGACACTTCTAATAACAATATTCTTAATTTTGATTCTCCACTATTGTATGAAGTTGTATTAAAACTGTTATTTAATTCAGTTTCTTTAATTGTGCACCTTCTATTAGTGGAGTTTAAAATAAATATTCCGTATAATAATAACATTTAAACATTTATTCTTTCAAAATTATTAGAACTGTCACTATAAAAGGATTAATTTCTATTTACCTAGATTGACCATCAAATGTTAATTCAACAACTATTACTAAAACAAAATAAATTATCATATACATGTTACTGTATTACTTTCATTATTAACCATGTGATAAAATTTTTTTTCAATCTAATGCTAGTTAGATGTTGTTTGTTGAAACGAAACATTAAACACCTCCGTTTAGGGGGCTCAAGAGCATGGTGATTTAAGAGTGTTAGAGCACATTCATACTTAACTTTATTTATGCATGTAAATATGTACATGATTCATTTCTGAATAAACGGATAAGTGGCAATGCTGTAGATTAGAGGGCTCTAGTAAACATTATTTATAGGGAGACATTAAATCTGTTGCCTGTTGAGATAAAGGGTGCTTTATTGCTTTTGTAAAATTCATGACCGAATTGTGCCGGTGAGACAGGCACAATTAGGCAGCTTTCAGGCATCAACCAACAGACTACTCGGGCCCCACGCCGCAGAAAACAAACAATATAAACTTGTGTATACAAATAATCAACTATTCACATACATCAGAGGGTTGAATCATACGCATATACTTTCTGCTGAACATTTCACAACTTAATCTCACTTCAATGAGAATCTAATGAGTGCAGTGTATTTGTATTCAAAATATACACGCATTTTACAAGAATTATTGTAGCAAAGACCACTTTTCAGCCACATTTGTTTCTGGAATAAATAAATTATTACAAATTTTTGCTCAAAAAGAAGTAGATTAAATTCCATATTAGTTTAAATTCGTGTAGAAATCTCAGTTATGCGAAAGCGTTTGGCAGAAATTACGATGCAAATGATTTTGAAGCTCTAAATGATTTCATAGAGTTGTTGTGCGGGTGGGGCACACCAACTCTTTTAAAATTCACACATTCTCGATTTAGCTTACACACCATGTATATCTATACGACTATAATTTTGTGAACAAGTTTTGTGATAAATATAACGGAATCAAACTGGGTGGGGATAAGTCTCATTTTAAGTATGTCATACTTTTATTAAGCTTAAACCAAACGACTAAAACAATGAAATATGAGAACTATTGTTCAAACAATATAAACGACGTCATCATGAATCTCTGAAGTAATCTGCTAAAGGTACTAAGGCAGAAGTGCAGAAAGCCACTTGCAAATTTCAGTTAAAATTGCATTTTGAATACATTTAAAACATAATTATGGTACACCAAATGTGTATCAATACATATTACACAAATTGTAATGCTTCATTGAGAGAATTTTGGAAGAGCGAAGAGAGAGTAGAAACCCTCATTAAATTTTATATATACACTACTTTTACAAATTTAAACAGTATGTCGAAAACACAAAATTGTCCAATACTGTGTTGAATGAAGAAGTCAGGAACAATTTCGTATATATATATACATCAATGTTCAATCCACAATAAGAAATTATGGGGGGGGGGGGGGGGGGAAGATCATGTAACCGTAACCGTTCAGTTAGGATTGGATTCTGACAAAGACAGCTTGATGCGCTTGAAAGATCTTAGTCTTTTCTTTTCATTTGTTATTGTGGTTTTAACATTGATATATATATATATATAAGTTATGTTTTCGCCTCCAAATATTGTATTTTTAAAAAAGATTTATTTGCTAAAATTACAATTAATTATTTTACTATTAGATGAGTCTAATAGGAGTCTGCCAATTAATAATAAAATATTGAAATAATGAAATAAACAGTTTATGCCAAGACTCCTGAAATCAAATTATTAAAGTGACTGAGGGTCTTACAAATGAGGACAAACTAGACGGAGGTTTTGACAAGATTGACAGAGTGGCTGGACAAGACTGGAGCTGCGGCGCAGCGATAGCTCTTTTATTAAGTTTTAATGCTTACAAACCACTCTAAGTTCAATACTCCTGCCTGGTGCAGCTGCCTCCGGGATAAAGAAGGTGATTGTTTGTTACCAGCTAACTTATATATATATATATTTCTTCCTCCTACACTTCTATTGATAGTGCGTACCGTCTTGACCGTACTCAGTGTGATGAATTCTATGTAGGTTTAAAACCTCTATCTTAGGCCCACATATGAATAGTCATAAGTCCCTTGGTCAATCGGAATTGTACACTGTTTGTTGCTATTCATGTCAGTTTCCATAGTCTAAGTTTCTATGAATGTTTCAGAGTTCAGATACTTCTCGCCACTCTACTTCCATTCCTGAGGACGATCGTTACCAGCATCGAAATATTGAATGTGAGTCCTACTATCCATTTTATATTTTTTTTTTGAAATTTTGCAAACTATATATATATATATATTATTGGCTGTTTCGTGACTGAATAGTCTAATTGTTTTTATTATATGAGGCAGGAGATTTTTGAAGTAGTATTGTTTGCGGCTCTAATGAAAGCCTCGTACTTAGAGCATCTTGACATTTGGTTAAGAAACAGCAATCATATATCAGATGATTGTATACCAGACCTTGTTGTTTTTTAACAAGTTACCCAAGTTGTCATCATTACAAAAAAAAAACTATATTAATATCGAGATTTTGATATTAATGTAGTAATTGTGGGTTCATTTACAAGATTAAGTCAGTGGGTTCCAAGACTCTTTTTGTGCTAAAACTATGACATTTATCATTTTATTTTGCCTATCTCTGAAATATTTGTTTGGCCACGTTGAGAGTTCGCTCTCCTGGCTTATTTAACAATACTTATATTGTAGAGTTCAATAAAATAACCCTCTCATATTGAAAAATCAATAATCCATGTTGCTAATTTGTTCTCCGATGTTGTACCAGAAACCCATTTAGTGTCAAACCTTGTAGTTCTACCATACATTTAGTTATTAGTCCTATATTCTAGGCTTAATCAAAATTCTTGGATTTAATATTGTTTTTCTAATAATATTAACAAAGATAATATCATTTTTATATTGTATAATAATTTTTATATTTGTCATGTTAAATAGTAAAAAGGACAAGAAGACAGATAATATAACTTTGATAAAATCATTCATATTCATATTACTCGTGTGAGAATAGTCGAAAAGTAACGCAGTCAATTTTCAAGATTTTATATCTCTTTTTATTTTCATAGAAGTCCTTTAAAAAAAAGTCAAAGGTGATGCTAATATAGTAACTGTGATTAATTTGATAAATTATTCATATACATATTACTCGTGTGAGAATAGTCGAAAAGTAACGCAGTCAATTTTCAAGATTTTATATCTCTTTTTATTTTCATAGAAGTCCTTTAAAAAAAAGTCAAAGGTGATGCTAATATAGTAACTGTGATTAATTTGATAAATTATTCATATACATATTACTCGTGTGAGAATAGTCGAAAAGTAACGCAGTCAATTTTCAAGATTTTATATCTCTTTTTATTTTCATAGAAGTCCTTTAAAAAAAAGTCAAAGGTGATGCTAATATAGTAACTGTGATTAATTTGATAAATTATTCATATACATATTACTCGTGTGAGAATAGTCGAAAAGTAACGCAGTCAATTTTCAAGATTTTATATCTCTTTTTATTTTCATAGAAGTCCTTTAAAAAAAAGTCAAAGGTGATGACTAATATAGTAACTGTGATTAATTTGATAAATTATTCCATATTCTTACTATTTGTCTGAAAGTAGTCAACACTTTTAAAAAACCTTTCAAAAGAACTGCAGTATAGATGCATTTATACAATTTTGTATTATTTATATAATAATTTGCTGTGCTACATTCAATTCTTACACTAATTATTCTTTTACAATATTACTGTAATATATTTTTTGATTAATTGTTATACATCTTAGTAGTACCACTCATCGTTTTGAAGTCGTCTATCATGAGCTTCTAAATTAATTAATGTAGAGTGGTTTCCTTAAGATTTGATAATGTTTCTATTTTACCAGGAAATATCAGTAAGCGGAAGAAAAAATATCACGTTTAGGGAATCAAAGAAGAATTAGAATAAAATTAGTCTCCGTTTTGTAATAATAAAAGCAAGATTAAATGTCCCATACTTCAATATTACCAACAAATATGAAGTACTATAGATAACTCTCTCATTGTAATTTCTTAGTTAATACCTGCAGAAGAACGCGTTGTTTATATCATAATTCTATATGTGGAGACTATTTCATTAATTTTTTTACCCTACTGTGAGTAAATATCACAGAATAGTTTGTTGCACCAGTTTGAATTACCAAAAAGTCCAAATTATAAAGCCATCAATAACTATATGGGACATGAAGTTTTGTTCAAGGGTGCAACATGCCGTTTGATTTGTCGAACACTTTTTCTTACAACCATCTGTCATGTGTACTATGGAATGCATACAAAAATATGTTGCTTAGGGTTAACTTTTTACAGTTAACATTTGTTTTTCTTCAAATATATCATATTAACTAATTAAAATATTTCAACATTTTTTTTAATGAACCAACATTTCACATAAAGATTTTGTAAGTCAATACAAACAATATAAAAAAATGTTAATAAATTAGGCAAGTATCCCAGGTCATTCATTATTCCAAGAAAAATGTTCAATTTTGAACTTTTGAGCAGTATAGGAGTCGCACTGTTTGACGATTTAAAATAAAATTACTTATTGTAGTAGGTAAACTATAAATCAGGTTCACCAATGACATTTCCAAGTAAATAGGTCAAGTGAACGAAAGAAATTTAATAATATGGTATAAATGTATATTCACCTTACACTAATAAATACCTGACACTAATACCTGATTTATAGTTTACCTGCTACAATAAGTAAAATAGCCAGGAGGTTAGAATCTGTTAATAAAAGGGTCGTGAATGCAGAACTGCGATCATTTTCAATAAAATATGCTTGACAAAAGATCTGCTGCCAATATATATATATATATTTTACCATCAGCTATAAGATTGAATACAACATTTGAAAGCAAGAATATTTTATATAATTTTTGAATCTATCACATCTGAAATTATGAGTGCGAAAGGTACTTCTCAGGGCTGCGCCAGTCACTATGGAAATTAGAAGCAGATGTCTAAGTAACTAAGTAAAACAAATAGCAAAATATCACAAGTTTGATTAAAGACACAATGCAAAGTGCTGTAAAATCAAATATTTGACTTATTTCATTAACAGTCACAACTAGTGTAAGAAAACCTGGAAGGTGAACTTAATGAACCTGAGTGACGTAACAGAGATTCGAAAGACCATTCTTTTTAAAGTTCACCTCTGAGCGCTCTAAAAGGAACCATGACTGATAATAGTTCGTTCATAATAGAAGGGTTTGTTCATAAACAAACATTTGAAAGACACCGATACAGAGTCGTTCAATTGTTTGCTGTATACGAAGCTTTTGTTATTTCGAGATTGCTGCGAGTCGCTTAGAAGGCAGACCATGATTCAGTCATGAATCAGCCATTCATCAGACCATGATTCAGTCATGAATTAGCCATTCATCAGACCATGATTTCAGTCATGAATCAGCCATTCATCAGACCATGATTCAGTCATGAATCAGCCATTCATCAGACCATGACTCAGTCATGAATCAGCCATTCATCAGACCATGATTCAGTCATGAATCAGCCATTCATCAGACAATGATTCAGTCATGAATCAGCCTTCTACAGCAAGGTTGAAAGTGGCTGCATCCTTCATACAAAGCCGAACAAGCAGAAATTATATTAGAAAAACTAACACAAATAACAACTCGTGTTACTAATACCAGCAAAGTATTTTCTTTATAAAAAAAAACTCTAATGTAATGCTTAGTTTTCTGTTTCAAAAATGTTATAATTATGCTTATGAAAAAGGTTTTAAATAAAAACTGAAACGCTGGCAATGAGAGTTTAATTTCAATCTGGAGAACTGACCGAGTCCTGATGATATTTTATTGTGTTTACATATATATATATATAGAAATTACTTTAATATTATTAATCTATTTATTCTCTATTAGTCCAGTTATACCGTTGACCTTTCAACTCTTTTATTCTAACCGCTTGTTTCTTGTTCATTATTGACCTTTGACCTTCTCTTTATATTAACCTGTACTATCCTTTTAATCTATTTATAGCAATGACTAAGCATGAGTCATCGATTTTAATTTAACATGTCACTTGGCCCAACTCCTTTTCCAGTTGAACCCTGTTAGCAGGAGGTTAGTTCGTAGGATCGAATCTCAGTCTTAAGATTGTGAATGCCGAGACTGCGGTTAATTTTAATGATACCTGTTTAAAAGAGGATCTGCTGCCTATTTATACCAATATATATATATATTTTTCTTCAAAAAATTTCAAACCCTACATTTTTGAACTCCTTAAATCCTAATGACAACCTGTCTCCTCCTGAACGAAGGGCTATTCATGAGCTGAGAAGCGACAACAATCTCATGATTATGCCTGCTGATAAAGGTTCTTCTGTTGTTCTCATGAATTACGACGACTATTGTCGTGAGGCTGTGAGACAACTCAATGACCAGCTTTATTACCTTCCTTTATCATCTGACCCCACTCCTTCTTATAAACACTCCTTAACCCAACTTCTGGAGAGCTCTTCTTTCCGTGAGGGGCTCTCCAAAGAAGATGTAGCCGTTCTCGTCCCTTCTAATCCACGTTGTCCTAAATTTTACTTACTCCCTAAAATTCACAAATCTTTTGAGATGCCTTTTACTCCGCCCCCCGGGAGGCCAATAGTTTCTAGCTATGGTTCTCTCACGGAAAGAGTTTCTGCGTTCGTTGATGCCTTCTTGCAGCCTATTGTAAGAATGCAGCCTTCTTACTGCAGGGACTCCTTTCATTTCCTTGATTTACTGAAAAACCTCTCCATTCCTGAGACGCTTGACTTCCCCCTTGTCATGGTCACTATGGATGTGAAGTCGTTATACACTGTCATTGACCATGATGAGGGTTTGGAGGCTTTACGCTATTTTCTAAATCACAGACCCCTACCTCATTCTCCCTCTACCGATTTCCTTGTCAAACTGGCTGACTTTGTTTTGGGGCATAACTACTTTCAATTCGAAGGTAAGTTTTATCTTCAAACCAGAGGTACCGCCATGGGGACGAGGATGGCTCCTTCTTTTGCCAATTTGAAGCGAACAAATGGCGAAGCTGGAACAAATGTTCCTTGCTTCTTGCCCTCTATCTCCACTATTCTATGTTAGATTTATTGATGACATCTTCCTTGTTTGGCAGCACGGCCAACATCTTTTGGATTCTTTCATCACTTCCTTCGATGCTTTCTCCACCTCTATCTCTTTCACACACCATTCCTCCCCCTACAACATAACTTTCTTGGATGTTGACATTACTCTTAACAGTGGGACCTTCACGACGTCTGTTCACGTTAAGCCCACCAACGCTCAAAACTACCTCCATTACAAAAGTTGTCATCCTCCTCATATTAAAAAATCTATCCCGCGGTCTCTTTCAATCCGTCTTCATCGCCTCTGTAATAATATCCAAGATCGGGAAACCAATCTACAAAAACTTAAATGCAAATTCACTCAGCGTGGTTATCCCCCCAATTTAATCAATAGCCGCATCATCCCTGCCAATGTCAACTTTTCCACTAATAAATAACAGAACATAAATAACTAACAGAACAGAAATAAATAAGAACAGAAATAAATAACAGAACACAACTAATAACAGAAGAGACCCCACTACTACTGCTTCGCTTCTTACCAATTATTTCCCTGGTGTCCATAAATTAAGAAAATTTATTAAAGAACTTTACCCTATCCTTTCCTCTTCCCCCTCTACCGTTTCAGTTTTTAACCAGTTGCCCCGCATTTCCTTTAGAAGAGCCCCCAACCTCTCAAATATTTTTTCCCACCGGGCCGGCAAACTTATCCAGAATCCCCAAAGCAGCGGTGGCCTACAACGCTGTGGACGTCGGAGATGTCTTACTTGTCCCATTGTTGATTCTGGGTCTTCATTTAAGTCTCTAACTAATCTTAATTCTTACCCTATTCACAGTCCTTCCTCCTGTATCTCCACTGACTGTGTTTACCTCTTGAAATGCACCCAATGTGATGCTTTTTACGTTGGTTTAGCATCTACGATGCTCAACCTTCGGATGAATAATCACAGGCTTTCGGTTGGTAAACGCAGCAGTCTCCCTGTCGCCACTCACGCTAATTCCCACCACCTCAGCTTCAATGATTGTTTCACAGTCCAAGTTCTTAAACAAGTCCCCAGTGATAACAGACAAGTTACTTTAAAAGCTTCTGAGGAAGCCCACATTTGGCTCCTGGGGGCACGCTCGAAACCTGGCTTGAATTTAAACCGTTAGTTTTTTTTTTAATATTTTTTATTTATTTAATTTTTTTTTAAAAAAAAATTAATTGTGTTATATATTATCTTTATTTTTTCTTTTCTTAACCTTTTTCTACCTTTCAAAAACATTTTTTTTTATTTTTATTTTTGCTCTCGACTTCCTAGTTCCTTTTTTATTTGTCTCCATTGCGGCAGCACTGCTTTAGCCATCACCCAGTGAGTTCTTTAGTTGACTGTCGTCCCTCCGTCAATTCACTTCTTCTCCTGAGGACGACCGCCATTACGGTCGAAATATTGAAAAGTGAGTCTTTGTTGTGTTTCTGTTTATGTGTCACTGCTTATTTTAATTATATATATATATATATATATATTGTGTTCTGTCGAGCCCTCCGCTGGCAGTTCTATTGGAAGTCCAATGGAGACAATCTGTCGTCCGGTAACTGTAGGATTCGTCCCTCCCTTCGTAAATTTAATCCCCCATCATCCCGCGAACCTTCACCCCTTCCTGCTTCTCATCCACTTGAGCAATTCATCACTCTACTGCTGACTAAAGTCAGTAGCCCTTTATTTTTGAACTCCCTCAAACCCAAAGACAACCTTACTCGTCTTGAACGTTTGGCCATCAAAAGCTTGACCCACAACCCTGATCTACTTATCTGCCGCCTGATAAAGGGTCCGCTGTTGTTCTTATGGACCGTGAAACCTACAGAGGAGAGGCCATGAGACATTTAAGCAACCGTTACTTCTACGAGCCTCTTGACACGAACCCTACCTCTCTCTTTCACACTAAACTCAGTGAGTTTATTCACAGTTCTGCCCCCCAGGAGGGACTTACCCAAGAAGAAATCAAGTTGCTTATTCCCACTAATTACCGTTGTCCCGTCTTCTATTTACTTCCTAAAATAGCCAGGTCACCCCCCTCCTGGCCGACCCATAGTTTCAAGCTATGGCTGTCTTACTGAACGCATTTCAGCGTTCGTTGACGCCATTCTGCAGCCCATAGTTACCCAACTCCCCACTTTCTGCAAAGACACCTTCCACTTCCTCCAAATACTCAATAACATCTCCCTACCGGAATCCCTGGAACATCCTCTCCTTCTAGCCACTATGGACGTCACATCCCTGTACACGGTTATTGACCATGACGAGGGTTTGGCGGCCCTACAGTGGTTCCTTGACAATAGACCCTTACCACACATACCCTCCACCGCTTTTGTCCTTCAGCTAGGTTCCTTTGTCCTGCAGCACAATGTCTTCAGTTTTGAGGACCATCTTTATCTTCAGACCAGAGGAACTGCTATGGGTACCAGAATGGCCCCTTCCTTTGCCAACCTTTACATGGCCAAACTTGAACAGGATTTCCTCTCGTCTCATGCCCTCCAACCCCTTGCCTACACCCGGTTCATTGATGATATATTTTTCGTGTGGCCTCATGGCAAGGATTTTCTGGAAACTTTTATTGAAGCCTTCAAAACTTCCTGTTCATCACTCAATTTCACCCACTCCTTCTCCTATACCTCCTTAACCTTCCTAGATGTAGTAGTGTCCCTAAGTGGCAGGACCTTCACCACCTCCATACACACAAAACCTACCAATGCCCAACAATATCTACACTTCAATAGTTGTCACCCATCCCACACAAAAAAGTCCCTACCTCGTTCCCTCTCCATCCGCATACACCGTATTTGCAGTGACCTCTATCAACGACAGTGTCATATCGACAAAAATTCGTCTAGCGGGGCTACTCTCCCAGGTTTGTTGATAAACGCTTAATACCTGCCACCAATCAATATCTTCCTAGGACTGCCGCTGAACCCAACAGTTCTCCCTTCCTCGTAACTACTTTCTTTCCTGGGGTCCATAGGATCGGGAATATCATCAAGGACATTTTTCCTCTCCTGTCCTCTTCTCCCTCCACCTCCTCCGTCTTCCGAAAATCCCCTCGCCTGTCCTTCAGAAAGCCTCCCAATTTAGGAAACCTGTTTTCCCACAGATCCCTTGAAACTCCTGGGATTGGGGTGGTGCGTGGTGGTATGGAGAAATGCGGCCGTCGCCTCTGCCTTACCTGTCCTTTAGTTAACCCTTCACCTTTCTTCTCCTCACCAACCAACTCTTTCCGCGTCCCACCTAACACCTCCTGCACATCCAGGAATTGCGTCTACCGACTGAACTGTAGACAATGTGGAGCATTCTACGTTGGTATGACTTCTACCAAGCTCAATGAGCGTTTGAACAACCATAGAGCTTCGGTCGGTCAGCGCAAACAGCTTCCTGTAGCTATCCATGCCAACAGCCATAACCTTTCTTTTAATGACTGCTTTACTGTTCAAATCATTAAGCTAGTGACCACTGATGACCGTAGTTTGACACTAAGAGCGTCTGAGGAGGCCCGCATATGGTTATTGGGGGCCCGATCAGATCCCGGTTTAAATCAGAAGCGTTAACTTTTATTTGTTTTTCCTTTTATTTTTAACTTTTTTATTCATATTCATATATGGGCCGCTTATTTTGGGGGTGGCCTGGTTCCATTTATGTTAAAATCGAGATATTTAAGGGTTTGCGTTCTACAAAATTTAAAAATATTGTCATTTTATTTATCAACGAATTTTTGTTATAAAAATTCTTAGTAATTTTAAATAAATTTTGTACAATTTGCTGCAAAAGGTAAAGATAACGTAAAAATGTAATTATTTAAATAGCTAGCTAAAAATTTTTTTGGAGAATGGAATTAGGCCGCTTTCGGAGTGAGCGGCTCATGAATTAATATTTTTTTCCCTTTTTTTCTTTTTCTTCTTTCTCTCTTTTTTGATTATATTTTATATATATATTTATTTTATTGTTTTCTTTTTTTATAATATTTGATTTATAATTTTTAATTTTATATTTTTATCTATTGTTTTTGCTTTCTCCGTTCTCCGACGTTTAGTGCCTAGCTCCTTTTTTACGCTAGTGCTGCTCTCTTCGGTTGACTCTTTTTTCTTCATTCGCGCTCCGTTCTTTGACGTGGGGAGATCTCTCTCACTTCGTCCTCTCTCCTGTCTACTCTCCTGATGACGAACAACAGTTCGAAATATTGAATTCTGTAAGTTTTCTTTGTATTGTCTTTTCTGTGTCGTGCTTTGTGTAATTTAAAGTTATATATATATATATATATATATATATTAGTGTATATTGGCAGCAGGTTTTCTTGTAAACATATTTTATTAAAGTAGACGGCAGCTTCCGCATTTACGACTTTTTTGCTCGTTTTCTCTAGTTTTCTTACTAGTTTTGTGTGTTTTGTTTTTTCACAAAGTTCATCTAGTTCTATTAACATCTAAATTTTTATTCCTTTTAATGTCTGTTTAACATTTGGAAAATTTCATTGTGTGAATTTAATCTGTTTAATAATGATATATACCTGAAGATGATTTCTGAGAAAATCGAAAGCTTGTAAGTGTAAAAATATAATATTATTAATTAAGCTAAAAGATTATTTCTTTGATGTCTCTGGACAACTCCTCCATGAAATCACTCCCTACCAGAAAAAACTAGTAAGAAAACTAGAGAAAACGAGCAAAAAAGTCGTAAATGCGGAAGCTGCCGTCTACTTTAATAAAATATGTATATATATATATGATCAAACCACAATAAGAAATGGGAAAACAAGACTAAGACCAGTTGGGTTTTTGACTCTGACGAAGACCGCTTGTTACGGTTGAAAGATCTTAGTCTTGTTTTCCCATTTCTTATTGTGGTTTGATCATTGATTGTTATTTCACGTGTTTATGTGAAATCTTGATATATATATATATATATATATATATATATATATATATATATATATATATATATATATATATAAGTAAGTGGCAATGCCACTCGACGTCGCAACTGTTAACTGAAATCGATACAGTCAAATTAACTTAGGTGAAATATGAGATCACGTTGAATCATTATTGTGACGGAAAGCTACAAAATAAGAGAAGTAAGCTACTTTGCTCTGATTGGGTTACCCTGAGGAAATTGGTTTTTTTAACCCCTTCCTCTTAACCAACCAATGCATTCCGCCCTTTCACCCACATACCTACTTTTTGTTCTTATTGGAATCAACACCAATTAAAAATACTTTTCTATGCTGAATTTATTATTCTCAATTTGTTTTATACTTATTTGACTAGCACTCTAACGTCACATGTATAATCCATTCCAGTGATCGTTTTTACTTTGCTATAAGTAAAGTATAGTGATCTTGGAAAAATTTGATCTCGATATTTTGACGAAATTATATGTTTTGAGGTCACACAAATCGTTCAATGAAGTTTTCTGAATGACCTCTGTGTGTGTGTGGGTGGGTGAGTATGTATCCAAAGTTTGTAGCCACGTTACGATCCAGAATCAATGGTAGATCAAATTGCATTTTTGTTTATTTTACACAAAAATGGGCCTCATGGTGTAGATGAGCCCTATTGCTTGGGAGCAATTATACATGATGCGAAAGTCACTTTTTTTTTTACCAAAAACCAGTATTTTTTACTAAACTACTATTTATAGGGTCTACAAATTTATTAGTGTCTTTCAAACTAAAAAAATAGTAAACGAATAATATTCTCAGATTTTTAAAACGACAGAAAAATCTTTTTTTCAATAAAAAGTAGACATTCTAATGTAGTGCAATCAGTTATTATGTGGTATTTACTCATTGTAGGGTAAAAATCTAATGAAATGGTCTCCACATATAAAACTTTTAATGATATAAACAACGCGTTTCGAACACGTAGTGTTCTTCTTCAGGCATTAACTAAAAAATACAATGAACCAGAGAGTTATCTATAGTACAAAGTAAATAAGTACAAAAATTAATATAAAATAAAATAAGGCAGAACCTAATTATAAGTACGAATAAGTACTAATATAAGTACTAATTATAAGGCTTATAAAATAAGTACGAACCTAAGGATGAGTGCTTCTGAATAAGACTGACTGGAAATGGAATGGATATGGGTGGGGGTATAGGGTACATCTGTTTCTTATTAGAGCAGGTACATTTTTCTCTTAAAGTTAGGCTGAGCCTTTACATTTTCTTTTAGACTAAGTGTAGGAAACATATTGAAAAAATAACACACAGAGCTATAACGAAATATAAACCAAATATATGTATAAGGAGAAAATAGAACTTTTTTTTTTTTATTTTATTTTTATATAAATAAATAAAGAAACGTTGTACATTTGGGAATTTGCTCATTGAGGCAAGTAGAAGAATTATCGCGCACTAGTTTGTTGATTTCATAGCCTTCTAAAATAGTTATTTCCCGGAATTTATTGTTTCTGTGTAGTATTTGTATATTTTGGTCTGGGAAAAATTGGTGGTTAGTGGTGACTAAATGTTTGGCAAAATGGGACATAAATTGTTTATTGTTGGGGGATTTAGTTTTCTGTTTTACTTCTTGCATATGTTCTTTTATTCTTTTGTTGAATGACCTTATTGTCATCCCTATACAATGTGCAGGGCAATTAGCACATGACAATTTATATATACCAGAAAAAGAAAGGGGTTCTTGTACTGATTTTAAAGATAACAGGGACTTTAAGTCACCTGAGTTCCTGTAAGCAACCTTTAAGCCATATTTTTGCAATAATTTGGCTATTCTTAAGGATAGATCACCAATGTATGGGATCACCACCCAGGTTTGTGTAACTTCTGTAGAGGAGCTGATTAGGGGGAATGCCTGGCTGACTATTTTATTTCTTTCTTTCCTTCTAATTAGTTTGTTAATTAAGCTCGTGGAATATCCATTGTTTTTGGCTATGGTTTTTATGGTTTTGATCTCTTTGCAATGTAGACATTTTGACGGAAATTCAATCTGAAAGCTTGTGAGAAATCCATACCGTTTAACAGATCAAAATTATGCTACACCTATAAACAGAACGTTCTGTAGAGAATGGGATAAGATAATTTTTATCAAAATTACACTCGCTCAGAGTAAGTTGGATTTTTAACATTTTTGACAAAGGAAAAGAAATGTAATTTTTGAAAATACACTAGCATACCATAAAAGTCCCAGTATAATAATTCTATAAAACAGCAAAAATGTAAAACATAATTCAAAGTGGAATATATTCTTTGAAAAACAATAAATAAAAATATCCTACAGCTTAAATTAAAAATTATCTTAAAATGAAATTTTTTCTCATATTTTTCTGACATTTTTCAGACAAAATAGGAATATTTCAAGTTTTAAATGGGGACTTTGTCCCATAACTATTGTCCCGTTGACTATATAGAAGGAGGTCAGATAAGATATGTAGGAGGTCTACTGGCTATTGGAACAAAAGCCACGTTCTGCTGTAAGAGATTATTTCGTACCACAAAATCTACACTTTCGCATTTCACAAATGTTATTACTGCTTTAGTTATACTAATGATATTGCATGCATTAGTGGTGTGATATACAAGAATAAGTATATATGTGGATTACTCACTATCCATACTACCTCACAAGAATTAATGATTAATAAACCACTCCCATTTAGACATTTATATTATGCCTAAATGGGACATTATATATTATATAATCAAGAAGTTTGGTGTTATGGTTACTTATGATAAAGTTGAGTATAGGTCACTCGATATTTTTTTTTATATCGTTTTTATAGCTGTAATTTTGTTTGTTATTACCCACATATATACTTATTCTTGTATATCACACCACTAATGCATACAAGATCATTAGTATAACTACAGCAGTAATGCTCAAAATGTGTTCAAAAAGTGCACTGTTTTTTCCTAATTAAAATTGTAAAGAGAACTTCTTATTTTGTATACTTTTGAATGTGCACACTTACTTATATCGATCTGTTTTCATAACTTACTGTTAATACATTTAGAAATAAAGCAAATGTTATAGTTTTTGCTATTCTTATACTGTTGGATAATATTTGCTGCTTAGTAGAGTCAAGTGTTTGTGTCCCGTTAGCTATTGATTACTGGCTGATGGTTCGAATATGGTTTTAGTAAGTGTGGCACACAGGGTGCCGTAGGCCAGCAGGCGGCCATAAATTAGCCCACAGGATTACCACGGCCTGCCCTCTCTGCATCTCGACTATTTAATTAACTATGTCATTATCGGCCTGTCCTGAAATGCTTATTTGCAGTTAATAACATTGGGCTTGCTTATTATTACATTTCAAATAACATTCGACTAATATTTGTTTCAAAAAGTGGATATCCAGCGATTTAAAACTGTACTCATCAGTAAGCTTCTGGAATCCAGAATAGTATCTTGAGGTAACTGGATATTATAACTAGCACTATTTTGGTCTATCAATCGCAAATTTTCGTTTTTCCTTGTAAATAACAATAAGGAGTGATGTTGGTAGTAATAGCTACCAAGACATGTGCGCTGGGAGGTTGACCAGCAGAGCGTGTACACCTCCACCACACGAAGGTAGCTCCTTGTCTCAGGGTCACTTCTTCTGCAGTGGGATATGACAAGCTCCAAATATAGTTTACTTCAACACAGATCTTTTTCCTAATGCTATGAAAACAAAAAATACTACACACAACAGCAGATATTATTAATCCGAGGTTTTGCCCGTTGGTAAGGTTTCTGATATTAGAGTTTTTCTTCTTCTACAGCCAAATAATGATTATTTCCTCTAACATTTTGGTCCCTCTAATGTTTAATGTAATTTGTTCAGACTCCTCAAATGTTATTAGATATATGTTTATTTCTGTTATTTACAATCAATAAATGTTTTTCATGTTCATTTTTGCATAATCATATGAATCTCCATTCGTTGCTATAGTTAAGATATACAAATCGCACTGTTCTGATTGGTGAAACATAAAACTATTTTGTATACTATGCTTGCAATAATATCATTCTAGCCTAGAATCAATGGGTATTTCCATGGGTTGGTACCCATATTTCCAACAGCCCCTGTGCTAGCAGAGGGATGAAGCGATGTGAACGCCGTAACTGCCAAACCTGTCCCCTAATTAACTCCAGTCCTTACTTTACTTCCCCTCTCAGTAACAACTCCTATCCTGTTCCTTCTGATACATCTTGCACTTCCTGTAACTGCGTTTACCGTTTGGAGTGTACTCGATGTGATGCTTTTTACGTTGGCTTGGCTTCAACCAAGCTGAGCCTGCGTATGAACAATCACAGGGCGTCCGTTGGTCAGCGCAGAGACCTACCCATAGCTATCCATGTTAATTCCCATGACCTCCCTTTCAATGATTGTTTCAGGGTACAAATCCTCAAACAAATCCCCGAGTCTAATTCCCATGTCACCCTTAGAGCTTCTGAAGAGGCATTCATATGCCTCCTTGGGGCTCGTTCTCCTCCTGGGCTCAACCTGTACCGTTAATTATTTTTTATTTTATTATTATTATTATTATTATTATTATTTTATTATTATTATTTATTTTTTATTATTATTATTTCGTATTTTATATATTTTTTATCTTGTTTTCTAAATAAATATTGGAGGGATTTCTATTTTTCCTCTCCTCCGCTGGGGAGCAGCATTGCGGTGGTTCCACGAGTTACCCTGGTGGCCAGTAGCAGTTTGCTTCTCAACGCGAGTACTTCGCACTTCTTCCCGATGACGACGGATGTCGAAATATCGAAGTGAGTTCTGTAGTGTCTTTCTGTGTTCTTTTCTATGTGTTAAAGTGTATATATATATATATAACCTGCTAATCTTCAATCTATCTTCTCTCACATCTTCTCTCACATCTCTTCTCCTAAGTCTCCAAAAACTGCTGGTGGTATGGTTCAATGTGGACGTCGTGGATGTCTTACTTGTCCTATCATCAATCCTGTTCCTTCCTTTACCTCTGTCCATAGTAAACGCACCTACCCTATCTCTCACAAGACCTCTTGTACCTCTGGTAACTGCGTTTACCGTTTGGATTGCACCCAGTGTGATTCTTTTTATGTGGGTTTGGCTTCCACCAAGCTAAGCCTGCGTATGAATAATCACAGGTCATCCGTTGGCAAACGCAGTGACCTTCCCGTTGCTACTCATGCCATTTCTCACGGACTCAGTTTTAATGACTGTTTCCCTGTACAGGTCCTGAGGCAGATTGATCAGACTAATTCGAAAGTTACTCTGAGAGCTTCAGAAGAAGCACTTATTAGTCTTCTGGGCGGTAGATCGGCTCCTGGGCTTAACCTGAATCGTTGTTTTTTTTTTTTTTTTTTTTAAAGTTGTTATCTGCTTTTAATTTTATTTTAGTTAAATGTTTTCATTTTTTAATTTTTATTTGGCTTTTATCTCTTTATCTTCCCTGTCTACCTTTCCTCCGAAAGTTGGCTACACTGTTTGAGTGCTTCAGTTCGAACGCCAAGTCAGTCGTTATCAGCCTTTGGAGCGATTCACTTCTTTTCCTGAAGACGAGGACATCGAAATATAGTAGTGAGTTCAGTGGTTTCCTTTCTATGTGTTCTTTTTTAAATTCTAGTTTATTTATATATATATATATATATATATATATATATATATATATATATATATATAGGTGTGTTCTCTATTCGGGGTTCGGTCAATTTTCCAGGATAAAAAATCAAACCTCGTTGCCAACGTTTCGGTTTTATTTAAAACCTTTTTCATAGGCCTACAAACAGAGGATAGTAAGAAATCACATATCAACATCAAACATATACACAATATGAAAACGGATTGTTACAACTTATGAATATTACAAGCAGAAATATTTCAGAAATACATAAAACAATATTACTAAGAAAATAACATTTTCTTAGTTAAAAAATTCTTACTTCTGTAAGTAATATTCTTTTATGTATCTCTGAAATATTTCTGCTTGTAATATTCATAAGTTGTAACAATCCATTTTCATATTGTGTATATGTTTGATGTTGATATGTGATTTCTTATTATCCTCTGTTTGTAGGCCTATGAAAAAGGTTTTAAATAAAATCGTAACGTTGGCAACGAGGTTTGATTTTTTATCCTGGAAAATTGACCGAACCCCGATTAGAGAACACACCTATTCTGTCAAACGGTGGATATAATATTGAATCTGTTATATATATATATATATATATATATATATATATATATCAATATATCAAGCAGTCTTCGAAGACCGCTTGTTACGGTTGAAAGATCTTAGTCTGGTTTTTCCATTTTCATATTGTGGCTTGATCATTGATATATATATATATATATATATATATATATATATATGTATATTCAGGTAACTTACCACAAATGAATGAAGATAGTCGCTCTGAGGCCTTTCGTTTTCAGGTCGTCAGAGAGCAAGTGAATACAAGTTGTAGGCAGGTTATGAATTTTGATTTAAAGTTGGTGTTCAGATTTTAACTTAGTATACCTGCTCTCTTAAGGCTGCCTAGCGTTACTTACCGGCTTAGGGCGGCTTAGCAGTACCTGCGCTTCTAACTTTGCCCAATGTTACCTGGCTAGTCTCGGACCCTTCGCCTAACCACTCCCTTCTCAACCAGCAAGCAAACACCACCTCAAGCATCCACTCCCTTCTCAACCAGCAAGCAAACACCACCTCAAGCATCCACTCCCTTCTCAACCAGCAAGCAGTCAACATCTCAAGCATCCATTCCCTTCTCTACCAGCAAGCAAACACCACCTCAAGCATCCACTCCCTTTCCAACCACCAAGCAGTCAACACCTCAAGCATTCTATTCTGAACCATCAAGCAAGCAAGACATCAAGCATTCACTTCCCAACCTCCAAGCGCCCACTGTCTCCACCATCATTCAAGCATCCCTGTCATCACAAGCAACTCTCCAACCAAGCAACAACTACCCTCAAGCAACCCCAGTTGTGATACCAGCCACAACATTTTGGTCCGTTGGATTAAGATCTTAATCCAAATTCTTAAAATTCATAACCTGCCTACAACTTGTATTCACTTGCTCTCTGACGACGTGAAAACGAAAGGCCTCAGAGCGACTATCTTCATTCATTTGTGGTGAGTTACCTGAATATTTATATCACGTGTTATTGTGACAATTTTGTATATATATATTCAAAAATATGTAGAATACCTAACTCGTTATTGTGCTCTTAGGTGACATTCATGCAAGCTGTAGTTACCATAATATGAAAATGCGAACTCTGCCTAGAAGAAACGTTTGGTCACATTTTACTAATTTATTTAACATTTAACAAATAATTATTCTTTATAAATCAATATTTAATTAAATAGCTTAAAATCTACAGTTGATTTTAGAAACAGCAATGAAGGAGAAACTTAAACGTAGAATAGGCATGGTGGCCGCGGCATGGTGAACTCGGGTCTGTTGAGCCCAGGCCTTTAAGTTAATAATAATAACATGCCAGATTGTTCTAGATTATTAATTTCAAGTTAGTTATAACTTTACAAATAAATACAGCCACAAGAGTTACACAAATATATATGACTGAAATAGCACTTTAACGGTTTGGTATTATGCATAAACCTTAGCTGCATTAGAATAATTGATTGTGAACGATTTTGATAATATGTTGACTTATATTAAGGTTGAATGTAGCCACTCCGGATATTTTTATTAGTTTGAAACATAATGAAACGATAATGTAGAGAAAACATAAACAGATGTTTATTTTAAACACAAATTTTGAAGTTCACTAAGTAAACTTTCGATTATGTATGCTATTATTGTATTGCTGCTTATGTATATCTATCAAGTATTATAATAAATGGCTGGGAAAATGTTATTAATATTTGAGAGCCAAATGGTTTGGGTGTCACAGAGGAGGACCCTGTTAGATCTGAGTAATAGTGGAATTTGAGACATGTATATTATTGTATTTAGTCAAGGAAACGATACGCATTAGAACCCACTGCGCTTGCTATTATACAAAGTCTGAATTGAAATATTGCATTAGAAAAATATTCAACTTGTAAACATTGCATGATGAAATTGTAAACAATAATGGACCGTCATTACGTGCTACATGTAGCCATTTCAATGATTAAGCAATAATAATGATTATATTTTGTTTTATTTTGTACCTTGGACATTACAGGTAGCCACTCGTAAATCAAATTATTAAATGGCTTGTCATTCAGTTTATTATATTTGTCAAGGCAAATTTGTTTGCAGATGACATTTGTTTTTTTTTCATTTAACTTCACTATGAAAATACAATAATGGAATCATAGATCCTCCCCCTGAGGTATTGAACTGAAGGTCCCGCCCCCAGAAACATCCACCTGAAGATCCTCCCCCTGACACGCCCACTTGAAGATCCCCCACCTTCCCTGACGCACTGACCTGATGATCCTCCCCCACCCCCACCCTACCCAGACCCACCCACCTGAAGATCTCCCCTATAGTGCGAAGATCTATATTAACTAGGTATACATAAATAAGTAATCTTCTTACTTGACCTGAGCGAATCTATCTTTGATAACGGATCAAATTATAATTGCCTTGTAATAATCCTACCCATTTTCCAGTTAATCTACCTTGGATACATAAAAGACGCACTTTAGCGTCTATGGGCAAAGCATCGACGATCATAATACTTTTCAAATCATTGTTTTACCATTGTTAACAGAGAATCATTGTCCTGTTATTAACTTGGCTAAAAAGTATGTAGGATCACATTAATCTTCCATTCATCCTGGATAGATCATACGAATGTCTTCTCCCTTAGAATCAGCCACATGAATATCCTTCCCCCCAACGCCTACTTTGGCGCTGGGGAGCTTCAAGTGATCTCAATAGTGAAAGTATTTCGTTCAGTCATATTTCTACAGCAAGTTTTCAACCCTCAAACTAGTAAGTGTGTGCGTGTGCGTGTGTGACTGGGATATAAAGTGTAGTTGTAATTTCAACTTGTCTACATGTATTTACTGATTGTCTTGAAACCAGCAACAAGTTTGCCACTAGTCTGGAACACTATTAGTCATTTATCAGACAGAAAACAAATTCTTCAAATTTTACAGTGTCATCACAAATTCCGCTTGAAATAAAAAAAATTGTAAATACAATTTTTTTTAGTTCTCTAAAAAGTAAATATATGATCTTTTAAAGTGCTAAGATTAAGTTCTCAAGGATGATAAAACAGAAAGCACTCTACTATACAAATTAGTAAATTTCGTTTTAACTAATAAAACTAAACTTTCCAACATTTATAAAATACAATCAAAATCCTCCGTGCTATCACTAATGCACCTTATTATGTCACAAACCACACTCTTCATAGGGACTTAATAATCGCTTTTATACATAATTTAGCCACTGATCGTTACAAGGCGTTTCATACGAAACTTTCCTCTCACCCAAATCCACTCGTACAAAACCTTACTCCTTCCTCACCTTCCCTGAATCGCCCAAGACGACTTAAGAGAAGATGGCCTAGGGACCTACTATTATTATGATCCAGAAACAGAAAACGAAGTGAAAAGTTGAACCAGTGGGTTCCATTCTTTGCTCATGTTTGTCAAAGTTATTTGTATTGCTGATACTACATATGCTTGTTACGCATCATATGTGTGTATTCAAATAAATATGTTAAACAAAAACTAATAAAACTGATGCAGTTTTCGGAGTTCTTCTTTGGTAAAAAACAACTTTAAGTGGCGTCTGTCTACGTTTCCATTATAGCTCCTTCTTAGGAAAACAAGCTAATTCTCAGTCTTTGCGTAAGTATGCCTTATATAACTCCATTTTCTTTTTAAAAAATTCATTGAAAGATGAACCAATCATAATGAATTTTTCCTGATTCAATTATTTTAGTGAAGTTTATAATTTATAGAACAGCTTAAAGTATTGGTTATAAATAATTACTTCTTTCTCCAATTAATAATTTATCGCTTATAACTCTTACTTTTTTTAGAGTAAGAGTTATAATTAATTGTTAGTTAAAACAATTAATATTTTGAAATATAATCAAAAGTAATAAAAATGTATTTCGGTAATATCAGTAATAAATTGAATTAAAGTAATAAAACCTATGAATACAGTAATGTATTCATTTTTAATAATGCAGTAAAAATTAAACTTACTCAAATAATTTAATATTATAAAGAGGTTTAGGAAAGTCGTGTGGTGTCTCATGTGACATACTTTGCCATTTCTGGTTTTATCTTACTGTATATTTCCGTTTCATTAGCTGCAAGAGTAGCTGTTTAACTTGTGTGCTCGACTTGTGATGCTCGCTGGTCTAACTGACTTACTACTTACTACCTAGTAATAAGTATCTTGATAAGAACAGCAGAGTTCTTATCAAAATAACCAAGGTTAAGATACGCACAGATTCTTTTGTCGTTCTCCGAACTTCCATTTGAAATATTTTTGATGATATTTTATAGGTTAGGTGAGTGTAGGACAAACAATTTTAATCACGCAAAAATTTCCCCGTTTGACAGACCTTAAATAAATTTCGTAGGTATAAGTCCATGATATGCAAATTAGCAAAGCTTTTCATGAGTACTATTTCATTACGGCAAAGATATTTTATTTTTCAAATTTTTACTTTACTATAAGTAAAGTATAGTGATCATGAAAAAATTCGATCTCGAGATTTTAACGGAATTACATGTTTTGAGGTCCCAGGAGTCGTTTTATGAGGTTTTCACGATGGTGTCTGTGTATGTGTGTGGGTGGGTGGGTGCGTGTGTTAGCATTGCTTGTTACCACGCTACAGTCCAGAATCTTTGATGAATCAAGTTGATATTTTACACAAAAATGGGCCCCATACAGACAAAGATGCCTATTGTTTGGGAAGAATTATGCATGATGGGAAAGTCACTTTTTTTGCCAAAAACCGTTTTTTTTAAACATTTATTTCTCTTAAACTGATAACCCTAGAGTTTTGACATTATCTTTCAGGTTACAAATGGAACAAACAAAAAATATATTCAGAATTTTAAAACAACGGGAAATATTTTTTTTTCACTAAAATGTACAAATTTTGACTTTTAATTCAATCTCAAACCTTGTGAGAGCGATACAAGCCATACTGTTTGACGGATCAAAATGAAAATATGCCTAAAAATAGAAAATTATGTGGAGAATGAGTTGAAATATTTTTTTTCAAAATTACATTCGCTAAAGGGGCGTTACAGTACGATTTCTGTTTTTAGAAAATGTTTTTTTGACGCTAAACGGCTCATTAAAAAATAATGAAAATTTGACCAAAAGTGGAACAAAAAATTAGCAATTCATAAAAAAAAAATCATGAAGTTTCAATTACGGGAAAGAGCAATAACGATATAAAAACCCTTTGTTTATCCTAGACTAAGAGATCACCTGCTATACTTGTCGAATTTTTTATATTTTTTTACATTGTTTACATTGACTTAGAAATTTTTTGAGCGAATCCACTGAGAGAAAATTGATATTTATAAAGGAACAATTTGAATAGTGTAGTGACTTATATGAGATGTAAGAGGAATAATATTGTGCAGGAAAATGATAACACTCACTCAGAAAAAAATTGTATATATGTTATTTGACAAAGGGGAAGGAAAATGATCTTATTAAATACTAAGAAGCCATAAAATTTCCAGTATAATAATTCTATAAAAGACAGAAAATGTAAAAGATAATTCAAAATTGAAATCTTTTGTTTAGAGATTAATAAATGTAATTATCGTACACCTTTAATTATAAATCACCTTAAAACAACATTTTCTTCCCTGTTTATGATGTTTTTCAGAGCAAGTAAGGGTATTTTCCTTTTTTAAATTTGAAAATTTTACTTTAATATTCAATGTAGAAGGATGTCAAGTAAAAGATGTAAGAAATCCTTTGGCTATTTGAACAAAAGCCATGTTCTCTTGTAGGAGAATATTTCGTATCAGGAAATGTTCACTTTGGTTTTTCAAAAATGTTATTACTGCTGTAGTTATACTATTGAAATTATTTGCATCAGCTGTGTGATGTACAAAAATAAGGTTATACGAGGTATATAAGGTATATACGTTTTCCCGGACCGGGAAAACTCGAAGTGGAAAAGTCGACATCGCACGGCAACTGTTTATTTTCTGAGGGAGTGCGAGCCCTTATACTTTTTGCTGTGTCGGCGGAGATGACTCCATGGATGAGAAGAACCGCTGTACGTGACTTCGATGAGAGCTAGAAGCCTTCAACTGAAAAAATGAGTCAACCTTATTTGGTCCCGCATCAACCAATCATATATATAATGGGAAAACAATACTAAGATCTTTCAACCGTAACAAGCGTCTTCGTCAGAGTCAAAAACCCAACGAATTGTGGTTTGATCATTGATTGTTATTTCGTGTATATATATTATATATATATATACACGAGTTAGAGATTAACAAAGAGCAACACACAAAGTAGGGAAACACACTTACAGACTCAAATTTTCGGGTAATCCGTCTTCAGGAGAAAAGAGAATGGGGGACCAAGCACGTTGTAGACGCAACTTTCTTTTCTCCTGAAGACGGATTACCCGAAATTTTGAGTCTGTAAGTGTGTTTCCCTGCTTTGTGTGTTGCTCTTTGTTAATCGCGAACTCGTATTGTGTCCAGTTTGGATCGTATTTCGTTTTATCAGTGAATATATATATATATATATATATATATTCAAACATGAATGAGTTTTAACTATTAACAGTTTTAATCGTTTTAACTTATAAAATTATTAAAACTAAAGAACACGGAGAAAGACCAACAAAACTCACTTCAATATTTCCATTAAGTTAAAAAGAGTTACATAAGTATGCAGTTTTGAAAAATAATGAACTGTTAAATAATTGATTTAGAATAAAAAACAAATGCTGGAATGAGATATTTCAAGATAACTGTCGACTGTTATAATGACTTGCACAAAACAGTAATACAATGATGAAAACAATTTCACTTAAGAGTTGAGTGATTCTTTTTAATAAATAGCATTTTCAACGTTCTTCTTTCCTTTACTGTTCTGTAGCTGTAATTCTTGTCCATTAAATACAAAATTATGGCCTTAATCAGTACTTTGTTCTGCGAATACTGTGACTTGAACACGATTGCTGGTACACCCTCTCTTTTAAGAAACAGTTTACTTCAACATAATAATATTGTTCATAATGTTTACCTTTATTGCGTCCATGAAATTACTTTCTTATTTGTTTGAAATCTTCTATTTTAAATTTTAATATACAGTTTTTACTTTTCTATTATTAGGAGTTACTTCAGTCAATTTTTCCTTTGATAACGTTTTCAATCATTTGCAACAGGTGTTCAAACTTAAAAAACTTATGTATTTTATATTATATATATATATATATATATATATATATATATATATATTGATAAGTGTATCGACCGTGGATTAGAAACAAAACTAAAGTTTATCGGGACTCAGTCAGTTCTTCAGGTTCAAATTAAACTCTCATTGCCAACGTTTCGGTCTTTATTTAAAACTATCATTCAAAAATAAAACATACAGAAAAGTGCAATTAGTTACAATTAAGAAATTACAATGGAAATTTTGACTATAGGTTAGTGAGAAAACTTACAGAAGTATAAATTTTGAAAAAAAAAGCTCTAATGTAAGTATTACATTAGAAATTATTTTACAAAGAAAAATAGTATGTAGATTTTAACAACAACTGTAGTCTGAATAAACACGTGACACTGAACTGAAATAACCAAGCAAGGTAACCAAATTTCACCAGATAACCAAAAAGTCATATATTGTTATCTTATAAAAGATAACAATATAAGACATTCTCATCTATCAACAATGTTTAACTTAACACACCCGAATAAATCCTATTTAAATTTGAAATGTCACTTCTATAATTAATGGATGACTGGTCCTTTCTAATATATAACATTTCCAGAGTTTTCCTCTCTGTTCATCCATTTCTTTGAACTAAAATAATAGCCAAAGAAATGGTTACATGTGTCATTCAGACTACAGTTGTTTATTAAAATCCACATACTATTTTTCTTTGTAAAATACTTTGTAATGTAATACTTAGTTTTTCTGTTTCAAAATGTTTACTTCTTTAAGTTTTCTCACTAACCTATAGTCAAAATGTCTATTGTAATTTCTTAAATGAAACTAATGCACTTTTCTGTATGTTTGATTGTTGAATGATTGTATTATTTCTTATATTTCCTCTTTTTTTGTAGGCCTATGCAAAATGTTTTAAATAAAGACTGAGACGTTAGAAATGATAGTTTAATTTGAACCTGAAGAACTGATTATATATTATATATATATATATATATATATATATATATATATATATTATATATATATATAAACTAAGTTTATCGGGACTCGGTCAGTTCTTCAGGTTCAAGTTAAACGCTCAGTGCCAACGTTTCGGTCTTTATTTAAAACCTTTTTCATAGGCAGAAGTATAAATTTTGAAACAGAAAAACTATGTATTACATTGCAAATAATTTTACAACGAAAAATAGTATGTGGATTTTAACAACAACTGTAGTCTGAATTAACACGTGATACTCGTGATAACACGTGATACGGTATCACGTGGTTTTAAATAAAGACCGAAACGTTGGCAATGAGAGTTTAATTTGAACCTGAAGAACTGACCGAGTCCCGATAAACTTTAGTTTTGCTTCTATTCCACGGTCGATACTTATATATGTATATATATTTACTAAAAATAAGAAACGGTCCACAAGGACTATAAAACTTTAAATTATACAAAGCACGACACAGAAAAGACAATACAAAGAAAACTTACAGAATTCATATTTCGAACTGTTGTTCGTCATGAGGAGAGTAGACTAGAAGAGAGGACGAAGTGAGAGAGATCTCCCCACGTCGAAGAACGGAGCGCGAATCATAATATATATTTATATATATAGACAGAGAGAGAGAGAGAGGAAGGGAGGGAGGAAGGAGAAATATACAAATATATTTTGTATGGAAATTTGCAATGGAAAAATATCTTCCCTTAGGACGTTATTGTTTATTCTATAACTAAAGAACAAAATGTGCAAAAAAGGAAACCGTTGGAAGTACTATACATTAAAAAGCATCTGTAGTTTCTTAAATATAGAAGTAAATATTTGAGAAGGGAATGAAATGGCGAAGGGTCGGAGACTAGCAAGGAATCTTTGGGAAAGCTAGTAGGGTAGGTACCACTAATCCGCCCTAAACCGGCAAATACCGCTAGGCAGCCCTAATAGGGCAGGTATAAGTTATAAACAAACCTTGAATTAACAATTCTACAGTAATTTTCACCAAAAGTAAAAGTTTATCTACCTGGGAATTGCAAAAAAACAGACGAATTAATTATAAGAACTATAGTTTGCCCACATTAATTTATTTTAATGTACAAAATATACCTTGTACTAATGCATGAATAAATTTCATTGACCATCTTTCAAGTTTTCTCACACAATGTTTTAAATCTTCCCGGCACTAAAAACACTAGTTCTCCAAATGATTTATTACTCATAACTGACATGTTTCGGTCTCCTCGACCTTATTCAGAGTTATTCATATTTACGAAAAAAAACTATTACTACTAATTATCACTATATTATATTATACATTACTAAAATTAACACTACAACATTCTTCATATCATAAGAAGTACATAACACTGAAATATACATTTTGTCTGAAGCAGGTTTGCCACCTGTCGTAATCAGGTGTTCCGCTTAACTTCCTAAATGTCTCTAAATTCTTGTCTCTGCTGGATCTGTTTGTTCATGCTGATTCTAGTGCAACATGTAGATTGATTAGAGCATTTTGTGAGACAAATTCATCATACCATGGAAATCATCAGAAATTAGATATTTCATTGTTGTTGATTTTTTATATGTTAGAATTTTATTCTTTTACATTTCATATTAACTTATTAAATTATATAAAAACTTTTCGTTAAACCTCGAAACATCAATTTATTCACTTAAAAAAGTGTATTCACTCAAAAAATTCAGTGTTACCAACACAGCAGTCAGGGGGGATTTGTCAAGAATGTGCAACCTGTAGCATTCATTAAAGAGGAGACCCTGGCTATTGGCTCCCATCTTCCGATCGCCTTACATAGCAATTTGTGTTCTAAGTTATATTATATTTTATCATAGCTTAGTACGTACATTTATTTATGTAACAATTTCTCTGTTTATTCCTTTATTTTTTCTTTTATTTTTACTTTACTATAAGTAAAGTATAGTGATCGTGAAAAAATTCGATCTCGAGATTTTGACGGAATTACATGTTTTGAGGTACCAGAAGTCGTTTCATGACGTTTTTACGATGATGTCTGTGTGTGTGTGGGGTGGGTGGGTGGGTGGGTGCGTGGGTGGGTGCGTGTGTTAGCATTGCTTGTTACCACGCTACGGTCCAGAATCTTTGATGGATCAAGTTGATATTTTACACAAAAATGGGCCCCATTTAGACGAAGATCCCTATTGTTTGGGAAGAATTATGCATGATGGGAAAGTCACTTTTTTTGCCAAAAACCGTTTATTTTAAAACATTTATTTCTCCTAATCTGATAACCCTAGAGTTTTGAAATTTTGACATTATCTTTAAAGTTACAAATGCAACAAACGAAAAATATATTCAGAATTTTAAAACAACAGGAAATATTTTTTTTCAATAAAATGTACAAATTTTGACTTATAATTCAATCTCAAACCTTGTGAGAGCGATACAAGCCATACTGTTTGACTGACAAGAATGAAACTATGCCTACAAATAGAACATTATATGGTGAATGAGTTGAGATATTTTTTTTTGAAATTACTTTCGCTAAAGGGGCGTTACAGTACGATTTGTGTTTTCAGAAAATGATTTTTTGACGCTAAACGGCTCGTTAAAAAATAATGAAAATTTGACCAAAAATGGAACAAAAAATTAGCAATTTATAAAAAAAAATCATGAAGTTTCAATTACGGGAAAGAGCAATAACAATAAAAAACTGTTTGTTTATTCTAGACTAAGAGATCACCTGCTATACTTGTCGAATTTTTTGTATTTTTTTTACATTGTTTACATTGACTTAGAAATTTTTTGAGCTAATCCACTGAGATAAAATTGATGTTTCTAATGGAAAAATGAAAATATATTATTGACTTATAAGAGATGTAAGAGGAATAATATTGTGCAGGTAAATGATAACACTCATTAAAAAAAAATTCGTATATATGTTATTTGACAAAGGGGAAGGAAAATGATCTTATTAAATACTAAGAAGCCAGAAAATTCCCAGTATAATAATTCTGTTAAAAACCAAAAATGTAAAAGATAATTCAAAATTGAAATCTTTCGTTTAGAGATTAATAACTGTAATTATCTTGTAGGATACTATTTCGTTTCAAGAAATATTCACTTTGGTTTTTCAAAAATGTTATTACTGCTGTAGTTATACTAATGAAATTATTTGCAAATAATAAATTATTTGTGATGTACAAAAATAAGCTTATAAATTGATATGTCCTTCAATCACTATCTGTACTACCTCAGGAATAACAGGCTAATAATTATATCCCATTTAGATGTTTACGTTATGCTTAAATGAGACGTTATGTTTTATATACTCAAGAAATTTGACATTAAGTTACTTATAGTAAAGTAGAGTGTAGGCCACTCCAGATTTTTTTTTTATTTTTTCATATTTCACTAATTTAATTTAATTGTAAGTTGATTCCTGTTTACCATATTCACTGTGACCGGGCGCGCATGCGGCAACATGGTTGGTCTCCAACCGTCTCTGAACCATTGCTCTTCGTTTCCCTCTCTTATTTCTCCTGAAAACGGTTCCAACCGAAAATGAGAGACTGTAAGTGTGTGCCTTTAATTTCTCTATGTTTCTTTACGTACATTGAAGTACATATATATTTGCAGAAAAATCACAATTTAACACTTGATGCAGCAATGAAGTCCGAACCAGCAGGAAAAAAGTTTTAATAACAAATTAAACTCGGAATATTTTTCAAATAAATTATTTAACAACAGATTGAAGAAGACTGAGCGAAAATAACTTTATTATTGATTTATTCAGTAGAATGAAACAAAAACCATAACTGATTGCAGTGAATGATTGTGTGTCGGTGCAAGTTTTCAGCCTGACCACCTGTTTCCAACGCCAGCACTAAGCGCCTCTTCTCATCTCAACTTTAAATAATTTCTTTGAAACTTTCTTAATAACTTGTTTGAAAATTTCACTCATCACCCCTGAGAGAAATCAGTTTGTATGAAACCCAACACAATTGGCTGGCTACTTGTTCTATGCAAGTAATCTTGTTTTTATTATTTTAAATATTTTTTTTTTACATTAAAGAAAATATTAATGTTGGCAAACTATAGTTACTTATGATTAATTCTTTTGTTTTTTGCAATTCCGAGATGTCTAAACTTTTAATTTTGGTGAAAAGTGCTGCAGAGTTGTTAATTCAAGTTTTTCAGGTTCTGGATTGGGGCAGGGGTGGGTTAATCGTCGATGTATGGACATTAGTAGCTATGCCGAAGAAAACGAAAGGCATACTATTAGTAGTATTTCTACTACTAGTAGTAGTTTGTTCACCCGTTTTTGACGTCGTCCATCTTCAACAGATTGAAAACTCTTACTGAAAAGTAAGGTCAGAAAGCACTTGTACTAGTCTAAGAGGCAAGATGGTATAATTTTAATACCACATTATTAAAAGACAACCAAAACTTCTATTATAATAGAGTTTTCAAACATCAGACTTGTGTGTTCAGGTTTCATTTCTGAATTAGTAATCATACATAATGACTGTACCATAGTCTCACTTAACAAGATCAAATCTTACATTAGGTCTCTGCTCAGCTCTGACTGTAGTCAGCTGAACGTTTGTTTTTCTGTTTTCCAACACCCACACTTATAAGGCTGTCATCTTTTAGTGCTGTTCTAGGGATGGAAATTGTGGCTCATTTATTATTTGGCACCCATTGTAGTAGTAGGTGAGCCAGATTACCTGTTAATTCTACATTGGGAGTTCTAAACTTTGCCTAACTCAAAATTTATTAGTAGCGATCTTTAACTAGTACCTGATAACGTAGAAGCTGGGTATCTACGGCTGAATGTCCTCTCCCAGAGATGAGGTACTCAGATTTGTTCACCTCCCACATTAATTAATCGAGAGCCAGGTACCCTGACTGAACTGGGTGTCGAACCGCGGACCTACCAGTTGAGAGGCTAGCGCGTTAACCACTGAGCTAACCAGGTCCCTATATTCAGCTGAAGTGGTTTCATGAAAGTTCAAATACTTTTAGATATTACTTTCATATCAACTTCATTAGTCATCTGTTATCAAACAATTAAATAGCAATTGTATTTTTATTCAGATTATGACTTATAATTATTTATACACTGTATAAATACTGTTTATAATTTAATAACTTTTTTTGAGCAGAGAATGAAGTTCGAAGTATTTGCTTCTTTTTTTTTGTTACAATAGCGATATAATCAAATTAAGTACATTCAAGTTTCAAGCTTTGCGTCATAAAGTTTACATAAATCATCCTCTGTTATTTAAACTCCTGACAATACTCATATTTGTTAAAAATACGACTGTTTGCGACTCAGAATGCTGTGGAGTACTCTGACTAAGATGTTTTGTGCTATAACTAAGTGTTTATTAATTCATTGAGGCGCTAGAGTTTTCTTCTTCTTATTGTAGGTGTTACTCATAAAAAGAGAAATACTGAGAGTGATTGAAATGCCTTGTTTGAGAGTATGTCATTAAAAGTGACATTTGACATTTTGGGAACCTTGTGCGGTCCAGCGTCTTTATGTCAGAAGTAAAACATTATGAGCTGACCATCTCTGAAGATGACTTAAAGTCGTCCATTCTACGCCCCCTTCACAATTCTCCCATCCAAGGGAAAGGTACAGCAGATATGTTTTTTTTTAGTAAAGGTTTTTATTGAAGAACATTTCCCATGAACTAAAAAAGCAAGTACTATGTAAAATCTTACCATCTAAAAAGAATATTGGTTTGTGTTAAAATAATTTACTTTAACTATTACTTACCAGATATAATCACAAACACGAAGTTTTATAATCTAATCATTGTTATTTATAGTTGCGCATTACTTTAAAAAAATCTGGAATGATCTATCCTCAACATTTCTATAAGTAAATATAATAACAAACTCGTTGACAAACAATTTAGTTTGCTTGTATTTTAATGTGTCTATTGTGTTGACGTAATATCAATCTCATAGGTAATCAATAATCGTGTAATTTGTTGAAATGTGGTAATAATGATTTCGTCAGTTATAATAAACTGATATCACTGGTCAACATGACATATTACTATTGTTACTATTGAAATGAGGGCTTTAATCACCTCATGTGCTCTGCAGAATTATTGTATTGTCGTAATACTCTGTCGTATTGTATATGTCATTGTCAATTGAAATATACAACTTAACATTTTAAGTTCTTTAGTGCAATTCATAATTGTCCCTAGTGAATTATCTTTCACCACTTGTATTGGTTTTAAGTATGAACTGCCTTTTCCTTTTTAAGGATATTACCTCACCTTCAAATAGAATGTGATTAAGTGTTTCGGTCTCTTCAAGACAGACTCCGAATTCTTCGTATGAAGTAAATTACAGCTTGTAATTGTAAAAGCACTTACAATTTAGTGCAGCTAAAATATATATAGTTAAATCATTTTAAGAATAGACTGAGGACTCTAAAGATGTTATTGATGTAGTTTCTGGACTACTGAATATCCTAAGCACTAAATTAGTTTTCGAGGAAATAGTCTAAAAGATGATTGACCAGTTGACATTTCGCTGAAAATTATTCGGTATCATCAGGACTACAAATAATTTACTAAGAATTAATAATAATACAAAAAACACTGGAAAAGTACATTCAGAGAATATTTGAAAAAACAAATATACAATTTTCAACAGTAAAAAAAGTTACATTGTTATTGCTTTATAAAAGGAAGTTAAATATAACATTATATTTATTATTGTCAGAGCTAACAGCAAATTTAATATTGTAAATAACTCTGGAAGAGTATCTCTGTAAAAAAACAAAGAACAGAGTATGCAAAAAGTAGAACAACAAGACAATCCAAATTGTATAACGTTATTACCTTACAGAGGAAGCCTTATTTTCATTTTTGCTTGTTGTGTTCTTTGCTTTTCTGAATAGTTACTCTTCCAGAGTTATTTCAGAGTTATTAGTTTTAATAAATTTCTTGTTAGCTCTGACTATCATAAAAATAATTTTATTATATGTTTTTTTAATGTTGCATATTTCATGTTTGTTTTTCTTGGTATTCTGTGGAGGTACTTTTCCAGTGTTATTTACATTATTACTAATTCTTAATAAGTTGTCTTTAACTCTGGTTGTTTTTCGCTGAAATGCCCAACAATTTTCGGTGAAACGTCGACTGGTAATTTATTGTTATCATTTAGATCTATTTCCTCGAGAACCAATTTAGGACTCTAAAGATAGAAAGAAAGTGATCTACTGGAAATGTTGAAAATATAACATGACTCATAACTGAATGTGAGTTGCAAGTGTTATGTTTTCTCCATTTAACAGTGTTTTTAAAGCCCAAGATTGCTGTGACATTAAGTGATTCGGTATAGACAAATTCAAGGAACCTAGAAGAAACAATAAGTATAAAATACATAATTTTAAATCAATGACTGGTAGTATTAACCCTTATGGTCTATATAAGGACAAATATTTGAACAGTTGCTGCTCATTTAAATGTATATTTTGTTTACATATTTAGGCAAATGAACATTTTCTTCTATGAATGTAATAAACAATGTTTTCAATATGTAGTCTTTGAGGAAATGTAAAGGCTCAGCCTAACCTTTAGGGCGGGGGGGGGGGGGGACAATGAAATGTACCTACCACCTGCCTTCTAATATGAAACAGATGTACCACCATACCCTCACCCACGTCCATCCTATTCCCAGTTAGGTGTACCACCGACACTCACCCTTAGGTTCGTATGTATTCTCTTCCTTATTTTATTTTGTACTATATTTACTGTATACTATAGATAACTCTCTGGTGTCATTGTATTTTTTAGTTAATGACTGAGGAAGAACACTGCGTGTTCGAAACGCGTTTATACGATTAAATTTTTATATGTGGAGACCATTTCATTAACGTTTTACCCTACAATGAGCTTTTATTTTTTTAGAAATGACAAAACTAGATTATATTAAACCCTACTTAAAGCTGTTTTAACCGAAACATGGACACTTAGAACGGCTGTTATTATAAAGTTAATGATGTAAGAACGAGAAATGTCGTAATTAGCGGAAATATCCTGGATTCCCGCTACAGGAATAAAGTAAAAAATCCCTTGAATGGAAAATTGTATTTTTATAATTCAAAAACATCATCCAACTGTTTTAGTCGTTTTCAATTTCAATTTTAATAATATTAACTTATTAACACAATGAGTTAAACATACTTGATTAACTATGGCTGCTTTGACAGCCTGCTATAATGTCAGATTTTTTTTTTTAGTTCGAACTATTAATCGTAACGAATTAATGAAAAAATTCGTTATTGTACCATATTGTACCATAGAGAAACCGAAATGACATACAAATTTCAAGAACGGGGCTCTCATTGTCTTAAAAATTATTCCAGTCATGTTGAGTGTAAAAAATATCGAAAAATTATTTTATATATAATTTACAAAACTGTTAATGTCTAACAACTAGTGTTTTGGCACCTTTATTGATGATAAACAAGCTGTGCCTGCGTATACCCCATTGATGAACCGAATTGGTTCATCAGTTATTAATGAACAGCTCCATGAGGATCATGTTCACATCGAAATCATAAACGATAAATTATAGAACTTGATAGCTAAATATTCAGATTAATATATTTTAACAACAATTTACTTTAAAGAAAATCTGAAAACACATAGTAAATTAAAATTGTTAACAAATCAATTAAAAGTTTTATTCTTTACAAAATTCGAAATATTTTTTTCTTACATCATTAAAACATTTAAAAACTTAGGAACAAAAAAAAAACTTTGAAATTTAGAGTTCTGCAATTGATTTATATTTTATCATTAGCAGATCATCTTTTCACTCGGTAGATATTTGTATTAATTTTCGTTCTCTTTAAAACCTGATATTGTTTTCTTTAATTTGCACCTATTTCATTGGAGAAAGTAAGAGTAGTATGTTAATTAAAAGTAATTACTAAAAATCATTCTTTGCCAAATTTAGCATAACCTTTTGGCCATAAGTACGAATTACAATTGTCCTACTTGGGTAAATGCATGAATCAAAGTCCCCACAAACAAAAAGAGGAGCCTTTTTATTCTTCGTGTTCATCGTCAGGTAAACATCTACAAAAAAAGATAGAAGTTTACCTGAAGATGAACACAAAGTGTTCAAAACGCGTAAAATAAAAGGCTTCTTTTTTGTGTGTTTAGGCTTTTGATTTATCCATTTACCCCAGTATGAGTAAATACCACACAATTACAGATTGCACAACTAATTAGAATTATATTTGTTTTTATTTAATAGTTTAATTTTATAACTTTTATAATATTGGGGATTTGAGGAGTTCGGTCTACACACAAAAAAGTTTAATGTGAAACCAACAACGCATATCGAACACTTAGTGTTCTTCTTCAGGTTGATAGCTAAAAAATATACATGTCTGTAAGCTTTAGGATATGTATATGTTTTAGATGTTAATCTGAAGAAGAATACTCAGTGTTCGAAACGCGTTGTTAGTTTCATATTAAACTTTGTGTGGAGCCGCCATTCTTGAAATCCCCAATATGAGTAAATACCATACTATAACAGATTGTACAAGTAATGAACTTTTATAATATTTTATTATAAACTTTTATAAATTGTATAAACTATTAATTTTAATCGTTTAAGATTCACTTGGATCCATTTCATATATTTTCCAATACAGAGACTATGTAATGAATAATGTGAATGGATTAATGAATAATCGTTTTGTGTTTGGTTATGAGCACAAGACGACTGAATATATTCCTTCGTATGGACGGCAAATGTAAATATTGCTTCCATTTCCTTATGTTACTTGTCTAAAGCTGCCTTTTATCATATTGCCGTTTTGAAAATGAAATACTCTACTCTGTTGACGATTGTAATTTAATATGGGTGGTTGTATAAATCATACGCTACTTTGACACAATGAACATACAGTTTAAAGACATAATAATATAGCACAAGGACGTTTTGATTCGACTAATTTTAACCAATCACAAACAAGTTTTTGATTTTGTAAATTTCATGAAAATCTTTTCACCGATTGTTAAAAAAGGAATTCAAAACATATTGAATTTGCATTTTAAGGTTTATTTTTACAATTTTTTTTGTATAAAATTTATGCTTTTATGAGCTTTTGATTAAATATTTTTAATTTTTTTTTATGAGCTTTACTTTATGATAACTTCTCTCTGCAAATGAATAATCACAACTGTTACACTATCAGAGCTTAGAATGTTTGATAGCTGTACGTAAGTGAACAAGTCTGAACACGTTGCTAGTGGTAGCATGGATACCATAGGGTAGGTATCATTAGCAGGACCAATAGTCTGAAAAAACACAGATAGAGACAGTGATTGAGAAAAATAGAAATAAAAGGAGCGGCAGAGTGAGAGCGTTTTAGTTTTGGAGGGAGAAAGAGAGCGAGTATAGAGGCAGAAGATAACAGATTAGATAGGAGATCTAACCGCACTAAACTTCTGAAATACGAACAGGTTTTACTAGAACACGACTTTCTGTGTTAACATCAAAACAAACATATCTCACATCTGCCTTCACTCGTTATAGTCTGGTATTTACTCCTATTAGGCAATTTCAAAAATTACGTCTCCACACAAAAACAGTTTAATATGAAAACTTTTTTCGTGTGAAGACGTACATTTTTAAATCTCCCAATACAAACATATTTTGTGTAATAAGTCCTTTTTATATAAAGGAAAAATCTAGTAGATTAGATTATTTTTATAATTTTAAAAATCTCTTCGACATTTTTCAAGTTTGTTAATAACTTTTATGTTTGTTAATAATCTATGATTAAATTTGTTATTTAGCCACTTGTCAATCATCAAATATGATGATTTGAATTATGACTGTGTCTTTAAAAATTCCTATATTTCACTTGTGGGCATCTCAATGTTAGATATTCGTTTGAATCAAGAGAGTGATTTGTAATCAAAAGGAATATAAGGAGAGAATAAAAATGAGAGCATGCCTTATACTGGATGAAAGAAAACCAAATACAGATATAATCATTGTGTTTGCTCAGGATGACTGCGAGCACAATACACGCTCTCTCATATTTCTGTCATTGTATATTTTATTTCAGTTCACTATACCATTACACAATTAAAAACAGCGTGCTAGAATATTATTTTCAATTCATTGGATAGATTTACCGGATATTAAATGCTTATTACCAAAGCACATTCACAAAGAAAAACAAATATTTAGTGAATACAATTATAGCTAATATTAACATTAAAAAAAAACTCAGTATGAATATTTGATTGATATGTACAGCTTTTGTTTGCACTTAATCTCGACTTGAATATCCTCTAACATTCATTATTATGAACAGAACTGGTCAAATTATTACTAGTTCAATTACGAAATGTAGAATTACGAAATGTAGCATAAGTATGGTTTGCTCATTGATCATCGTTTATGTTCTATGCAATACGGCTTTTAAAAATAAAATACGACTTTTTTGGTTTTTGATACTTCTATGAATAGTATATAAAAAAAATCTGGAGTGGCCTACACTCTACTTTACTATAAGTAACTTAATGTCAAATTTCTTGAGTATATAAAACATAACGTCTTATTTAATCATGACGTAAACATCTAAATGGGCTATAATTATTAGCCTATCATTCCTGAGGTAGTACAGATAGTGATTGAAGGACATATCATGTTATAAGTTTATTTTTGTACATCACAAATAATTTATTATTTGCAAATAATTGCATTAGTATAACTACAGCAGTAATAACATTTTTGAAAAACCAAAGTGAACATTTCTTGAAACGATTTATTCTCCTACAAAAGAATGGCTTTCGTTCAAACAGCCAGTAGATTTCTTACATCGTTTACTTGACATCCTTCTACATTGAATATAAAAGTAAAATTTTTGAATTTAAAACAGGAAAAAACCCTTTTTTTCTCTGAAAAACATCTTTAACTGCGAAGAAAATGTTGTTTTAAGGTGATTTGTTAATTAAAGATGTACGATAATTACATTTATTAATCTCTAAACGAAAGATTCCAATTATGAATTATCATTTACATTTTTGGTCTTTTAAAGAATTATCATACTGGGAATTTTAATCTTTAAAATAGTAATAATAATAAGCTTCTTAGTATTTAATAAGATCATTTTCCTTCCCCTTTGTTAAATAACATATATACGATTTTTTTCTGAGTGAGTGTTATCATTTTCCTGCACAATATTATTCCTCTAACATGTCATATAATTCAATAAACAATTTAAACTGTTCCTTTATAAAATCAATTTTATCTCAGTGGATTAGCTCAAAAAAATGTCTAAGTCAATGTAAACAATGTAAAAAAAAAATACAAAAAATTCGACAAGTATAGCAGGTGATCTCTTAGTCTAGGGTAAACAAAGAGTTTTTATATCGTTATTGCTCTTTCCCGTAATTGAAACTTCATGATTTTTTTTTAATGAATTGCTAATTTTTTGTTCCATTTTTGGTCAAATTTTCATTATTTTTTAACGAGCCGTTTAGTGTCAAAAAAACATTTTCTGAAAACACAAATCGTACTGTAACGCCCCTTTAGCGAATGTAATTTTCGAAAAAAATATCTCAACTCATTCTCCACATAATGTTCTATTTATAGGCATAGTTTCATTCTTGTCCGTCAAACAGTATGGCTTGTATCGCTCTCACAAGGTTTGAGATTGAATTATAAGTCAAAATTTGTACATTTTATTGAAAAAAAAAATATTTCCTGTTGATTAAAAATTCTGATTATATATTTAGTTTGTTCCATTTGTAACCTCAAAGATAATGTCAAAATTTCAAAACTCTAGGGTTATCAGTTTAGGAGAAATAAATGTTTTAAAAAAAACGGTTTTTGGCAAAAAAAGTGACTTTCCCATCATGCATAATTCTTCCCAAACAATAGGGATCTTCGTCTTTATGAGGCCCATTTTTGTGTAAAATATCAACTTAATCCATCAAAGATTCTGGACCGTAGCGTGGTAACAAGCAATGCTAACACACGCACCCACCCACCCACCCACCCACACACACACAGACATCATCGTAAAAACGTCATAAAACGACTTCTGGGACCTCAAAACATGTAATTCCGTCAAAATCTCGAGATCGAATTTTTTCACGATCACTATACTTTACTTATAGTAAAGTAATATATATTTGCAACTTTTAGGAGGAGTCCTTCCTTTAAGCACATATTATTAAAAATGTAACCGTAATTTGCAGAAATATTGAATTAATATAGTAGATAAACATGCTATTAACTGTTATCTGATTTAGATGTAAAAACGAAATCGTTATTCAAGAAGACAGACTAACTTATCAAGAAGAAAGTTTCTGTAAATTATGGTTACATTTATAAAAATACATATATCTATAAATGATCAAACCACAATATGGGAAAACAAGACTAAGATCTTTCAACCGTAACAAGCGGTCTTCGTCAGTTGGGTTTTTGACTCTAACGAAGACCGCTTGTTACGGTTGAAAGATCTTAGTCTTGTTTTCCCATTTCTTATTGTGGTTTGATGATTGATATATCTTCTTGACCACTGATTTTTCAAGTTCACAGAAGTCGTTCTTGAGGATTTTGACCATAAAAATTCAACTCCTGATTATATGCCGACGTTTATGTACGAAGGTTATGTAACCTTCCTTTATATTCGTATCTGTTATGATGCTGCTAGATAAAAGCATGGACAGTTAAATAGTGTTTCCTCTAAAACAAGCCTTGAAAATGCCAAACAACTTTGGTGAAACGTCAGCATATAATCAGGAGTTGAAGTTTTATTACCAAAATCCTCAAGAAACCCTTCTGTGAACTTATAAATATAAATAAATATGTATTTATAGATTCAAAGACAAAAAAAGTTGTCAATTTCCTTTACAATTTCATTAGTTCACCGGTTTTTGGGACAATAATAATGATGACAGGGGAAAAGAAATGATGGTGTGCAGAAACAGACACCAAGTTACACAGAATCCAATTGGGGAGGGGGGGGGGATGAATAACAAGATTAAAAAAGTTGTAAAAATATGTTTAGAAATAAAGAAACTTAAAATATAAGGTTAAAACAAAAAGACCTGAATTAATTAAGAATTGAAGGCAATTAAAAAAAATCTGGAGTGCCCTACACTCAACTTTACTATAAGTAACTTAATAGCAAATTTCTTGAGTATATAACACATAACGTAAATATCTAAATGGGATATGATTATTAGTCTTTCATTCCTGAGGTAGTACAGATAGTGACTGAAGGACATATCACTATATATGTCACTATATATATATATATATATATATATTATATATATATATCACTATATATATATAACGATTAAATTATTATATATATATATATATATATATATATATATATATATATATATATATATGCTTATTTTTGTACATCACACAGCTGATGCAAATAATTTCATTAGTATAACTACAGCAGTAATAACATTTTTGAAAAACCAATGTGAACATTTCTTGATACGAAATATTCTCCTACAAGCGAACATGGCTTTTGTTCAAATCGCCAGTGGATTTCTTACATCCTTTACTTGACGTCCTTCTACATTGAATATTAAAGTAACATTTTCAAATTTAAAACAGGAAAATACCTTTTTTTTCTCTGAAAAACATCATAAACAGCCAAGAAAAAATGTTGTTTTAAGATGATTTATAATTGAAGATGTACGATAATTAAATTTATTAATCTCTAAACGAAAGATTTCAATTTTGAATTATCTTTTACATTTTTGTGTTTTTATAGAATTATTGTACTAGGTATTTTATGGCTTCTTAGTATTTAATAAGATCATTTTCCTTCCCCTTTTACGAATTTTTACTGAGTGGCTGTTATCATTTTCCTGCACAATATTATTCCTCTTACATCTCATATAAGTCAATAAACAATTTAAATTGTTCCTTAATAAATATCAATCTTATCTCAGTGGATTCGCTCAAAAAATTTCTAAGTCAATGTAAATAATGTAAAAAAATATAAAAAATTCGAAAGTATAGCAGGTGATCTCTTAGTCTAGGATAAACAAACAGTTTTCATAGCATTATTGCTCTTTCCCGTAATTGAAACTTCATGAATTTTTTTTTATGAATTGCTAATTTTTTGTTCCATTTTTGGTCAAATTTTCATTATTTTTTAATTAGCCGTTTAGCGTCAAAAGAACATTTTCTAAAAACAGAAATCGTACTGTAACGCCCCTTTAGCAAATGTAATTTTGAAAAAAAATATCTCAACTCATTCTCCACATAATGTTCTATCTTTAGGCATAGTTTCATTTTGATCCATCAAACAGAATGGCTTGTATCGCTTTCACAAGGTTTGAGATTGAATTATAAGTCAACATTTTTACATTTTATTGAAAAGAAAAAATATTTCCCATTGTTTTGAAATTCTGAATATATTTTTCGTTTGTTGCATTTCTAACCTCAAATATAATGTCAAAATTTCAAAACTCTAATGTTATCAGTTTAGGAGAAATAAATGTTTTCTAAAAAACGGTTTTTGGCAAGAAAAGTGACTTTCCTATCATGCATTATTCTTCCCAAACAATAGGGATCTTCTTCCCTATGGGGCCCAATTTTGTGTAAAATATCAACTTGATCCATCAAAGATTCTGGACCGTAGCGTGGTAACAAGCAATATTAACACACTCACCCACCCACCCACACACACATACAGACATCATCGAAAAAACTTCATAAAACGACTTTTGGGGCCTCAAAACATGTAATTCCGTCAAAATCTCGAGATCGAATTTTTTTACGAATACTATACTTACTTGTAGTAAAGTAAAAATGAAGAATAATAACTGGAAGCAAGTTGGTTGAAAAAAGTTTGCAAGTAATGGAGGTAGTCTGTTGGTGGGGAGTTTTGTGAAGGGGTAGTTTTCACCCCCTCTGTGTTGCGATTTTGATTGGTTAATACTAAAGCTGAAGCCACGCCCATTTCAGTTCAACCCATCGCCACCACCACCCTTGTGTTCGGCCCAGAGTCAGTTCTACCTTGATTCCAGGTAGTCAAGGGTGTTTACATAATTCTTCGACACAAGCCATACTGTTTGACGGATCAAAATGAAACTATGCCTAAAGATAGAACATTATGTGGAGAATGAGTTGAGATATTTTTTTTCAAAATTACATTTGCTAAAGGGGCGTTACAGTACGATTTCTGTTTTTAGAAAATGTTTTTTTGACGCTAAACGGCTCATTAAAAAATAATGAAAATTTGACCAAAAATGGAACAAAAAATTAGCAATTCATAAAAAAAAATTCATGAAGTTTCAATTACGGGAAAGAGCAATAATGCTATGAAAACTGTTTGTTTATCCTAGACTAAGAGATCACCTACTTACTATACTTGTCGAATTTTTTATATTTTTTTACATTATTTACATTGACTTAGAAATTTTTTGAGCGAATCCACTGAGATAAGATTGATATTTATTAAGGAACAATTTAAATTGTTTATTGACTTATATGAGATGTAAGAGGAATAATATTGTTACATGTAAAAAAATCACCGGCAATAAACATAAATAAATTACCTTTGTCTTCCATGGCATGATGGCTAATTACTAATGTATACCTACCACCCTACCTCAACCTTCCCACTTCCATTTAATTTCTGTTTGTGTACTTTATACCTGCATCTAGTAAATAATACGCTTTTATTTCGTTTTTACTTTAGATTATTACAATTTATTAAATTGAAACCAGGCGATGTCCTATGTGGAGGCTGAACGCTTGTGTTAAATTAGTAACTTTTTATCTGTATATATATAATACAATGTTTGTCTATCTGGGTACATCAGCTCTAGTACTAATTAAAAATGGATTTATAGTATTTATAGAATTTGAAGTTTAGTTATACTTGTTAAAGATATAGTTTGTAGATAAATCTATTTGGGTATAGTCAACCCCTCCCCACCACCTGTGGATTACACTGAAATTTGTAGTGATAGTCAGGATAGTGCAGCATGAATGTCTCTGACTAACTGAATGTGGATATTACAAAATTAAAGTTTATCGGGACTCAGTCAATGGTTCTTCAGGTTCAAATTAAACTCTCATTGCCAACGTATCAATGATAGTGTACTTTGAACCTGAAGAACAACTGACTGAGTCCTGATAAACTTTAATTTTGTTTCCATTTCATGGTCGATACTTTTATGAATATTGATATTACAGCAACCTAGTTTAATGCACTAAGTAAACTGGAGATAACCAGCAAAAGGTTACAGAATAAGAAAGGTGATTAAACATTTACTATTTACGAGTATATTATTAATATGGCAAACCGTCATACCTCGTAAGATCATCTTACGAGGTATGAGGGTTTGCCATATTAATAATATAAATCATACTAACCTCAGTGGTAATAATAATATGCATGTATTAAACATTTAGTACTTTATAAATAAAAAAGATTTCACATAAACACTTGAAATAACAATCAATGATCAAACCACAATATGAAATGAGAAAACAAGGCTAAGATCTTTCAACCGTAACAAGCGGCCTTCGTCAGAGTCGAAAACCCACCTGAAACACTAGGTGCAGAAAACATCTGGTTAGGGGCTGAGAAGAGTGGGAGGGAAGAGAGGTATTTTAAAACGGTGGAAGTGCAGGAAAAGACAATGTCCAGAAATATATATATAAATATATATATATATAAATAAATATATATATATATATATATATATATATATATATATATATATATGAAATGGGAAAACAAGACTAAGATCTTTCAATCGTAACAAGCGGTCTTAGTCAGAGTAAAAAACCCAATTGACTCAGTTGGGGTTTTCACGCTGACGAGGCCGCTTGTTACGGTTGAAAGATCTTAGTCTTGTTTTCCCATTTATATTGTGGTTTGATCATTGAATGTTATTTCACGTGTTTATGTGAAATCTTTATATATATATTATTATTATTATAATAAATATAACCATAATTTTCAGGAAATTGCTTCTTGATAAGTTTCTCTGTCATCCTGAAAAACGTTTTCCTTTTTACATCTGAACTAGATAACATAGTTACGACAGTCAACATGTCTCAACCTAGAGCTGTCCAGGATGAGCATGACTGTCAAATTGTCAAATGCTTTCCTTTTACATAGGGAAAGTAGAATCAATTAGAAGGATTAATGTTGATGGTTTTAAGCAGGGCAGTGAGAGACCTATATGGTCCCTTTTACTATCTAGACCCCCAGTCTATTTGGTGTTCTGTAGATTTAAATAACTTCACAATTAGAAAATAGTCATACAATTTTAAAATATTTGATCTAGACAAGGCCAAATAGACCCGTCCCAGGAAGTAACAGTAAATCCTTGAGTCACTCCCTCCTCCCCAGCTTTGTACATACAACCTTCATCCTTCTAATTGTTTCTACTTTGCCTATAATAAAATAATATAATATAAAAGAAAAACATTTTACAATCATTCTCGTCCCGAAGATGGATCTAAGAAAGAGTTGAAACAAGTTTACTGTAGTATGTTACCTATTTCAGATAGAATAACGAAAGCGCTACTCAGAAAGACAAGTAAAACTTAACAATAAGCAATTTTCCGCAAATTACGGTTACATTTATAATAATATATGACTTAAAAAAAACCGTGTAAAAGAAATTTTTTGTAAAAATAAATAGCTGTTTGAGAAATGTTCCGTTTTTCTATCGACCAACCAGATGGTCTATTGATAAATTCATAGGAAGTGTATTTAAAAACTAAGAAGAAACCAATGTAATTTCATTTCAATTTCTTTTTAATTCATTATTGTCATCTTACTCGGGTTAGACGGCTTAACGTCTTCTCTGAGGGATGATATGATCGCATTTTTTTACCTCCCACATGAATAAATCGAATGTCTGAGTGGGTATTGAATCTGGAATCTAGCAGTCCAGAGGCGAACACGTAATCCATTGGGCTACTCTGGCCTCTAATTCATTATAACGTGATCATAAAGACTAATAAACTTTCCGGAATTTAAAGAGTCTTAGGTTTTTTATTGCAATATATATATTTTGTAAATCAAATGATAGTTTTAGTCATTTTCTCTTCTTTTGTCTGATGTACTTTAATACGAACTTTTAGGTCTTGTACATACATATTATTAAGAATTATAATATAACATCTGTTTCAGGGCTTTCAAATATGCCATGGACTAGGAGGGGGCACTGGGTCTGGGCTCGGGGCCTTAATAATGACGAAAATCAAGGAAATGTATCCTGACAAGATCCTGTCTACTTTCAGCGTCCTTCCATCCAAGAAGGTTTGATTCTTATTAATCTAACTAATGTAACATATTCTATTAATTATAAATTACCATTTTGAGTATTAATATTAAAATACAAGCTGTACTTAAATGTTAAATGTCCTTTACTAGCACACTACAATACCCTCTACTAGAAGAAGTGTTGATATGTCATCACTGTTTTGAAGTGTACAGAGTTCAATGGTACTTTCAAGTAACCTATAATCATCTTCAAAAAGCCCCTACATTTGTCTGAACTTGATTATATTATCATTCTGCACCACCATATCTGTAAGAAATTACATGTTCACTGTCGTTCAAAAAGAAATCTTGACGTGATTTTTGTAGTGATCTTTAGTAATGAACTGTTTTACTACGTTAGTAATGAAAAATATGACCTGTTTTATTCTAAGATATATAATATCGTCAATAATGATTACATATATATATTATATAACAAGATTTCACAATTTCCTAACTTCCTAACGAGGGCAATAGCCTAATCGAACTGGGTTGACAGCCAGTAGATTGTTTTTTTACCTTTTCTTATTGTACTCTTTCGTTTCCTCAAACATCTCTTCCTGGAGTATTGTCCTTTCCTGCACTTTACACCCTTTCAAAATACCACTCCTCCCTTCCACTCCTCTCAACCCTTCACCATGTTGTTTCTGCATCTAGTGTTTCAGTTGGGTTTTTGACTCTGACGAAAACAGTTTGTTACGGTTGAAAGATCTTAGTCTTTTTTTTTACTTATTTCTTATTGTTATTTGATCATTTATATATTATATATCACACCATACATATTACATTTTATTAAAAAACAGAGCATTGTTTGGCATTCTCAAGGCTGAAGTATTGAACAAATATGAATCAAATCAAATAAAGCAAAAGAAAACCAAACATAGACAGTGTTGTTGTTTTTATAGAACAGATGTGTTTCGAACATAATTACTTTTAGGTATTAATTATTAAGACTAAAACAATTTAAAAAATGTAGTAATACTGCAAAAAGTAACTCTGCGAGGATACCTCCATAGAGCATTCAAGGAAACAGAAAACGAAAAAGACAATAAACAAAGATACAAACAATACAAAAAGAAAAATATCAGCAAATTCAGAGGAAATGAAAAATCTACAAATTTATTGTCTCTTTTCTTAGACAAGGAAGGAAAACTAGTCCTTGTCTTATTTATTCCAATCTCCTGCAATTAATGTATTTTCTTTTATGTAGTATCTCTATTTTTTAGTTTCCTTTCTGTTCCTTTTATTTAATCTGCCTTCTTTTGTTTCAACCGTATTTATTATATAGCAATTAATTTGAACTTACAGAATTAATTTGAATTTTCAAAACAAAAAAAATAATTACGTTGTAGATTTTTAAATACCATAATTCCCCTGAATTTACTTATATATTTTACTTATTTGTACTGTCTGTATTTCTGTTTATTATGTTTTTTTCTGTTTCCTTGAATGTTCTGTGCAGCTATCCTCGCAGAGTTATTTTGTATTATTACTAATCTGTTTAAATTGTTTTAGCGTCAGTAATGTATAAAATTAATTATGTTATAAAGACTTATGTTCTATAAATAAAAACAAAACTACTTTACTTGTTTTTGCTTTTATTTCTGTTTGTTGCATATTGTGTTTTTTATTTTTTGTGTTAGTGATATTCTTTTGATGTATTTTTTTTCAAAAATTTGTTTATAACAGTAGTTATTTTTTCAATAAATATTTTTTTAGCTTTGAGAATGCTGAACGATATTCGTCTAAAAATCGGCTTATAATCAGTAGTCTTTAATCTTTGGACCTAATCCTCAAGAACTGTATTGAATTATATAACTACAGTTCATTTATACTTATTATTTGCGTACTACTTACTATTTAGCAATTTGGAATGATACAGTATTATTTATTTGTTTATTGAGGGTGATAATATTACTGAGTCCCAAGAACTATTGTACTTCCCCCTTTCTGTACTATAGTACCCCAGGTAGCTTCAACGTCTCCAAGAAGCTCAGCACTTTTGCTGGGTCTAACGATAAAAGCTCTTCTATGGTTTTGTTGAGTGTCTCGAAGCACCTGTCTCTGTGTAACACAATGGATTGACAGTCAGACAGCAAGTGGAACGGTGTTTCTTCCTCCACCTTCTTGCAGAATCTGCACAAAAGTGTTTGACTGATCAAATAAAACATCAGTTAGTTGTTAACGAGTTTGATATTATGTTACTTATAATAGAGTTGATTGCAGGCCACTCAAGATGTTTTATTTTATTTTTTATTCCGGTTCGAACTGACATATTATAGGTAAAGCAGTACAGCGTCTATAGGGATAGCTGTTATGTTAATAATTAAATACCAAATTAACTTTAGCTAAAGATAACACGACATTCACTGATTGTTTTTCACAGTACACGACATTGACGGTACGAAGTTTTTCGGCTCAGTTAGTTATTAATATTATCATCCACAGTGCTCTTTGGATACACAAGTCATCTTCTCGCACATCATCATGTTCAAAGGAAAAATGTGAAAACAACCCCTAAGGATTTGCAAATGAGTAAATTATTATTTAAGAATTAATATTTTTAATATGCAATTATTATTACTTTACTATAAGTAAAGTATAGTGATCGTGAAAAAATTCGATCTCGAGATTTTGACGGAATTACATGTTTTGAGGTCCCAGAAGTCGTTTTATGACGTTTTTACGATGATGTCTGTGTGTGTGTGGGTGGGTGGGTGGGTGGGTGGGTGAGTGTGTTAGCATTGCTTGTTACCACGCTACGGTCCAGAATCTTTGATGGATCAAGTTGATATTTTACACAAAAATGGGCCTCATAAAGACGAAGATCCCTATTGTTTGCGAAGAATTATGCATAATGGGAAAGTCACTTTTTTTGCCAAAAACCGTTTTTTTTTAAAACATTTATTTCTCCTAAACTGATAACCCTAGAGTTTTGAAATTTTGACATTATCTTTGAAGTTACAAATCGAAAAAAACGAAAAATATATTCAGAATTTTAAAACAACAGAAAATATTTTTTTTTTCAATAAAATGTAAAAATTTTGACTTATAATTCAATCTCAAACCTTGTGAGAGCGATACAAGCCATACTGTTTGACGGACAAAGATGAAACTATGCCTATAAATAGAACATTATATGGAGAATGAGTTGAGATATTTTTTTCTAAAATTACATTCGCTAAAGGGGCGTTACAGTACGATTTGTGTTTTCAGAAAATGTTTTTTTGACGCTAAACGGCTCGTTAAAAAATAATGAAAATTTGACCAAAAATGGAACAAACCATTAGGAAGTTACAGAAAAAAAATCATGAAGTTTCAATTACGGGAAAGAGCAATAACGATATAAAAACTCTTTGTTTACCCAAGACTAAGAGATCACCTGCTGTACTTGTCGAATTTTTTGTATTTTTTCTTTACTATAAGTAAAGTATAGTGATCGTGAAAAAATTCGATCTCGAGATTTTGACGGAATAGCATGTTTTGAGGTCCCAGAAGTCGTTTTATGAAGTATTTACGATGATGTCTGTGTGTGTGTGGGTGGGTGGGTGGGTGGGTGGGTGGGTGGGTGGGTGGGTGGGTGGGTGCGTTGGTGGGTGCGTGTGTTAGCATTGCTTGTTACCACGCTACGGTCCAGAATCTTTGATGGATCAAGTTGATATTTTACACAAAAATGGGCCCCATTTAGACGAAGATCCCTATTGTTTGGGAAGAATTATGCATGATGGGAAAGTCACTTTTTTTGCCAAAAACCGTTTTTTTTAAAACATTTATTTCTCCTAAACTACTAACCCTAGAGTTTTGAGATTTTGACATTATCTTTGAGGTTACAAATGAAACAAACGAAAAATAAATTCAAAATTTTATATCAACAGGAAATATTTTTTTTTCAATAAAATGTACAAATTTTGACTTATAAATCAATCTCAAACCTTGTGAGAGCGATACAAGCCATACTGTTTGACGGACAAGAATGAAACTATGCCTACAAATAGAATATTATATGGCGAATGAGTTGAGATATTTTATTTTGAAATTACTTTCGCTAATGGGGCGTTACAGTACGATTTGTGTTTTCAGAAAATGATTTTTTGACGCTAAACGGCTCGTTAAAAAATAATGAAAATTTGACCAAAAATGGAACAAAAAATTAGCAATTTATAAAAAAAAAAATCATGAAGTTTCAATTACGGGAAAGAGCAATAACAATATAAAAACTGTTTGTTTATTCTAGACTAAGAGATCACCTGCTATACTTGTCGAATTTTTTGTATTTTTTTTACATTGTTTACATTGACTTAGAAATTTTTTGAGCTAATCCACTGAGATAATAAAATTGATGTTTCTAATGGAAAAATGAAAATATATTATTGACTTATAAGAGATGTAAGAGGAATAATATTGTGCAGGTAAATGATAACACTCATTAAAAAAAAATTCGTATATATGTTATTTGACAAAGGGGAAGGAAAATGATCTTATTAAATACTAAGAAGCCAGAAAATTCCCAGTATAATAATTCTGTTAAAAACCAAAAATGTAAAAGATAATTCAAAATTGAAATCTTTCGTTTAGAGATTAATAACTGTAATTATCGTACATCTTTAATTAACAAATCACCTTAAAACAACATTTTCTTCGCTGTTTAAGAAGTTTTTCAGAGAAAAAAAGGGTATTTTCCTGTTTTAAATTTGAAAATTTTACTTTAATATTCAATGTAGAAGGATGTCAAGTAAACGATGTAAGAAATCTACTGGCTATTTGAACAATAGCCATGTTCTCTTGTAGGATACTATTTCGTTTCAAGAAATGTTCACTTTGGTTTTTCAAAAATGTTATTACTGCTGTAGTTATACTAATGAAATTATTTGCAAATAATAAATTATTTGTGATGTACAAAAATAAGCTTATAAATTGATATGTCCTTCAATCACTATCTGTACTACCTCAGGAATGACAGGCTAATTATTATATCCCATTTAGATGTTTACGTTATGCTTAAATGAGACGTTATGTTTTATATACTCAAGAAATTTGACATTAAGTTACTTATAGTAAAGTAGAGTGTAGGCCACTCCAGATTTTTTACATTGTTTACATTGACTTAGAAATTTTTTGAGCGAATCCACTGAGATAAAATTGATGTTTCTAATGGAAAAATGAAAATATATTATTGACTTATAAGAGATGTAAGAGGAATAATATTGTGCAGGTAAATGATAACACTCATTAAAAAAAAATTCGTATATATGTTATTTGACAAAGGGGATGGAAAATGATCTTATTAAATACTAAGAAGCCATAAAATTCCCAGTATAATAATTCTGTTAAAAACCAAAAATGTAAAAGATAATTCAAAATATAATCTTTCGTTTAAAGATTAATAACTGTAATTATCGTACATCTTTAATTAACAAATCACCTTAAAACAACATTTTCTTCGCTGTTTAAGAAGTTTTTCAGAGAAAAAAAGGGTATTTTACTGTTTCAAATTTGAAAATTTTACATTAATATTCAATCTAGAAGAATGTCAAGTAAACGATGTAAGAAATCTACTGGCTATTTGAACAATAGCCATGTTCTCTTGTAGGATAATATTTCGTTTCAAGAAATTTCACATTGGTTTTTCAAAAATGTTATTACTGCTGTAGTTATACTAATGAAATTATTTGCAAATAATAAATTATTTGTGATGTACAAAAATAAGCTTATAAATTGATATGTCCTTCAAACACTATCTGTACTACCACACGAATGCAATGCTAATAATGATATCCCATTTAGATATTTATGTTATGCTTAAATAATACGTTATGTTTTATATACTCAAGAAATTTGACATTGAGTTACTTATAGTAAAGTAGAGTGTAGGCCACTCCAGATTTTTACAGCTATATTTCTTTTTACTTTACTATAAGTAAAGTATAGTGATCGTGAAAAAATTCGATCTAGAGATTTTGACGGAATTACATGTTTTGAGGTCCCAGAAGTCGTTTTATAACGTTTTTACGATGATGTCTGTGTGTGTGTGGGTGGGTGGGTGGGTGGGAGGGTGTGTGCGTGGGTGGGTGGGTGCGTGTGTTAGCATTGCTTGTTACCACGCTACGGTCCAGAATATTTGATGGATCAAGTTGATATTTTACACAAAAATGGGCCTCATAAAGACGAAGATCCCTATTGTTTGGGAAGAATTATGCATGATGGGAAAGTCACTTTTTTTGCCAAAAACCGTTTTTTTTAAACATTTATTTCTCCTAAAGTGATAACCCTAGAGATTTGAAATTTTGACATTATCCTTGAGGTTTCAAATGCAACAAACGAAAAATATATTCAGAATTTTAAAACAACAGGAAATATTTTTATTTCAATAAAATGAAAAAAATTTGACTTAGAATTCAATCTCAAACCTTGTGAGAGCGATACAAGCCATACTGTTTGACGGACAAGAATGAAACTATGCCTATAAATAGAACATTATATGGAGAATGAGTTGAGATATTTTTTTCTAAAATTACATTCGCTAAAGAGGCGTTACAGTACGATTTGTGTTTTCAGAAAATGTTTTTTTGACGCTAAATGGCTCGTTAAAGAATAATGAAAATTTGACCAAAAATGGAACAAAACATTAGGAAGTTACAGAAAAAAAATCATGAAGTTTCAATTACGGGAAAGAGCAATAACGATATAAAAACTCTTTGTTTATCCTAGACTAAGAGATCACCTGCTATACTTGTCGAATTTTTTGTATTTTTTTACATTGTTTACATTGACTTAGAAATTTTTTGAGCAAATCCACTGAGATAAAATTGATATTTATAAAGGGATAATTAAAATGTTTATTGACTTATATGAGATGTAAGAGGAATAATATTGTGCAGGAAAATAATAACATTCACTCAGAAAAAATTCGTATATATGTTATTTGACAAAGGGGAAGGAAAATGATCTTATTAAATACTAAGAAGCTTACTATTATTATTATTATTATTATTTTAAAGATTAAAATTCCCAGTTTAATAATTCTATAAAAGACCAAAAATGTAAATGATAATTGATAATTGGAATCTTTCGTTTAGAGATTAATAAATGTAATTATCGTACATCTTTAATTAACAAAGCACCTTAAAATAATATTTTCTTCGCTGTTTAAGATGTTTTTCAGAGAAAAAAATGGTATTTTCCTGTTTCAAATTTGAAAAGTTTACTTTAATATTCAATGTAGAAGGATGTCAAGTAAACGATGTAAGAAATCTACTGGCTGTTTGAACGAAAGCCATTCTTTTGTAGGAGAATAAATCGTTTCAAGAAATGTTCACTTTGGTTTTTCAAAAATGTTATTACTGCTGTAGTTATACTAATGAAATTATTTGCAAATAATAAATTATTTGTGATGTACAAAAATAAGCTTATAAATTGATATGTCCTTCAATCACTATCTGTACTACCTCAGGAATGAAAGGCTAATAATTATATCCCATTTAGATATTTACGTTATGCTTAAATGAGACGTTATGTTTTATATACTCAAGAAATTTGACGTTAAGTTACTTATAGTAAAGTAGAGTGTAGGCCACTCCAGATTTTTTTTGTTATGCTTTAATGAGACGTTATGTTTTATATACTCAAGAAATTTGACATTAAGTTACTTATAGTAAAGTAGAGTGTAGGCCACTCCAGATTTTTCTTTTTTAAATGAAAACAAATCAACATGCGGCAAACAGTAACATATTTTTCTCTAAATCATTACTTATAAAGTCTTGTTATAGTGTGATATTAACTCATATTGGGAAATTTCAAAAATTACTTCTCCACATGCAGTACGTATTTTTATTAGAGACGTAATTTTTGAAATTCTCCAATATTTTTTTTTTTTAATATTATAATAGCATAATTGATTTGTTTTCAGAGGAAAAATCCATAGATATCTCTGAAAGTATCATCTATTTGTGATTGCATTTTTAAAATTAGTTCTACAGACAACTAATGTATAACTAATTTTACTTGCTTAATATAATATTGATTAATATTATCGAAAATATTTTTTACAACCCAACGACGTAAACTGTAACCTCTGAAGCTACTGTCAAATTGCCTCAAATGATACCGTTCTATCTCTTCCTACATTTAAAAGTTGCAAGAGGAATAAACAGTAATAAACAGTAAACTCTTATTCTTTACCTTTTGAATTTTGATATAATTTGTTAGGAGTTAAATGATTGTTTGTTATAAGTACAAGAAATCAATGATAGGAAAAAAACATTTTGCATGTATAAACTAACGCTTAAAAAAATCTATTCTAGGGATAGTAAAGAATCTAGAAATGAAAACCGATAAAACAGCTGGGGACGTTATAAAATCATTTATATTATCAAATGGGTTTTTTTCTTTATGTTGGTTTATTAATGACCAAACCACAATATGAAACGGAAAAACAAGACTAAGATCTTTCAATCGTAACAAGCGGTCTTCGTCAGAGTAAAAAACCCAACAGAAATACTAGATGCAGAAAACATCTGGTGAGGGGTTGAGAAAAGTGGTAGGGAAGAGTGGTATTTTAACATGGTGAAAGTGCAGGAAAGGACTAATGTCCAGAAAGGGATGTTTGGGGAAACAAAGGAGTACAGTAAGAAAAAGTAAAAAAACTATCCGCTAGCTGTCAACCCTCTTTGAAGAGTCTATTGTCCAACGACAATATCAAGTTTGAAGAGACCGTTACTAATGTTTATAATATTTGATCTATTAAATTTAATTAGAGACGATTCAATAATCGTCTTTTAAGATACTCTTCCCTCCCATTCCTCTCAACCCCTCGCTAGATGTTTTCTGCATCAAGTGTTTCAGTTGGGTTTTTGATTCTAACGAAGACCGCTTGTTACGGTTGAAAGATCTTAGTCTTGTTTTCCCATTTCATATTGTGGTTTGATCATTGATTGTTATTTCACATGTTTATGTGAAATCTTTTTATGATTTATTAATATAGAGGTACCTCGACATATGAGTTAAGGGCTAAGTTTGGATATAGTATAACCCTTGTTTTATTAGATTATATCATAGTCTACCACATGAGTAATAATATGAAACCTAGTAATACAGTCCAACAGTCCAAAAAGATTAAAAAAAAACATATTTTTCAAAGATATGTCAATAATTGATTCTAACAAACATAATGCATTAGTAAGAATAAATAAAACATATGAACTATTCAAATGATGAATTATGAAAAACGGTAAATCAGCTGAGGAAGATTATATTAATCATTTATTTATGTTATTGACCTATAGGATTTTTATTATGTCGATTTATTTAAATGATGGTACATCGATTTATGAGTTTAGTTAGTTCCAGAACTAAGCTCAAATATGGAATAACTCGTTAGTCATACAATTAACCCCATGGGAAAGGTATTAATCCTTGCAATATGTTCGGAACATTAAGAAAATCCTTAATTTTGGGAAACAGATGTAAATTGACGATAACATTAATAATAATGAAAGGGGTATAATAACCTATAATGAATGGTGTATAACCTATAATGAATAATAACCTATAATGAATGGTGTTTAAACCTATAATGAATAATAACCTATAAAGAATGGTGTTTAAACATAACACATTGAAATGGAGACTGATAAATATTGTGTCTAATGAAATAAAATCAAGAATTTAAGTATATGGGATATAGTTAATATGAGTCTCTATTTACCAAAGAAACAGCCTGAGGAATTTAAAAAAATTATTCTAAAAAAAATTAAAGAAATTCATTTTTTAAATTGCATGAATACGCAAACTTAAAACATTATATATTACCGAACAACACTAATTTTGCAGTAATTACTTTTAACAGTACTTTCAATACTGCTTTAAAAATATTAATATTACTTTTATAGTTTTATGTTTTAAATAAAAGAATGAATTTCTAACGAAAAGTTCCTCATATCCGTGATTTTCTGCCATGATGAAGCGATGTACTCGTATCTTGGGTTTTCAGCTCTTATAATAGAGTCGACTATCTGTGGCAATTCACCTCTTATCACGAAAATATCGTAAAGTAGTACCTCGACTTACCAACTTACCAACACACGACTATTTCGGTATACGATGGAAATTCCTCTCGATATACGATGATTTGATGTAGGATATACGATTAAGTATCGCATAGCGATAGTAATAAAACGAGTAGAAGTGAAGTAAAGAAAAAGCCTGAAGTGAGTAAAGATGAAAATAAAAAAAAGAAAAAAAAATTAAATAACAAAAATCTGGAGTGGGCTACACTCAACTTTACTATAAGTAACTTAATATCAAATTTCTTGAGTATATAACACATAACGTCTCATTTAAGCATAACGTAAACATCTAAATGGGAATAATTATTAGTTTTTCATTCCTGAGGTAGTAGAGATAGTGATTGAAGGACATATCAATATATAAGCATATTTTTGTACATCACACAGCTGATGCAAATAATTTCATTAGTATAACTACAGCAGTAATAACATCTTTGAAAAACCAGGACATTGGGACTAGACCTTCTGTTAACCTCATTTCGTTAAATGCCTTGGTTATTTCTAACTTTGTATGTCTCCTACATACCTTCTCTAATTGTCTTATAAGAGTCTCCCACTTCATATTGGATGGCATTTATATATTAATATATATTTATATATATAAAAGTATCGACCATCATAAAGTAGAAAGAAAATAAAAGTTTATCAGTACTCGGTCAGTTCTTCAGGCTCAAATTAAACACTTTTGATATATGTTTGTTATTTGATTATTGAATTATTTCTTATATTTCCCCCCTGTATTTTACGCCAATCAAAAAGATTTTAAATAAAAACCGAAACGTTGAATCAGATTCGAAAAACCGAATCTGAATAACTGACCGAGTATATAGTAATTATATAGTAGCTCAGTTTGCTTCTCAAAGTGAGTACTTCGCACTACTTCCAGATGACGACGGATGTCGAAATATCGAAGTGAGTTCTGTAGTGACTTTCTCTGTTCTTTCCTATGTGTTAAAGTTTATATATATGATTCGTTACAATGGTGACCAATAGGAGAGTAGAGTTTTTAGGTCCATGCGTGCGGTCTCAGTTACACATATATACTGATACATATATACATATATACACATAATATACACATCTAATTGTGTGTGTGTATGGCAACCACAGACGTTTCATTTTAAAACACATAGTAATAGGAAAATGAGGGGAAATTGTAAAGAAGAGAGAAACTGAAATATCAGTAATTATATCTATATTTTAGAGTCCATGGAAACCATAGTAATAATAAATAAAACAAATAATATTACCGTAATTTCAATCGACTAATTCCCAACTCTAGTAGGTGGTATGGTGGGGGGCAAATCGTAAAAAGACAACCTGACTTGATTTAAAAACGATATGGCCTGAAATATTGGCTTGGTGCGTATAAAGGTCAACACAGGTATGGTGGGGGGTTTTAATTTCGGAATTAAACTCTCATATCAAAACATTGGACATATTTTATAAGTCATCAAAACATACTTTTTCATTACTCATGCTCACTTCCTCCCCAAATCTAGTTTATATTTACTTATTATTTTTAGTACAATACCTTAATATTCATTTATAAATATTAATTTATTTATTATTATTAATATTATTATGTTGATTTTATTTATTTATTTATTAATTTACTTTTATTATTTTTATTTTTTATTTATGAATTTATTTTTTACTAAAGAGATATCCATAGACCCTGAATAGACCCCTTGGTGATCATAGACCCCCCATGAAGTCCCATAGACCCCCAGGGGGTCCACATGGACCCCTTTGAGAATAGCTGGTCTAGTATAAGAGGTATAAGTTATACCACAGGTAAGTATTTATCAAGAGAAAAAAAAACGCCGATCACTCAAATACGAGTCTAACCTTTATCCCTCTCATATAAAAACAACACATGCTACATAGTCAAAACTATGAACATATGAGCCGTTTTCTTTGAAAGTGGTGTAAGTCCATTACACAAAAACATATGTAACGATAAAAATATATACATTTTACTAAGAAATGTTCAAAAATTAGTCTACTAAAATTATAAACTTGAAAGTTAGTTAGAATTTATAAACTTACCAAAAAAAATGTTAAAATTCAATGAAAGTTTTAACCGATTTTTAGAAAACCGTTTTTATATATAACTTCACGGTAATTTTTATAATTTTTATCGTTACCTATTTTTGTGTCAAAACGACATTACACCAGTTTTTAAGAAAACAGCTCATATAATTGTAAAAAATGTACCAACACAACAACAAGACATTTTGAAATGACGGTGTATAGAGGGCGCGAAATTCAAAAGTGGCTTACGTTTTGATCACACCTCGCATATAAAGGTTATTAATATTATTGAATCACTAGTTGTGAAATCCGTAATGTGTGGTATTTACTTATTCTGAGGTAAAATGGATAAACAAACAAAAGTCTCCACCCAAATGAAGTTTTATTCAAAACAACAACAACGTGTTTCGAACACTTTGTGTTCATTATCAGGAAGACACCAATGATGTTGTGCTGAAGGGTTGGTGTCTTCCTGATGATGAGCACAAAGTGTTCGAAATGCGTTGTTGTTGTTTTGAATAAAACTTCATTTGGGTGGAGACTTTTCTTTGTTTGTCCATTTTACCTCAGAATAATTTTATTGAGTTTAAGTAGAAATCCTCTGGAGATGTTTTGCAAACAGTTTGTTAGTCATAACGCTGTCACTGTCACAATCCCTGTATTATTGAATCCGACTTAATTGTGTATATAGTTTATTATAATTATAATTAAGTATCCAGCTAGTAACAGAAAGAGATTACAATTGTTAAATAACCCATTGTAAAGCTTGAAATATCTTTGTTGTATCGGTATTCACAAAGAAATAATCAGTATGCCGTCGTATTGATTTAAAACTCATCCTGGGTCAGCGTGGTGAACTGCAAACAGTTTTGAATGCCCTTTTAATGCACTGTTACCTCGACCTAAAAACGTACCGATATACCAATATTTTGATAGAGGACGTAAATTTCTAACAAAAAGACGTTTTGATATACAAATATTTACTCGAGATACGACGTTCGATGAAGAGTCGGATAGCGATAGGAAAGAAACGAGTGGAAGTGAAGCAAAGAGAAAAAGTCTGAAGTGAGAGAGGGAAAAAGATAAGGATGAATATTAGAAAAAAATCAAAAAATAGAAACAAAAATCTCTCCCTGTGCTAACTTAGTAAACTAGGTTTCGTATGCTCCACGTCCCATCATATCCCCCTCTGCGCTCTACACCCTCCTCTGCCTCCGACCTTTATTTACCTGTCTCAAAGATAAGGCGTTGTTCTATGTTTTATTTCTTATTTATTTCTACTTTTATTTATTTCAAAATTTGTCTAATTTAACTGCTTCCTATCCATATGTATTATACTATTTCACAATAAACAAGTGAAATAAAATTACTCTAAACAACAGTAACAAATCAGAGAAAATACTAAAATCTTTCAACCGTTACAAACTATCTTCGTCAGAGTCAGAACTGATACTGTATCAGTTTTGACTCTGACAAAGACAGCTTGTTTCGTTTGAAAGATTTTAGTATTTTCTCTGATTTGTTACTGTTGTTTAGAGTAATTTTATTTCACTTGTTTATTGTGAAATAGTATAATACATATGAATAGGAAGCAGTTAAATTAGACAAATTTTGAAAGAAATAAAAGTATAAATAAATAAGAAATAAAACATAGAACAACGCCTTTTTTTTTGCGACAGGTGTTCAAACTTAGTTTTGTTTCTGATTTCTTACTGTGGTTTGGTGGTTGATTTGTAGACACTCGTAATTGTTATTAATACTTACATTTATGTAATAGCTATTAAGGATTGACCGTAGATTTTTGGGCTGTTTGATTGATTAATGGAAAAATAATAATGTATTCTTATTGGACAATTAGTCTTGACATACTAGCATTTCGATATACGAAGTCAGTCCAGAACGAATTAAATTAATCCGAGGTACCACTTACTGAATTCAACTTTAAACAGAAAAAAGAAATAATAATGCTTTGTCCGAAGATTTTGAATAACATTATAACAGTGCTTTGACGATTTAATGAGCTAATTTTAAAACAGATATATGGTTTATGTATCTCTGGGAATGTATCCAAACTGGGAATGTGATAATACAGACATTTATAGGAACTCAAGGGAATGACATTTGCAAACTAACTTTCTGTTTCCAGTGCTAATTAATTTTCTTAATATTCTAACCTCCTCTAGAGACACTGTACGATAAATAATACAGCTATAATGTATGCCCGTTAGTAATAAACTAAAACCAGTGATAGCAAAATATTTAGATTTAAATTTTTCAAAAATAAATGAGTTTAAAATAAATCTGTAAACTTTTATTAAGTTATAAACTTTACTGGAGATATTTTCATCTGTGTGACATCAAGTAAACTACTCTAATGTGCTTAGCTAAGTCAGCTGAGCATGCAATGTAGAAAATAGTGTTTATCCTTTGATTATATTTAGGTATTCCTCTCAGAGACAGAGTCGGGATTTTTGAATAAATTAGCTACATTTTTATTCGTTTTACCTTAATTCCATTTGTAAAGTTTGAACTGAAGTCAACCAACAGTAATTTTTTAACACTATGTTTTTTTAAATAATTTGTATAGCCATTAGTTTATATAACAAATTGAATAATGTACCAACCGTTTGATTTAATAGGTGTGTTATATATTCGGGATTCGGATAATTGTTTAAGCTCAAAATCAAACTTTCGTTGTTGACGTTTCGATTTTATTTTAAAACCTTTTTAATAATAGGCCTACAAAGAAAGGATAATAAGAAATGATATATCAACATATGCATATTAATATAGAACACCGTATGCATATTAGTATTTGAGAGATCAGTTCAATTCATGTGGTTTCAACTGTTTTATTTGAAAGGTCTTAGTCTTTTTTCTGATTTCTTACTTTGGTATAGACGTTGGTTTTTATTTCATGTTTATTGCAAAACCTTGTTATACTATCTCATGTCTTTATTCATCAAGATTCGTCGATGAAAGCTCTTCAAAAAGGTTAAACGAAAGACAATATCGTGTACTTTCTCCCCAGACTTTTAGAGTTGAAAAACGAATAGTATACAAAACGTATTGTTTTATAGACTGGAACAAAAAATTTACATTTTCTCCTTCTATTACACACTTTAAAATGGTATATTTTCAACATTTTTGTCATTCCATCGTCTGCAGATTCCAAGACATATATCAATTTAATGATTTCCTTTGAGTAAGTTATTAGTATTTACTATTTACAAAATGTGATCTACAAAAAGTTTTTTTTTTCTATTATCTAAAAAGATTGTTATTATGAATAATAACCACATTTATTAAATAATCGCAACATATATACATTCTTACGATTTCATCATGTAAACGTAGAAGCTCAATCTATAGATTTAGCTATAAGTTCTATGTATAATCAATAATATTTATTAGTTGAAATATATATATATATATCTTTTCAAATTTGAAAATATTTCAAATTTGGAATTCTGATCATTACGGAGACATGCATGACTTGTTAGTTGCCAGATGAGCGAAAGCATAGTAAGATTAGTATTGTAGAAGTGTCTAATACCATAAGTATACTTTATATAGGTGTATACTACCTATTGTGGTATACCTACAATAGTACACTTAATCGTATTGGACAGTACAGTGACACATTTTTGTTTGTTTGAGTCGGTGCCGACAACCACCTGCACATCTTGTCACTATTCAGTTGGCTCAGGTGATTCGAATTGCAGGAACTCGTATTGGCACTAAGAATGGAGTAATGTTGTGAGCCGATACTCGTGGCACTGAAGACTAGAGGATACTGTAGAGCAGGGATCTTCAACCTTTTTTACATCGATGAAGTTTTGATTAACGGGATAATTAAACAGATGAAGACTTCATCATTAAACACATTCAGGGTTGCCATCAATTCTGGAAATTTCAATCAGCCAAGTTAACAAGTATTTATTGTTTTTTTAGTTCACTTGCTCTCCGAAGATGTGTTAACGAAAGGCCTTAGAGCATTGTTTCAAAAATTGTTTTCATTGAGGTAAATTAATCCATCTATTATATCAAGTGTTATTTTGATTATTATTCATTCATGGATGCCACGCGTACTAAATTTCTTGAGTTTTCCTATCGTTTTCCTCAATTAAAATCTGTTATTCTTTCTTTTCGGCATGCACTTGTTAAAGCTCACGTTACAAAATTGAAATTGAAGTTTCTAAAGGATTGTCTTGCTGAACAGGTTGTACCAAAATCTTTGTTACCAAAATGTTTTTACAAAATTATTAACAGTCCATTTGAGAATTTTCAAAGGTTACTAATGAAAAAGTATATTTCTGTTTGTTCTGATGACGTCAAGTTGTTTTTTCATAACTGTCTCATGATGAAGAGAGAAATAGAATTACGAATACCTTCTTCGTGGAAAGGTATGGACTTACGATTTCTGTTATGAAGCGATGAGAATAAAACGACGTAGAACAAATGAGTATCAAAAAGAAAACTTCAATCATTGATTAAAAATAGTCCATGGCATAAATTGTGGGAACAAAAAACTTATCATTAATATGACGAACAAGCCATTAAATAGTATTGAAATTTCGGCTTTAGGATTTGGTTTTAGTTTTGTACCAAATGATAAAGGAATTAATTATTTAGAATTAGCTAATAGTTTCTCTCAAATGGAAAAGATGAACATTGATGAAACTAAAATTGCAATGTGCAAAGGATACATTTATAGATCAATTAAAGAGATAGCTCCTCATTGTCCGAAAAGATTTACTGAAGTTTATAAACAACTAAAAAGTAACAAAGGAATAAAAGTCACAAAAGCTGACAAAACAGGAGCCATAGTACTTATGAACAAGATAGATTACACTGCCAAAATGGAACTATTGTTATCTGATAATAGTATATACGAGGTATTAAACTCAGACCCCACTGAAAATTATAACAATCTGTTCATCAAAATTTATTGAGAGATCTGCATCATTACCCTACATGTATGGTTTGATTAAAACACATAAGGATGGTTGTCCAGCCAGACAGATTGTTAGTTCAATTGGATCAGCTGGATACAAGTTATCAAAATGGTTAGTACGAGTTTTGTCTCCATTAGTGGGTACCATTTCTAATAGTCACATCAAGAATAATATTGATCTTTTATCAAAGCTAAATTCTTGTTGTTATCAAAATAGTAAATTAGTGAGCTTCGATGTCAAATCTCTCTTTACGAATGTTCCTGTTGAAGATGTGTTGAATTTCCTAGAGACAGAACTAGGCAAACATGTTCAAAATTTACCAGTTTCTATCCCAGAATTAATCGAGTTGATTCGTTTGTGTGTATTGGATGGCTGTTTTTCGTTTCAAGAAAAATTTTATAAACAAAAGTTTGGATTGGCTATGGGAAATTGTCTCTCCCCAGTTTTAAGTAATATCTATATGGAATATTTTGAGATCACCTACCTACCTACAATACTACCTACTAATGCTAAATGGTTTAGATATGTCGATGATATATTATGTATTTGGCCTGAAAATGAAAATGTTAACACCTTTTTGGATACCCTCAATACGGTTGTACCATCCATAAAATTTACAATAGAACATGAAAACAATAATAAACTTCCTTTCTTGGATGTACTTTTACATAGGAATGGTGATAAATTAAAGTACAGTATTCATAGGAAGTCAACCAATGTTTCATCTTATGTTCATTTCTTCTCGGCTCATCCACTTAAAACTAAAAAGTCAGTTTTTAGTAGCATGTTCTTAAGAGCTTTCAAAATTTGCAGTGAGGAATTTTTAGATGAAGAAATCAAAAATATTTACAAAATTGCAGATTCTTTAATGTATCCAAAAAAGTTAATCGACAATATCATAAAAAAGGTGAAACAATCCATGATATTAAATAATGAAGAACAGTTCACAAGAAGGAATTTGTTAGTCATTCCATATAGTCCTTGTTTGAAAGATATGCCTTCATTTATGAAAAGATTGGACGTTTCTGTTGTGTTCAGTAATGATGGTAACTTGTTTAACAGACTTGTCAATAATAAGCCAAAAAGAAAGGACTGTTGTGTATACAGGATACCATCTACTGACTGTGAAATGTCTTACATTGGACCGACGAGCAAAGGTCTTCTTACAAGGATAAAACAGCACAAATATTCCATCAGAAGAGAGGACGAAAAGAGTGCCTTGTTCATACACATAAGAAACAGTAATCATGTGATTAATTGGAATGAAGCAAATGAATTAATATACGTGTCTTCAGAAAGAAGAAGAAATATTGTAGAAAGTGCACTCATAAAGAACTTTTATGAGAAGTTGATGAACAATAGCCTAGGACTCTACAAATTAGATAAAGTTTTGATTAACGGGATAATTAAACAGATGAAGACGTCATCATTAAACACATTCAGGGTTGCCATCAATTCTGGAAATTTCAATCAGCCAAGTTAACAAGTATTTATTGTTTTTTTAGTTTACTTGCTCTCCGAAGATGTGTTAACGAAAGGCCTTAGAGCATTGTTTCAAAAATTGTTTTCATTGTGGTAAATTAATCCATATATATATATATATATATATATATATATATATAAGATTTCACATAAACACGTGAAATAACAATCAATGATCAAACCACAATATGAAATGGGAAAACAAGACTAAGATCTTTCAACCGTAACAAGCTGTCTTCGTCAGAGGACCCACTTCGTCAGTTGGGTTTTTGACTCTGACGAAGACCGCCTGTTACGGTTGAAAGATCTTAGTCTAGTTTTCCCATTTTCTTATTGTGGTTTGATCATATATATATAAATATTAATAAAAGTATCTACCGTGGAATAGAAACAAAACTAAAGTTTATCGGGCTCGGTCAGTTCTTATATATATATATATAGTTTCGGTCTTTATTTAAAACCTTTTTCATAGGCCTACAAAAACAGAGGAAACATAAGAAATAATACAATCATTCAAAAATCAAACATACATAACAGTTCAATTAGTTACAAATAAGAAATTACAATAGAAATTTTGACTATAGGTTAGGGATAGAACTTACAGAAGTATAAATTTTGAAACAGAAAAACTAAGTATTACATTAGAAATTATTTTACAAACCATATTTTTCAAAATTTACACTTCAGCGTATGAAAAAGGTTTAAAATAAAAACTGAAACGTTGGCAATGAGAGTTTAATTTGAAGCTGAAGAACTGAGCGAGTCGCGTTAAACTTTAGTTTTGTGTATATATATAGATATATAAAACAAATTCAATAATATATCGACCGTTTGATAGAATAGTAGGTATATCATGTAATGGGGATTTAGTCAATTTTCTAGTTCCTTAATCGAACTCTCGTTTTCAACGTTTTGGTTTTATTTTAATAATTATAATTTAATTCCAGAGTATAAAAACCTTGTTCATATTACTTCCAGAAATGGTTTAATTTATTTTATCTACTGATAATCGGTTTAGAATGCAATATATTTGTGTTTTATTAAAAAAAAATAGTTTAACTTTATTAAAATATAGTCAAGAAGAATTTGATTTCGTAATTTCTTTCGTAAATTACTTCGTAAATTTGTATTTCTTTCGTAAATACAAAAGTATTTACACTTTTGTAGTTCCCTGAATTTCATTTTGTTAATTTTTGATCTCGAGTGTGTGCAAGCGGGAATTTATTTAAAAAGTTTGTGCCACGCTACGGGTCACATAAATTTGTGAAATTTGACAAATATAAGTAGTTATGCTTACGATAAGACTGTCTAGCTTTTGGTCAAAACCCAAATGGTTGTGTTTCCCTATTACATAATATGTGAAAACAGGTTTTCACTATTTTCACAATTACAAAACGAAAATTTAGTGCATAATATCACTGAAGCACTACGAATAATATAATTTGCTTTTGAATAAAACAGCAGAAGAGTGTTTTATTCAATTTCTACTTGAAATACTATGAAACAGTTATTTCCTCTCATAATAAATTAAGACGCAATTGTTAAGATGTAGTGGGGGTAGTTTTCCCAGTAGAATGAATGTAAGCGAACTTTTGGACCCTATAGTTGGAGACATGCCTTAACACGCCAGTCTACTTCGTGCTTCGCCAGACGGAACATATCAAACTTACGTCTCATCATGCTAAGGTATATCTATTTGTTCATTGATCATGTCCTATATATTTTTCATCATTTTATTTATTTATACTTTTACATGCATTGTATACAATATTCTATACATAACTACCTGTATTAAAAGTTAAATGGAAGTTATTTTACTTCTTTTTGTTCCATAAATATCAAACAGACCGTTAGTTCATGTAAATTTTTAATTTGAAAGTTAATATTCATAAAGCGTAATCTGAAATAATTGCTTTACAATTCTTAAATAAAATTGGCTAAAATGAAATTAACAATACTTAATTAAATTTCTTGGTCCAGTTATTTTATATGATTTTACTAAGCAATGGCAATGAGATGATTTAATATTTTATACTACGTTCCAACTACTCACTAATTAGAGATTTCTTCTCTCAATTATTATTTGTAACATTCTGTAAAATACGTCAAAATTGATTTAGTTAAAGTAAGTTAGGTCTTCAACTCGTTGCTGTTAAATGATTCACGAAATTCTTTAAATGAATATAAAAAAATGTAAGATAAATATCTAGTTAATAAAATAAATACTACCATAGAAATTATAAACTATGACATTATTTAAAACAAATTATAGTTTTAATTTTCTAGTTAAATGTTTATCGAAGCTGGCCTCGTTTCACCTTTGAATGTTAAATCTTGCCTCCATCTTTGATTCCCATGTCCCCTCTCACTCCCACTCACTCTCCATCTCTGTCACACACTTCCCCTCTCTATATTCAAATCGCGCTCTGTCTTCTCTTTCTCACTCTCACACGCTATATCTCTATCCTCTCACACTTCACGGACGACCTTTGTACCAATGTCTTAATTGTAATTGTTTATTGTTTTGTTTACATTTCAGTGACCTCTAAATGAGTTTACATTTCATTTCAAAAATATACATCTATTTCAAAAAGTTAGAATATCTGAAATTTATTTTTTTTACAGTATTAGGAAAGACTGAGGTATTAGTGCAGTTTCTTTGCTCTCAACACCCCGTTATGAGTGAGTTTATTTATATCTGCACGTACTAGTATTACACAAGGTATAGCGTGCATACATCTCCATATAACATCTGAAATTTAAATAAAACATACAAATTAAATATTACACATTTGATGTTTAAATATAATATTATAGCGTGGACTTAATATAAATAACAAACAGATACGCTTATGTACCTAAAATATTTACATTCATTTCAATAATAATTATCTAATATTGAACACTTAGTGCGGAATATTTGATAAACATTTTTTGAAGTCATGCACAAATTGTTCTGCTATTTGTTTTCCTTGATAGTTCTATCGTACGCTGTAGTGTTTACTGTTTGTGTGAGTCTTTGTCGGTAAGGATCTAATTTTGGACCGTCTTAGATTAAATGGTTCCATGTCTAGTCACTCAGTCTGTCACATATCCAATTTTAATTTTAAACAATATTAAATTTCTTCGAGTAATTTCCAGTTCGTCTATATCCCATATATACCCAGTTCTTGGGTCAGTCTGTAATCTATTTCTAAGTCGTCAAGCTTCTTCCTTGTATTCATAGTCGGAAAATATTTACTTGTGTCTAGTCCAGGGGTGGGGAACTTTTCTTGGAGTAAAGGCTATTTTAGCACTGTCCACTTACCCCAAAGGCTACAACTCATGGATAAACTAATTCGTAAATGATAGTTATTTTGTAAAATCTTTAAATTCATCATTATATTACTTGATTAGTGCATCTAAAACTGTTTCGCATCTTTCAAAAGATTCAACAGTGTCCTCATTGCCTTCGTTTATTATCTTTGTTAACTTAGGAAGCTTAGACTTTTTAAGTAATGACTGATCAATAATCTTCTTCTTAAATGTCATAATTTTTTATCTTTAATACCAAATACCATTTAATACCATGAGACCTTAAGGCCGCAGGTTCTCCATGCCTGGTTTAGCTTGTCCTTTGGTCATGGTGCGCCATTCCTCTTCCTATCTTTCTTCAGTCGCGGCTCCTAGTTTCCCCTGCAGGTAGCACATAGGTGCCGCCAGATAGCTGACGACCATGTCCTCCTTCGTAGCTGCAACCTTCGCCACCTGCTGTCCTCACATGAGCATTGGTCCACTCAATGCCTATTTTTTCCCTCGATATTGCAAGCTCTTTTCTTATTTGTTGATCAAAGCGTCCTTCAATGTCTCTATTGTTTATTGTTTCAATGGATGGTTTACTGTCAGTTTTAATTAATAATTTATTGGCTTCTTTTCCTGTAGTTCCTTGATTAATCCATATCATTGCCAGTAGGATTGCAAACATTTCTGCCTGCTTAAGCAGGAGCAGGTGTCCAATCTAAATGAAAAAAACAATTCCTTCTGAAAAGTTACTACCATCAGTATAGATGTCGTACTCCACATCATGTATCGAACTTTTAAGTTTATGGCAGGATGCAGCTGTTCTAGAAACCAAACTGCTTTCTCATATTCCTCCGCCCCATGTGAACCAAACTTCTTAAGACGATACAAGCTACTAAGCCGTAAAGCTTCAACAAAATGGGATCAATACAGTAATCCCTCACTAGTTTGCGGTTCACTTTTCGGGGGTTCAGTGTTTCGCAGGGTCCTGAAATGTTGAATTAAGAATTAAAAATATAAAAAAATATTCAACTGTAATTGGAGTAAAAAATAAAAAAAAATACAACTCTTAATGAAAAAGTACAGTAGTTAGTATTAGAGAAGAAAATAGACAGGATTCTTGTAGTACGATCGAGAAAGATATCAAACAACCAGTGACTTGCTGGGTCAAAATATATTCTACAGTATTGCATTAAACGCTAATAAAAGCTATTAACAAATATTCAATAAAGACAAAAAATTAATGGAAAATATTAAAACATAATCAATTGTAACAAGAGAATAATAAAAATATCAAAACATAGAAGTTGAAATTAATAAAAAAATAACCAAAGGTGGTTCCTTTGTTCTGATTGGCCCAACTTCCAGTTTACCAAGCCACCCACGCCCTTGTGAATTTTTTTTTATTAATTATTTCTTATTTTTTTCTTTTTGTTTTTCATTTTTATTTACAACAAGTTACAGTATTCAGTAAGGTCAGGATTCTCTCTCTATTGGAAAGGTCGTTGTTTGAGCTTTAGAGGCTTTTATAAAGGTGCGTCCATTATTCGTGGATTTTCGCTTTTCCCGGGTGTCTTCGGTCCCCATTATGCGCAACAACTGAGGGATTACTGTGTTTGCTATAACCATGGCTGCCTCGTATGATATGGTTTGAAAGCCTGTTACAATGCGCAGTGCCACTAGTCTTTGGATTCGCTTCAGCTTGTTTTTTTTTTACAAACCTTCTCTCTAGGGTTTTCGACCACCTGGTGCAGCCTGCGTTATGACTGGCTCTATCGCGTAAATGTACATTGTCTTGAGAGCCTCACTGGTGAGCCCCCAATAAACCTTTGCTCAACGTTAAAAACCGTTAAAGGGTCTCCAACCGTCTATGAACCAGTGCGCTTGGTTTCCCTCTCTTATCTCTCCTGAAGACGGTTCAAATCGAAAATTAGAGACTGTAAGTGTGTTCTTTTGATATCTCTTGTTTCTTTGTGTATATTGAACTATATTTGTCCGTTTTGAATCGTATTTCTAACGAAAAAGTGTATGTACATATATATATATATATATATATATATATATATATACATATATATATATATATAAACTAGAATTTAAAAAGAACACATAGAAAGGAAATCACCGAACTCACTACTATATTTCGATGTCCTCGTCTTCAGGAAAAGAAGTGAATCGCTCCAAAGGCTGATAACGACTGACTTGGCGTTCAAACTGAAGCACTCAAACAGGGTTGCCAACTTTCGGAGGAAAGGTAGACAGGGAAGATAAAGAGATACAAGCCAAATAAAAATTAAAAAATGAAAACATTTAACTAAAATAAAATTAAAAGCTGATAACAACTAAAAAATAAGAGAAAAAAAATCAACGATTGAGGTTAAGCCCAGGAGCCGATCTACCGCCCAGAAGACTAATAAGTGCTTCTTCTGAAGCTCTCAGAGTAACTTTCGAATTAGTCTGATCAATCTGCCTCAGGACCTGTACACGGAAACAGTCATTAAAACTGAGTCCGTGAGAACTGGCATGAGTAGCAACGGGAAGGTCACTGCGCTTGCCAACGGATGACCTGTGATTATTCATACGCAGGCTTAGCTTCGTGGAAGCCAAACCCACATAAAAAGAATCACACTGGGTGCAATCCAAACGGTAAACGCAGTTACCAGAGGTACAAGAGGTCTTGTGAGAGATAGGGTAGGTGCGTTTACTATGGAAGGAGGTAAAGGAAGGAACAGGATTGATGATAGGACAAGTTAGACATCCACGACGTCCGCATTGAACCATACCACCAGCAGTTTTTGGAGGCTTAGGAGAAGAGATGTGAGAGAAGATAGATTGAAGATTAGCAGGTTTGCGATAGGAAATGGAAGGTGGCTCACTAAAGACTGAAGAAGTACAGGAGGAGGAAGAAAGTATAGGGAAAAACTCCCTGACAACTGCACCCAGCCTATGAGCACCAGGAAAATAAGTGGTGATGAGGAAATTTGCGTCACTGCAATCCCTCCTAGGACCTGAATTATGATGAACGTCTGCAGGGACTATATGGTTGTTAATGAAATTAGAAGGATATCCTCGGTCAGAAAATTTCTGTTTCAATAAATCTATTTAGAAGGAACGATCTTTTATTCTGCTAAAAATTTTATGAGGCGTATGGACAATGATCTGGGGATAGCTTTTTTTACGTGGGAGGGATGGCAACTATTGAAATGAAGGTTCTGCTGGGCGTTAGTAGGCTTGATATGGACAGATGTAGAAAGATGACCCCCATCGTAGGTGACGCTGACATCCAAAAATGTAATAAGGTTATTGGACACATGATGAGTAAAGGAAATAGATGAAGAGAAGGAATTAAATGACGTAAGGAACTGATCTAACTCGTGCTTACCATGGGGCCACAGGAAAAAAATATCATCTATGTATCGTACGTAAAGGATGGGGAGGAGATTGCGAGTGGCAAGGAAATCTTGTTCCAGCTTCGCCATGAAAAGATTATATATATATCCGAAAAGATATATATATATATATATATATATATATATATATATATATATATATATTTGCGTAGACACCGTTGAAATATTTTATTCCATTGTAACTTCAGTACATAAACTATAATTAATTTATCTTAACCTGAAGATGGCGATTGACAGCCGAAAGCTCGTACATATTGTTCATTTAGTTTATTATTTTAAACGGTATTTAAAAAAGTGGTTTGTTCAAGTGTTTTCGTGTTTAAAGTTTATTGTGTATGTTAATGTCTTTTACTGACCTTCTTTGGAAGCTACCAGAGTCTCACCGTAATGTGATACGAAAACTAGAGAGTGTCAACAAGAAACTGGTCAATGCAGAAGCTGCTGCTTATTTTAATAATATACTCGTATATATAATTATATATATTCAGGTAACAAAAATGAATAAAACCACCACAAATGAATAAATAGTCGCTCTGAGGCCTTTCGTTTTCACGTCGTCAGAGAGCTTGTGAATATATTTCTTATATATATAAATTATAAATAAATAAAAATTATATATTTATTTAAATATATATATAAGAAAATAAAAGGAAAGAAGGAAGGAACGGAGACGTAAATGCGTCCACTGGCCGATGCAAACTCTATATATATATATACGGTATATATTTATATATAAAGTTATTGTAAACCACTGATTCAAACATAATAACACAGATATTATTAACAAATATCAAAAAAGTACTGTGGAACCTCAAAAGAAATAAATCCAACAAATCTCCAGATAGATTTTTTTCTTGATTACTATACTTTATTTATAGTAAAATAAAAGTAGTATGTCCGAAAGGAATGTTATAGTAAACAAATTTTACTATTTGATTAATATTTTTTTTCTTCTATTTTTTTTTTTTAGAAAAAGCGAAAAAATCTCCGATGAGAACTCAAGCGACTCAAACTGATGTACGCCTCGGAAGAAAGCCTCTTCCCACTAGCGTCCTCATCCTGAGCCCTAAAAGTGTTCACAAGGTCTGTATATTGTTTAAACTTTTCCCTTCTCTACAAATATTGATATTATTTCAAATATTCTGTTTAAGAAATTATCTTTAACTATATTTAATAAGTTACCAACTACTATGTTTATAACGTAAAACGTAGCACTTATAAATCAGCAATATTTAGTCACAAACTAGCTGTTGCTCTTCAAATTTATTATTGATTAATTTCCAGAATTAAAAATTTATATTTAACATGTTTTTATAGGTCTTTTATTTATGTTTTTCTTCATTAAGTAATATTGTTTTAACATTGCTTAACAAAATATATATCTTTACTATTTTATTATTATGGGATAAAAATCTACTATTATCTACAATATTACAGAATTCTCCATTTGACTACCTTTTAGATGGCACCTTTTTTTCACATAACATCTTTATAAATAAAATAATGATTTTGTCTGTACATTGCTTAGAACTGACTCATTTCAAGTTTTCTTTATGTTTCATACATTGGAGAAACCGAATCCACCCTTAGAAAAATTTCTGTCGGTTTGTCGGTTTGTCGGTTTGTCTGTTTGTCCGCAAAACTTTGTCACAGGTAAACTCAGCTACCATAAGACATATCAAGCTGAAACTTTTACAGTAGATTTGTGTAGTCTAACTTAAAATATAGGCTACGAATTGATTGGAAATTCAACGTAAAGTAAAGTTATGGACTTTAACGCAAAAAATTTTGTCACAAGTAAACTCAGCCACCATAAGACAGCGAGCTGAAACATTGACACTGGATTTGTGTGGCCTAACTTAAAATATGGGCTCTAAATAGATTATTAATTCAGTACAGAACGAAGTTATGGGGCTTTTAGCTGTATTTTTAATTCACAGACAAGTTTGTTTTGAAAATACACAGGTGTGGCAAGTAGGTATTGTATTGATTTTAATTTCATTGGACATATGAAATATTGCGTATTTGACATCATTGAAATTGTTTCACAGAGTTAAGGATTATACATTGAAATAATGTTTTGTAAAACGAGCAATTCTCAGCCCTTAATATGAACGGCATGAGAAATCAACAAACAAGTTCTTACCCTTATGAAGCCGAGGAAAGAACTTACAATTCAGTAAAAGATTGGATTAGTGATGAAGAAGCAGTTCATTATCTAATTGAATTTCTTGACTCTGAATTTATTTCTCCTGGACTGCCTGCTCATGATAAAAACTTAAAGTAGGAGCACCAATGATGCTGCAATTTATAGCAGTAACAAATTTCATGTTACGAAAATGATGACCCAAGAACTGTGCAACGGACACGACTCTGAGTTCGTGCTCTACACAGATAGCCATAGAGGCGGACATAATGACTGATGTGGATTGGGGACTGTGTGTTACCACGCATACCATTGATTCCGAGCCACTGTCTGTTTGCATTCAAATGATTGCAAGGTCCCCTCAAGTCTATTTCGCAATGACGTTAACTAAGTCGCAAAGGGAGACTTTATCTAACGCAGGAATTCAAGTTAGCGAAACCAAGTTTTTCTCACATGGTCAACTGTAGTTTACTTGCTCAATATCAAGGTTTCAACTGATTGTTCTTCATGAACCTGAAGGACAGACAATAATGTATGTATACAGAGGCATTTGTTTAACACTGTACTAATAATGGTGTTTTCTACTAATTTCTATAATTTCTAATTAAGTATTAGTATAATACTAAATTGATTTTTGGAATACCAAGTATAATAGAATTTTTGATTCCGTCAAAGACGGGTACATTTGCTAGTTTATAATAATTTACATAGGTTTAATAAATTGATCAATTGGAATGTTTCGTATTTTTTTTAGTCCAAGGAAACTATGTGTTTCTAAATATTTTCCGTTGGAAACAAAAACTTCGCAAAATTACCTTAATGTTGATGGAGTTTTCCATATTAGGTGTATGTATGCAAATACAACTATGCAGGCAGATACCAAAAATATGTAACTATGAAGAAGATTCTATGTTATCTATAGAATTCACTATTAATTTTTGCTAATCCAGAATTGTTAGTAATTCACCAAAAACCGAAGTAGAATTTCTGCAGCTATTATCCAGTGGTGCAGTTATTAATGTTCTACAGTAATTTATCAGGCTTTATTGTTAGTATAAACTGAATTAGAGGCCAGAGTAGCCCAGGAGCTTGCGTGCTAGTCTCTTGACTGGTAGATCCAAGGTTCAATACCCACTGTGTCCGTTGATTTATTCACGCGGGAGGTGAATAAATCTGTGTTATCGTCCCTCGTAGAGGACATTAGACCTGTTTTGATGTACACATGTACTGGTACACAGGTATCTCGGCCTGTCGACCATACCATGATGAAGTAGAGTAGGTTGATGGTTTTAAAACGTCAAGCTCTTTCACCTCGTCACGAGAGACCAACTGCATCTTCACAAATAGGGAAGCGATCAGTTCTTACGAAGCGCTCAAAAAAGGACGTTAAGCCGTCGGTCTCGAGCCTGTACCGTCAGGTACTCCTTAAACATGTCCTGCTCTAAATACACTTGGGTTGGGGAAAATTTAGGACTCAGAATGTAGATTGTTCATTGTGTGGTACCACAAAGGTCTGTTCTTTGGCCTATGTGTGTTCTCTTGTGGGACTGCCAATGCAGCCTCACCGAATATACCGAATCACCGCAAAGAGTACCTCCAAATGCTCTGGCAAACCCCTCCCGAGTATCCTCTTAGCATGAAAACTCACGAAAGCCTATGACACAGCAAATGACTTTCTCCTTTCTGTATCTCAATAACTCTGTATAAACTTGTAATAATTAGTTGTATTTGTCTTCTTCATAACATTGAGGCACTTTTCTTTTGGACATATCTGTCAATTAACGGGCTATTTTCCCGCAGAGTATCAAATCGTATTTCATATATATTAGTCTATTATGAAAGGCCAGGGTAGCCCAATGGCTTTCATACTCGTCTGTTCTCTGGTAAATCTGGGTTTTAATAATCACTCTGACCCTCGATTTATTAACGCAAGAGGTAAAAAAAATTGAGTACGCTGTCTCTAGGAGAGGATGTAAGGCGTCTTCCGAGCCTGTACGATGTCAAGTACTCATTAAAGATCCCTACTTAAATACACTTGACGCTACTCTCATTTCATTTTAAAATCTATAGAATCTAGATCTATATTTCGTTTTGCTTTCTATATTTATTCTCGATGCATAACCAGGCAGCAAAACGCATTCTCCAAAAGTTTTTTCTGCTATTTGAACTATATCCATCCGTATATAGTTCAAATATTTGGCGTACAGTATATAGTATAGAAATTTGGCGGCACATTTCAAGAATCACGCGGCACAATGGTTGAGTATCACTGGTCTATTATAATAAAAATTAATGCATTCAGATTCTCTGATCATTTGCTTATTTGCATGTTTGCAAAATATTTTATTCATTTATACAATCACTTCATTTATATATGTGTTAATAATAAATTTTCTGTCAATTCATTTTATTACTTAGTTCCAACATGAAAATGGGAGTATTCAACCCCCTGTCTTACTAAGGGGGGGGGGGACACGTTACCTTAGTGGTATCACGTCACTAACTTGCTTGCCACTTTATCCAGTGTTCAACACCCACTCTGGCACGCCCAAAGCCGCCCGCCCTCTCTTGTAACCCTCCATTTAACGAATTTTTCTCAACAACAGCTTTTTATTTCAATAATAACTCCTATGTTAAAACATGCATATTGTTAGTGCCACAGACGTTAGTAAATAATATATTATTTTTAACCGTCATACCTTGTCTATCGCTGGTGAAGTCGCCCGACTGGTTTCGCAATGGCTGTATCATCAATAGGACTAACGTTACCTTCCAAAATCACGGAAATATATACCTATTTTAACTCAGTTGTGCCAATACGTGCTTGAATTTCCTACTAATAGTTATTATTTTTTATTTTATTTTTGTCTTTTACAATTTAAGTCATCTATGTCCTGTCCGTCCTGTCGTCTTTTCATGTTTTTTATTTGTTTAAATATTACGTCTGTCTGGTGCTTAATTTGTTCGTTTATTAGGTTATCAATATTTTTGTGTTTATGTATTTCCATTTCTTCTATTACATTTAATCTTTTACCTTTTTGTCCTATTTTAATCAATTCCATAGATTTTTCAATACCGCCGTGTTCATGTCCGTGTTTTTCTAAATGGTTAGCAAAACTTGATTTATTCATGTTGTTTACATAATCATTAATATGTTCATTAAATATGAACATTAAATCTTTGTTTTAATGTTCTTCCAATTTGCCCTACGAGTATGTATACATGTTTACAGTATTTACATTTTAATTTATATACACCGCTTTTATCATTTATATGACTTTTATATTCCATTGCTCTATTTATTATTAGTTTTGAAACCTACCTTTACATTATATTAGTTTATTAACTTAGCAATTTTGTAACTGACTTCCCCTACACATGTTAAAGATGTATATTTATTATTATTATTTATATTATTATTGTTGTGGCTATTATTCGGTTTTTATTTTTTCTATTTTTTAGCATTTTTTTTTTTTGACCTTATTTAATAAGGTTAATTATATTTTAATCTATTGCTTTTATTATTTAATTCTTTATTGAAGTTATTTTCGTATTAATAATATCTATCTATCATAAAACGGAATACTGAAAGTTTTTGCTGCGGACGGTGCATGGAAGCTTTAATCGTTTTATGGAAGGATTTAATCGTTATCCTAATTATTTAACCATTATAAAAGAAAAATAGAGTTGACTTTAGAAAAAAATTCAGTTAACAAAATATTTATATAACTTTTAAAAGAAATAGGTTTATAGTTACTCTTTTAAATTTATAATATTTCGACTAATCAATTTAACGTATATATTGATTACGTATCGTTAATTTTTTAAGAAATAGTTTAATACATTTCTTTGTATATTAAATTAATTTTTTTATCAATAATAACTGAAGCAAGGGGACTTTTTAAAATGAATTAATTCAGATGGCTTTGATTAGAGTGACGGTAAAGCCTAATCATTCTAAAAAGGCGCGCAATTACACTCGTAGTTATTCCTCCGCGTCATCTTTAAAACTGTTTATTGTGATACCAGTTAATTCATTAAATAATCCATCAAATAGTAAGTAAAAATTCCTTCTTAACTTATTTTTATACTTATTATTAACTTATTTTCTAATGTTACATAATTAGTTTTAATTGTCGGATTTGTTGACATTTATTGACATTGTTTATATTAACTCAGAAATTTGATCAATGAATCCAATAAAATTGTTGTTTAGACATTTAACAAAACGAATTGAAATGATTTAATGACATAATATGGTATGTAAGTAATTTAATTCTTATATAAAAAAAAAATGTCAGTCAAACTTAAAATTTCTGATGCTTTCTATGGTATGATGGATTTGTCTCACAAAATGCTCTAATCAATCTATATGTTACACCATTGAACAAAACTTAATATCACGTGTAGATTTTCTTGTACATATAAATAATATTATCGTTGTGTAATATTGAAATATGTTGAATGCACTATTTCGTTCTTTAGAAGAGCTGCTATGCTATTGACAAATATCCAGTTCTTTCTCTATTCTAGTCTAATAGTTAATAGCTATGCTTTTTAAAAATTTCAAGCTTCCAGCTATACAATTTTTTAAATTATATTGAAAAGCCGCTTTGAATTTGATTTGAGTATGGAAACTGGCTAATTACTGATATATTTTTTTCTCAATATACATTTACCGCAATCTTATAACCGAGTACAACACACAGGAAAAAGTAATTATTTTATAATCGTATTACATTAATGAAAATGTCGTTAAATTATATATAAATTATTATTTTTACAGCCATGTTATTACATTTAACTTGCAGAATATAAATAGTAATATATTGTGCCATTTCATTTGCTATGGATTCATTGCTTGGGTTAATTTGTGAAATTCTTAAATAGTGATAATAATCAATTAAACTGAGATTTACTGAACATGGTGTATGATTTTGGACAAAATTCTTTTAGATAAACAGATAGGACTTTAAGACAGCGATGTAAAGTAGACATTCATGATTGAATGGGAGAAGAAATGAACGAAATAAATTATCCAATTTTTAAAACAATAAAAAAAGGTACTTTTTTCAATGAAATATGTTAAAACATTATAAACTGTATGGTTGATAATCCCTGTCATCAGTGATGATACAGCACAAGTCCCTCTAATAATGTATCAGAAGGAGTTATACATTGACGGTTCTTTTAAAACTCATTCTCAACCTTTTTTTCGTCACGACACACTTTTAATAATTTAAGAACTTGGTTACACACTCAACAATTAGACACACTAATCTCTCTCTCTACAGAAAATAGATGAAGAAAGAAACAAACAAACTCACGAACTTTATATATATATATTTATATATATATATATATAATTTTAAAAAATCCAATTTTTATGAAAATTTTTTTTTAGACACACTAAAATTAAAAAAAAACATAGTTAATTAACTGTTATCCCTATAATGCGATATATTTGGTAAAAATAGCGGGTGATAATAATTTTTAATGGAATATAAAGTGAAATAGCATTACAAAGTAAATAAAATGTTTATTTAATGATAAATTACAAACTATTATTAATTTTTATATTGGCGTAAAAAGGATAACGCTTATATCATGTCGTGATCTAGAAAGAATTCCCAAAGTGGGTTCCGCGAAACCCAGGGGTTCCTTAACGGATTGTCTGGGGTTCTGCAAAAAAGCATGTAGAGAAAAAATTTTTCTAAATCTTTTTTTAGTGGGTATGGATTTATTCTGTATCTTGTGAATCATAAAACCGAATTATACTTATACACATCAGTAGAAGTGGCCAAAATTTTATTCATACATAGGATGAATCACTAGTCAGTTTTTGGAGCTATCTGATTCTCGTTACTTCTATTACAAAAATAGAACTTCACACTATCTACTTATGTAAACCGGATTTTCCTTTTATAATGCAATAAAAACTAGATACCGAAGTAGACTTAAGTAAAAATACGCATTGAAGTAATATTACTTTTTTAATTGTTTTTAAACATACATACTATTTATAAAAGCATATGAAAATATTTATATTATGGTTGTATAAAATCATTAGAATCTGGGATTCCTGGGAAATTTACTGATGCAAAAATGATTTCGCGTTGAAAAAAGTTTGAGAAACTCTGATCTAAAATCTAGATCTATATTTCGGTTTGCTTTCTATATTTCTTCTCGATGCATATCTAGGCAGTAAAATACATTCTCCAAAAGTCTCCCCCGCTATTTTACTGTATTCATGTGTAAAATTTGAAGGAACACTTTAAGAATCACATGACACAGTCGTTGAGTATCATCACTGCTTTAAAAAGTGGCCTAACCCTATCTTTGGAAGCTTTTCTGCAAGGTTTTCTACCGGATATGTTGTGTCTCATGTTTTCTTTTTGAAAGTTGCAAATATTTGTTGCTCTTTAGAAGTTGTTTTGAAGATGAATAAATGTATTTTTCATCATCTTGTAATGTGTTTCTTACTACTCTTGTGAATTTCTCAAAAGAATTTTTCGTCAGAGATTTCTTTGGTTTTGACACACACATAAAAAGGTTTCTCACCTCTGGTCTAGTGTAACAAAAATTTAAATGTCACTTTTTTTTATTATCAATACTAAAAGAAAGTTTATCATAAATTCCATCTTGATGAATCTGCTAGATAAATAGTAATATAAATAAAAAAAATACTTGAAAATGTAATTGTAAAGATAAATAATTTTTGATGTTGGAATACATAAATATTCAAGTTGAAAGAAATATTGTAGAAAGTCCAGGCGAATACGCAAGCTCGGGCTACCCTGACCCTCTAATACGATTTCTTATTATTATAACCAGAACAAAGCCAATCACAACAAAAGAAAAGATTATAATAATTTTAGGTCTCTTATCTCTACAGACTCACGAACTTAATATATATGTATATGTTGTATTAAAATCAATTGACTTGATTGCACGTACCTTTTTCATATTGAGCTTTTCAAATCTCCTAGCTAATTTTCTTTCTTCAATGTTGAGTTCATGTATGATTTGACCAAAGCTAAAAATTTGTACATCCAATCAAGTCAATTGATTTTAGTACAACTTGTATAAAAGGTCTGTTTTTACCTTTACTAATACTGACTTTATAATTTACTGGGTTACTAGCCATTGCGTCTACAACGTTCTTGGTCTCCCTTTCTCTTTTCTCCTGAAGACGGATTGAGTTTGTAAGTGTGTTTCTTTACTTTGTGTGCTATCTATCTTCAATTTTGAACTGTTTATTTATTTATATATATATATATCTTGCCTATTTTAAGTCTTGTATGTTTCTTACATACCTTCTCTAGTTTTCGGATATAATTTCTCCATCTTTCTAGTGCCGTATAAATCAACTCACCGAATGATTTGTTTTTATTTTCCGTATTTACATTGGGGTCGACGTTTCGGTCTACACTGACCATTATCAAGGAATTCTTTTTACAATATTTTTACAATTCTTAATAAATGCTTATTTATACTAACTCACTTAATTATTTCATTTAAAGATAATAATGAAATATACTTTTAAAATTTACAATCTACATTAATAAATCTAAACATACCTTATTTTAACAATTTTTCTAAAACCCTACATGAATTTTACACAACATTACTTAAATCATATATAGTTATTAGTCTTTTTCACGTATTAATAAAATTCTGAAAAAAAATTGGCCGATCGTTAAGGTTCGGCTTCTTCTCCTTTATACTTAACGATTCATTAAGCAGCCTCGTATAGTTATTTTCCCGATATAATACTTCAATGTTGTTTTCCAGCATTTTTCTATACAGCTTGCTTTTATGTATTTTCATTGTGTGTTCTTTCGGTGCTCCGGCTATATATATATATATATATATATATATATAAGTTCAATATATAATAAAAACATAGAGAAATTAAAAGCACACTTACTTTTGCACATTTCAATGGAAGTAACAATGGAAGAGGTTACCTTTTTTTACCAGTACGCTTGGTTTCCCTTTCTTATCTCTCCTGAAGACAGTTTGAACGGAAAATGAGAGACTGCAAGTGTGTGATTTTAATTTCTCTATGTTTCTGTTTCTACTTGAACTATATTTGTCCGTTTCGGATCGTATTTCCAACGAAAAAGTATATATATATTTATCTATCAGCTCAAAAGCGAAGAAAAGCCACACACAGAGAAAGTGACACACTGTGCGTCTCTTTTTGTGTGTCTCTTTCTCTGTGTGTGGCTTTTCTTCGTTTTTGAGCTGATTTTCGTCCAGTTTGGATCGTTTTTTTCGAATTTTGAGTCAGTACGAAAATAAAGTTTATCGGGATAGTCACAAGAATAATTCACTTCTATATTTCGACCATCATCGTCATCAGCAGGCGAAGAGTTTCGCAGGAAGGCAGAGCGGCGACTCATCTATCTGTTTCCTATCTTTTTGAATTGGTTTTTATTTAAAAGTTCGTTGGATCGTTTCATTTAATTACTATATATATATCTGATGACGGCTAAACTATGGTTTACTCTGAACATTACGGCATCATATATATCTGATGACGGCTAAACCATAGTTTACCCTGAACATATATATATCAAACCACAATATGAAACTGGGAAAACAAGACTAAGATCTTTTAACAGTAACAAGCGGTCTTCATCAGAGTCAAAAACCCTTACTGAAACACTAGATGCAGAAAACATCTGGTGAGGGGTTGAGAAGAGTGGGAGGGAAGAGTGGTATTTTAAAAGAGTGAAAGCGCAGGAAAAGACTAATGTGTAGAAAGGGATATTTGGGGAAACAAAGGAGTACAGTAAGAAAGAGTGAAAAACTATGCGCTAGCTGTCAACACTCTTAGAAGAGGAGTTTCCCATTTTCATATTGTGTTTTGATCATTGATTGTTATTTCACGTGTTTATGTGAAATCTTTATATATATATAACTAAAAAATATTGATCGGGATGTGATTTTAAATTAAATTGAAATGTTGGCAATGAAGGATTGATTAAAGTCATTCAAAGATGGCCACAGATATAGACGACAAGTTGGCCTAAAGTTATTTTGTTATAATTACTTGACGCTGTAAACCACGACAAAGAAAAATTGTGTAGAATGTTGATTTATCAATTTCATTTGTTATTGTAAGAGAACTTCTACTTATGGTATGAGTGTTGAATAAGTTGTTCCTTTTAACAAATTTTGATAATGGTCATACGAAGTACTGAACTTCTTTTGAGACATTGATATTGATAATTTGTATTTATCGTTAATGGTTATAGTTAGTTATGTGCAAATGATGTGGTTTTCATAACAGACCATGTACGTAGAGCATTTATGTTGAATGTTATAGGGGCCAGGTAGCCCAGTGGCTTGCGTGTTCGCCTCTGGACTGGCAGTTCTAGTGTTCGAAGCACATAACAACCATTTATTAGTTAACATAAAGTTAATTAATTATAATAGATTAAACGAGGGCGCTAGAATAGCCCAGAGGCTTGCATGCTCACCATTGGTGTAGTGGTGCAGACCCATTACAGACCTCGATTTATTCACACAAGAAATGAAAAATCTGACCACGTCCTCCCTCTGAGAGGACGTTAAGCTAGTTAAATTTTTGAGACAATTTTTAAAAATCATATTATTTATCACAACAGTATTATTTTTATTATCACATGAATCGTTAAAATAATCAATGAAGAATGTCACTTACTTAGTAAGTATACAAAGTCGTACTTCTTTGTCCATGTGGTTTTCTCCATCTTCCAGAGCAAATTCACATTCTAACAATTCTGTGTATACATGTTTTTAATTGATCAGCTTTGGTATTTTTATCGTATGAATATTAGATTTGATATTAAACATTAGTCTTGTTCTTATTTTTCTTTCTTCCTCAACACTTCATTCATTGTCTATCTCTTTGATATTTGTTTTGAGTAAATGTTTATGAGTCTATTTCAGTTAAATTAATCATCTGGTAGTTACTGATCTGTTGGTTTTAATAGTCTTGTAAAGTATTTTTTTTTCGTTTCAATATTTGTAAGCTATTTTAAATCATTTATTCTCTTCATCTAATAATCCATAAGGCTTTACATATTGTACTCAAAATATCTATGTTTCTATAAACAATTAGCATATTTGACATTCATTTAATCATTTAAAAATCATGACTAATATGTTATATTGTTGTCATAAGAGTCATCACTGGGCATCCAACGTAATATTATCCAACTGCTTACGTTCATTCTTAAATTTCAGTTCTGTTAATCAATTTTATTTCAGTTCTATTTTACTATTTGTTTTTGCCATATATTAAATGGGTAAAAGTTTTCCATTTATGATTGTATATTTGAAGTTTTTATCATGGAGAATACTATTTTGTATTCGTTGTCTCATATTATTATCTTATTTATTCTTGTTTTTAGTAGTACTCTAAATTGACTTCAGTTATGCAAATTTAGAACTCCCAATGTGGAGTATTCATTATGTGGTATCACAAGGAACCGATGTTAGGCCTATGTGTGTACCCTGTGGAACTGCTATTGCTAACCTAACCTATTTTGATTTTTTTTTTTAATATCAATGATCATGGTAAGCTGTAACGTTATAGCTTAATATATATTATGCTCCGTGTTTACCTGTTCAGATTTAGAATTAAAGACTTAATTTACCAAACAGGCTGTGTACCTGATAACCGCAATTACTTGAGACTCGAGGTGTATTCATGACTAGTCTCGATATTGAAAACGTTTTATCAAAAACAGCACGTTACTAACCCTTAGTTTTCATCTTCAATTTATATTTAACTGTTTAAACATCGTTAAATTGATACTTAAAGAAATGACGCACTTGTTTATCGAGAAGCAAGTTAGGTTACAGTGACCCTTCTATGAGAGAGAACACAAAGACCAAACATTGACCTTTTGTGATACCACACAATCAACATTCTACATTGGGAGTCCTAAATTATGCCCAACTCAAGTGTATTTACAGCTGGGTTCTTTATCGAATGCTTCACATAGTACGGAACCGTGACCTACAGCTTAAAAGCCAGCCTCTCCGAGGGACGACATGCTTAGATTAAATGAATGCCCAGAGTGGGTATTGAACCCCCAATCTACCAGTCCAGAGGTAAGCACACAAGCGACTGTGCTACTCTGGTCCCTGTATAAAATAAGAAGTTTTTGTAAATCTATTTTTGCTTTTAATACAAATGATATATAAGGAATCAGGCAAATAAACCATAACAGACATTCGTCCAGTTTTTAAAGGGGACAGAAAACGTTTTTCCTCTTCAAAACAGTAGCCTTTACCTCTAACGTAATTTTTATGCTAAACATAATTTGTTTGTAATAATAATAAATAATTTTAAATAATAATTAATTTGTTAATTAAAATTAATTTTAATTTTTAATTTGAAGGAAATTATGTTTGAAATAATTTATTTTTTTTAAAATAAACATAATCTTAAAGAAATTATTTGTTAAATTGTTAAATTAACCGTTAATTAAAAGTCTAATTTTAATTATTAATAATTTATTTGTTAATTGTTAAATAATTTTTTACATAATTTGTTTAACATAAACATAATTTATTTTAATTTTTTTTAAGTTCTCCTATGGATGTTTCAACTGTCAATTATATACTATATCTTTTTTATCATTTGACTGCAATTATTGGCTGTCATTTGCTATTCTGTTTATTTGAATCAAAAGTGCAATCAATTTTTATGTTCTGTAATATTCAGGTGTATTACAATTATTGATATGAGAAAAAGTATTTTTACAACGAGGGGGAGTACCAGAGGTGATTGAATATTAATTAATCGGATGTATAGCATGAGGGTCAGGTGATTACTAAAGGTTCTATTGCATTTTGACGGGTCACTAATGAAGGTAGAAGGCTGCAGATAAGGGATATTTGCAGAAATGGATTTATGAACTCGTTAAGGTCACAACGCTATAAGCTGGGAGCCCGAGGCTAGCATTATCCATAGTAAACCCGGTAAACTAAATATGATAAGGTCATCACCAATGTTCATATTTATAATGACCTTTGCCAGGCAAAATATCGGCGTTAAAAATTTGCATATAGTAATGCTTAGTCCTTTTTATGTTGGTTTTTACACGTAATGGGTACCAAGCAATAAATGAGCTACAATTTTTCCCCTAGAACAGGAATTCTTAGCCTTCCTTGGCCCATTCATCTCCCACAATGCCATTCCCCCCCCCCTCTCTTTTACCAAGGTAGTATATTCACTTTTAAAACTTTACATGGATTCTGTTTATAATATAATTTTATAAATTAAATGTTAATTATAATTATTGATGGATATATAAATTATTAATGAAATCAAAATAGTATTTTTTAATTTATAATTAAAAAGTCAAAACATATAATAGCTTTGCTCACCCTGTAAACTTACTGTGGTCACAATTCACCCCCTGAAGAACTAAGATTCACCCCCCATTGAGAACCCCTGATCTAGAACAGCAGTAAAAAAGGTGAAAACCAGTCTTATAAATGTGGGCGTTGGGAAACAAACAATGGAAAAACGGTGCTATTCTAGTATATCTACAACCCATTTTGGTATCTACCGTAAATAATAAACAGTTTGCATGAATAGATTTATTCGAAGTGATTCACAATTCATTACACAAACATTTTGTAACTTATTCAAAACATCAAAGTTTACAAAATCAAAAGAAATAACATATACACGTAAAATGAATTCTATTAGTGTTTGTAAATATACCTTATGTTGTTAAAGAAAGCTGGAAATATAGTATCGTGTTTCTCAGAATTTTCCAACAGTAATGGTCTAAATGAGATTGCCAATGCTGTTGGGGTACTCCTCTTTTCTTTTTCGCTATGTCAATCTTTGCGATATATAATCACAGTAAATATTGAATTTTCTAAATCAATATATTTATGGAATATTTTTTACTCCTTACCATACTTGTGATGAATTTTGTGTTGTTTACTATGAAATGATATCTTAAAAGGTAGATAATAAAATTTAAGGTAGGTAGCATACTGTAGTAGCATCCAAAAAACAACAGTTTGACGTTTTTTAGGCTATTTAACCTACAACTTTAAACTAAATTCCATAAAACAACTTAGTCGAACAAGTGCTTGCATAGCTCGTGAGGTATTCTGTTATACAGTCTGATAGATCTAAATACTGTTCTAAGGATATTATTGACAAAATCTAAATTATATTAATTGTTTTCATTTCACTTAAATCATTGAAATTGAACGTAGTTTCTAAATTATTTTCCCTTATAATTGTATAATTACGTATATCTGATAACACTGACCATTCATGGTGCTTAAGATGTTTTAACAGTTTTTACCTAATTGCTATTCTGTTTATTTGAATCAAAAGTGCAATCAATTTTTATGTTCTGTAATATTCAGGTGTATTACAATTATTGATATGAGAAAAATATTTTTACAACGAGGGGGTACCAAGGTGATTGAATATTAATTAATCGGATGTATAGCATGAGGGCAGGTGATTACTAAAGTTCTATTGCATTTTGACGGGTCACTAATGAAGGTAGAAGGCTGCAGATAAGGGATATTTGCAGAAATGGATTTATGAACTCGTTAAGGTCACAACGTTCAGGGCACTGATTTCAGAAATGCTGTCTTTTTTTTTCTATCACGTCTAGTTTAAATAATGATTATACACAAAGCTTAAAGGTATCTTATTATAATTATTTAACACTGGACTAAAACCACAACAACGAAAAATAGTGTAGAATATTTATTTATCAATCTCATTTTCCATTGTAAAAAAAACTTGTTATGGTATGACCGTTGAATAAGTTGCTTTAATCACAAAACTTAAGGTTTAACATAGATCACAATAACAGCCTACAATTGTAATTAAGACGCTAGAATGTATTTAGAAATATGCCTAATTTGAAAGTAAAATAGGTATGAAATAGCAAACATCTCAATAACTTGACCTGATGAGAAAAAAATTAGTATGATTTTCTGAATCACCATCCCTAATCAGCATAGAACCTTGGGCACAAAAAAATGTGTTGACCAGTGTAATCTATATAATTTAGATTGAGCTATTTAGATTTCAAGTTAAGGAGAGTTATGGTATTTTATTGAAGATTCCAGTCATTTGCTGGAGTTAAATGGAATTAACAATTTAAGTTAAAAAAAAAAAATATTCCTTGGGCGATGTCTCTATATTACTCCTGTAAATGTCTAATCATTCTTTCAATAATGGCGGCAGGAAGTCATCAGTTAATAGCTGTCTTCCTATTTAGTGCAACGTCATTTTTCAATCACTTGTCAATTGTGACGTCACAAAACAAAACTCTTTCCCAATAAAATTAATATTTATTCACTTATTTCTTTCTATACACTGACGCTTTAATTTTTTTTTAATCGAACTATTCTTTTAAGAATAGGAAATAATTACGTTCATATACGATTGTAACAATGATATAACCTCCCATTTATAGCCTTAGTTAGAACCTATCGTTTAAACGCCTTTCTCCTTGTAAGGTATGATTAATTATAATAATTTCTTTTCTTTGTTTTAATCTGTGTTATTGCATAGAAATAATGGAATATGTATTTTTGTTGTAGCCGTTAAAATGAAAGTATACATTTTAAAAACGGGTGTACAGAGTTTAGTTTTTTTGACCACATAATTCTGAAAAAGATCAACAACTTTTGTGGCGTGTATTACACTTTTACTGGTCCAAAATAGGAGACGAAGGTATTACTTATGTTAGTTATAAATCATAACTAAATTAAATTAGTTGATTTTAATTGGTAATTAATTAGTAAGAAATAATTAGTTCCACGTTGACATAAGATACAAATTTATTTGGGCCTGAGAAATATGTTTGAAAATCAAAAGTTGTACATTTAAAACTAAGTAAGAAGGTTGGATAATACATATATTCCAAGTAACAATTCTAATGATTTTATCGCTTAATTTGTTGTACAGTTTAACATTCATTTAAGTTCTGTGGGATTGTTATATAGCAACCAAAACTTTCTACATACATAATACTTTCTCTCTCGCTCACAGGCACTCACTCTCACTCCTTCGCGCGCACAATCTCACTGACATTCTCTCTCTCTCTCTCTCTCTCTCATATACACTTACTTACTGAAAGATACACTCACTCACCTAGATAAAGCACACACACACTCACTGTAATTCTCTCTCTCTCATATACACTTACTCAATCACACCCACTTATCCTCTCTCTCTCATCCTGCAGAATAAGATTACCTATTTATAGTGTGCTTCTTAACTTTTTTACGCCGCTATTATTTTTATAATTTAAGCAAAAAATCATTTCAACTTTATAACTTTATTACTGAAATGAAAAAGAAACTTATATCAAAAGATTTATAGGTTTTAGTGAATAATGTTATTCTCTTACATCTTTCATATGAGTAATTTTATTGCATAACTGAAAATGAAGGATTTGTTTTGTCATGAACTCAGTAAGAAGATGCCTTTAACTATTTAATAATAATAACAATAATATATTGAAATGTTAAAATATAAAAAAAAAAAATGTTTAAACCATTGTATCCTAAGTTTTTCATTTTGCAGATTTCATAAAAAAATGTTTACAGGTTGTTTAAATAGGAACTCAAAACATGTTGGGGTTGCATTTTAGCGTTTATTTGTATAATTTTTATAAAATTTATGATTTTATGAGCATTTTATTTTATGAGCTTTACTTTATGATAACTTCACTCTGCAGATGAATAGTCACAACTGTTATGCTATCAGAGCTTGAAATGTTTGATAGTAAGTGCACAAGTCTAATCACGGTGCTTAGTGGTAGCCTGATACCATATCATCCTACTCTCCTCGTGTGAGGACCATCATTATTCTAGGATATATATGTATATATATAACTCTATCTTTTTTCGACCACAAAAAACAACAGCAAACAGCAGTGGTTATTGAGGGTTAGTCTACACAAACAAAACCTTCACTTACGCCAACGTTTCGCTATATTTTTATAGCATCATCAGGGCTGTACAAATAACAAGATATACAAAATCTTGTATACTTGTTATACAAGTTGAAAGAAGTATGATAAAAGTTACAGTTTTGTAATATTTACTATTGTTTTCGTTGTGTCTATCTGTCGGACGTATATCTTGTTATTTGTAGAGCCCTGATGATGCTATAAAAATATAGCAAAATATTGGCGTAGTGAAGTCTTTGTTTGTGTAGTGTAGACCAACCCTCAATAACCTCTGCTGTTTGCTATATATATATGTGTGTGTGTGTGTGTGTTCTTGAAGAGTGTACAAACGGTTACATAATAGATCTCACATCATTTTTTACATTATAAAAATTATTATATTTCAGTTCAAAATTTTACAGTTCAATATGCAGTAAACTATAATTGAAAATAAAATTCTGAGGTGTAATGGATAAACAAACAAAAGTCTCCACACAAATGAAGTTTTATTCAACAACAACAACTACGCGTTTCGAACACTTTGTGTTCATCATTAGGAAGACACCAAGAATGTGTTGAAGGTTTGGTCCAGTGAAAACAACCCTTCAGCACAAACTTCATTTGTGTGGAGACTTTTGTTTTTTTATCCATATTACCTCAGAATGAGTAAATACCAAACAATTACGGATTGCACAATTAATGTTTTGAAAAGACATTGTTAATTTTACGCATTTTTGTAACTAAAATAACATTGAAGGTTATTTTCATTAATATCAGAGTTGATCTTAACAAAAAAGAATGTCAGTAAATGATGCAGATCTGTTAAAATATCCAAATACAGGTATTAGAAAGTATCTGTGCTTTTATAGACTGATCTATAATAAGGATAGTGGGATGTGATGGGTTAAATTTTTAATAAAATGCTTCACATATTTATCCATTCGTAATGTATTTCCTGCACAGGACGTTTGTGACACATACATCATCTTCGTTCGGCGTAGAATTTCACTGATCTGATGAGAATTTTCTTTGACAGGTTGACACAATAACAGGACGATTTCAGCAATATGATATTCAATTTTCCCATTCAGGTTTTTTTTTCTTCAATGATTTGTGGTTTATTTTATACCAGCTGTGATCTAACTCCAACAGTCTCCTAACTTGCATTCAGCATTTTATATTTTTATACTCGTAAACTCTCTTAAACGATACATAAAGCTTGATGATAATATAAATAAGATATTATTATTAACTGTCATACCTCGTCTATCGCTGGTGAAGTCGCCCGATCGGTTTCGCAATAGCTGCATCATCAATGGGACTAACGTTACCTTCCAAAATCACAGATATAAATACCTATTTTACTTAATGGTGCTAATACATGCCTAAATTCCCTACCTGCATTTTATTTACTTTTTTTATTATCTGTTTTTTGTCTTTTACAATTTAAGTCGTCTTTTCATGTTTTTTATTGATTTAAATATTATGTCTGCCTGGTGCTTGATTTGTAGGTTTATTAGGTTATCGGTATTTTTGTGTTTATATATTTCCATTTCATCTATTACATTTAATATTTTACTTTTTTGCCATATTTTAATTAAGTCCATAGATTTTTCAATACTGCTGGGTTCATGACCGAGTTTTTTTAAAAGGTTAGCAAAATTTGATTTATTCGTGTTATTTACATAATCATTAATATGCACTTTAAATCTTTGTTTTAATGTTCTTCCAATTTGCTCTATGTATACATGTTTACAGTCTTTGCATTTTAATTTATAAACACCGCTTTTATCATATACAGTAATACCCCGGACTTATTATAGGTGGGACTGCATTTATACTGTAAGTCGAAAATTATGTAAATCGGGGTATGGTTTTTAAAATCATTTTTCACTGGGAAATTTGTACTTCCCAAGAAAAAAAGGAATAGGTGTTAAAACGTTTTTTTGAAAATCTTAAAAGTTGAAGAAGAAAATGAAAATCAAAAGTTGAAGAAGTAAATAAAAAAAAGAAAAAAAAAAAAGCGAAAATGTAAAAAAATGCACAAAGAAAATAAATTAATACATACTTGTACTGATTATTTATTTGAAGTTTGAATAAAAGTCAAAAGAGTTTCTGGCGACTCGATGACTTTTTCTTGTACGTAATATTTGTTCGTAGCAAGCAATTGACCTTGCATGTCTTGCTTACGATTCTCACGCGCTCTTCATTGGAACAATCTCTTCGAAAATCTTAATTCCCTTTTAATCAAATCAAGACCCTCAGATAAGTTTTTAATAGTCATTAAAATTTTCTGATGGTGCTGGTTCCAAGTCTTCATTTTTCGACCGCATTTTGTTGTTCATTTCAATAAGGTCTTCCAGTGAAATTCTTCGTCATGCGATTCCAAAAGTTCGTTGATGTCTTCTTCATTTACATCCATATTTTATTTTCTTGGCTAAATTACTATATTGCAACTGTTTCATTTACGTGATCACTATAATCAGTTGTTTCAGGTGTCGAATAGAGAAGAACGGGCAAACTTTTTCCAAACACCCTTCAATTGTTTTTTCGGAAACTTTCTCCATGATTGTCCAATGATCCTAACAGCACCAAGAATATTAAAGGTTTTCCAAAAATCTTTTACAGATGAGTCTTCATCTTGGGTCATAGCTTATTTAAATGAGCAAATGACTTCGAGTGTAATAGCCTTGAACGTTTTTATCACCCTTGATCCATAGGTTGGAGTAAACTGGTGGTATTTTGGGGAAAAAAACCACTTTGACTGAGGATCATAGTCTGTAAAGTAGTTGGTGGGTGTCCAGGTGCATTTCAAGAATCAGCATCACTTTAAATGGAAATTTTGAGACTTGCAGTACCTCTCAGTTTCCGGGATAAAGTGGTTACCAAACCAATCTCAAACAATGAAGCAGTGACCCAAGTTTTGAATTAGACTTCCAGATTACTGGCGCCGGACTTTGACTTATTTTTTTAATAAAATTGAGAATTTGTTTTAATTAGACGGGCCTTGAAGAAGGAAGGAGGGAGGGGAGAGCTAGTGGAAGGGAGAGAATTTCCCGCCCAGTTTTCTGGAGACCTTGAATAGGGCCGGGCTGCATCATGAGTAACTTCGAATTCACGTAAGTCGGGATAGCGTAATGGGGTATTACTGTATATTAGTTTTATATTCCGTTCCTCTATTTATTATTTGTTTTATTGTACTATTAATAATACAATATAATATAAATGTTTCAGCTAATTTATAACTCTTCAAAATACATAGATAATCTATTTTTTTCTAGTAATGATTTGATGAATAATATATTTCCAGCTAATGATCATAGTTGTGTTGACTAATCAGTTTTCTTTAAAGTCCCCGATGTAATGCAATCGTGGGCCCGCTTAGCGCTTGGATGGATGACAACACGTGCTGTTAAAGCCTTAAAGTTGCTTACTTTGGTATAAATACGTGACTATTCAAAGGCCAGTAGTCACTCAGTTGAGAATTGATCTGCTTAGAAATTTTAATAATAATTTTAATTTATCTCTTTCCAGCACTTTTATTTTGATAGTTAAGACAAACATTATATTTTAATAACTTCTGCAAGATTACAAGCAGGTATCAATTGATTTCAACATTATGGTTGCCTCTAAATCTTAAACATAATTTAACACAATAATTATTAAATTCTCCTAAACCGTTACTCTGTTTTGTCTCAAAAAGGAAAAAAAACATAAAATTTAAAATATCACTTCATTTTAGACCAATATTTTTACTTTCGTATTAGCTTAAGAAAGACCTATTAACGTATTAATGAATGGAGGACTTAAATTATCACTCGAATGTCACTTATTCCTTGATCATGCATTGGTGTCTACTAGATAGAACTAGTCTTTGACATTCGAACCGACTTCTTAAATTTCATTCATCTACTAAACCCAAGTAGAGAAAATTTTTTCTTTGTTTCATGTGAAAAAAATTCTGTTATATATTACAAATTAGTAAAACAAAAGCCCGCATAATATTTAACTGTTACCTCCAAAGAAATTTGGGATTCTAATTTTGGTATCTTATCCGTTTATATTCACAGAAATGAAAATTTGTTAATAAATTACGCATGCTAAGAAATTCTGTAATATGAATATCATTTTTATTTTTTTTTTTTTTAAATAGTAGCAAATTAATGCGTTTTACTATAATTTATTAATCAAATTCAAAGTTTAGCTTACTTCACTGTGATAGTTATGTGTGTGGTGAAATATATTTCAGTCGGTTAGTGAAAATTTACAGAATACGTAGAGCTTGTTAATATAAGGCTAATATACAGGTAAGGCAACGTGTTCACTTCTGGACTGGCAGATCGGGGGTTCAATACCCACTTTGGTCCTTCATTTACGCAGAAGATGAAGAAATCTGAACATATCATACCTCGGAGAGGATGTACAGCCTCTCGTACTCGTTAAAGATCCGTACTCTAAATAAAGATGAGTTAGGTAAAATGTAGGACTTCCAAAGTAGTAGAATATTCATTGTGTTGTATAAGAAAGGTCTAATGTTCGGCCTGTGTGTGTTCCTTGTGAGAATGCCACTGCAACTTAACTTACCTTGGGTTTCCTTAATAGAATTGATTATTCGTACAATCTAACTTGAAATATATATTAATGGCCAGTACGGCGCTGTTCAGAGTTAGCGTGTAAAAATTTAACAAACTCGCTTAACCGCAATTACCTGAACTATACTGAGAGTCTATGTGAATATTCAAGGCTAGTCTCAATATTGAAGAACTTTTATCAAAAAACAACGCGTTACTAACAATTACTTCTCTTTTAAGTAAGTTAGTTATTAAGTAAAGGTAGCTAACTTTCGTAAGAAGGAGTGGATAAGAAGTCCCTATTATATAAATCAGGGATTCACATTATTTGGGATTAGGGAGCATATCTACCGTCTTTTTCCGAAAATAAGACACTGTCTTACTTTAGTTTTAGGTCAAAATCCGTGCTAGGGTTTATTCTCGGGGGGAGGGCTTCAAGTACATTAAGTAGATTTATATATTTTTGTTTCGTATTTATTTTTATACAGAAATTTAAATTTAATCGATTACAGTCTTGCATCTTCTGGAACATCGTCATAAATCATCAAAATTTTTGAATTCCGTTCTGATTTTCATCCAGATCTATTTCCTGTAGAATAATTGGTTTGAATGTCTCATATCGTGCAATGTAGCTGTGGTTAAATTAATGCTTCTTGTCTAAGTAGCCTCCTTGAAAGGAACTTTAGAGGTAAACAAGGGATTTCTTGGAATATTTTGTTTGAAAGAATCCTCTGAAATATTACGACAGCTAGAGATACCTACTACATTCAACAACAATTTTTTAACGAATTATATTTTTCACAAGGCTATTTTTCGGGGGAGGGCTTATAGTCCAAAACGTCCCGAAAATCATGCTAGGACTTATTTTCGGAAAAAGACGGTATCCTTTATTATGGATGTTATATATTACACATCCGTAAAATAAAATTTGTTAAATTTAGTTTATTAACAAAGGGAAAACATAACATAACCTTATCGTTGGGATACTCAATAACATTTTAAAAAAAGTTGACAAATAGTATTTTAAGTCAGGCATACATTAATTAATTTAAAAAAATAAACATTAAAAATAGATAGTGGGCCAAGGAAAGTTAAACAGTGCGAAATGAAATGAAGTTGACATGATTTTATCTTTTTCCAAGGACTAAATATGAAAGTTTATTTAAAAGGGGCACTTTGAAGGCACAGCTTGCTTACGTTTCAGTTTTATTTATGAACCCTAATTAAGTGACGACCGCCATATTTCAGAATGATAACTCTCTTTTATTCTATCAGTCAACAGAGGGCTATTTTAATTAATTTCCCTTGCCTAAACTCTTATATATGAAAAGAGAAATGAATATATCACACAGCAGTCTTGAATCACTGCCTATTTATATGTTAATAACTATATACAAAACCTAAATATATTTCAGTGTACATAAAGAAACATATAGAAATTACAAGCGCACACAGTCTTTAATTTTCTGTTTGAACCCGTCTTCAGGAGAGATACGAGAGGGAAACCAAGCGCATTGAAAACAAAAGCTCCTTCAGTGGTGACGATCTTCTTTACAGTATATATATATATATTATATATATATATTATATATATATTATGATATATACAGAATATATACAGTATATATATATATATATATATATATATATATATATATATATACTGTATATATACAGAATATATACAGTATATATCGGGTTTTTGACTCTGACGAAGACCGCTTGTTACGGTTCAAAGATCTTAGTCTTGTTTTCCCATTTTCTTATTGTGGTTTGATCATTGATTATTATTTCACGTATTTATGTGAAATCTTTTTACAGAGTATATATATATATATATATATATATATATATATATACAGTATATATATCAGCCCAAAAACGAAGAAAAGCAACACAGAGAGAAAGAGGCACAATTACAAACTCAAATTTTCGGATGATCCGTCTTCAGGAGAAAATTTGAGTTTGTAAGTGTGCCTCTTTCTCTCTGTGTTGCTTTTCTTCGTTTTTGAGCTGATTTGCGTCCAGTTTGGATCGTTTTGTTTCAAATTTTGTGTAATATATATATATATATATATATATATATATATATATATATATATATACAACAAAAGTTTATCGGGACTCGGTCAGTTCTTCAGGTTCAAATTAGAGTGATGTATATATATATATATATGTATATATATATGATCAAACCACAATAAGAAATGGGAAAACAAGACTAAGATCTTTCAACCGTAACAAGCGGTATTCGTCAGAGTCAAAAACCCAACTGAACACTAGATGCAGAAAACATCTGGTGAGGAGTTGAGAAGAGTGGGAGGGAAGAGTGGTATTTTAAAAGGGTGAAAGCACAGGAAAGGACTAATGTCCAGAAAGGGATGTTTGGGGAAACAAAGGAGTACAGTAAGAAAAAGTAAAAAACTATCCGCTAGCTGTCAACCCTCTTTGAAGAGGCTATTGCCCTCGTGACGAAAGTATCAAGTTTGAAGAGACCGTTACTAATGTTTATAATATTAGATCTATTAAATTTAATTAGAGACGATTCAATAATATTTCTTAACAACATTGATTTTTCATAGGTAATAAATTTAGCTCCTGTCCAATCAATATGATGATTTTCATTTTTTATATGCAAGAATAAGGCACTACTGTTTTCCTGTCTACTTACGTTATATTGGTGTTGTTTTACACGTGTTTTTAATGATTTACCGGTTTGACCAATATAAATTTTATGGCAATTTTTGCACGGAATTTTATAAATACCAGCGGACTCCAATTCGCTGGGAGAGTTTTTTATTAACATATTACCCACGTTATTACGATTAGAAAACACTATATTAAAATCAAGTTGTTTGGCTAATCTTGGAAGGGGGTCCAATGATTCGTGGTATGGCAAAACTATAGAAGTTGATAATAAAAGGGGCTCTTTTGAAGTATTAGAGAAAGTTTTTTTAGCACCCTTCAAAGCTAAATCGATATAAGAAGAGGGGTATTTTAATGAAAGGGCAATTGACCTAATGTTATTAATCTCTTCATTAAGAAATTCAGGAGAGGAAACCCTTAAAGCTCTCAAAAACATATTTCTAAAAACAGAAATTTTAACATTTTTTGGATGCGAAGAATAAAAATGAACGTATGCAAGTACATTCGTAGGTTTTCTACGAGGTGTATAAATAAAGTAGTGACACTGGCAACGTCGCTTTCGATCTGGCAAGGCTGGAGACGCGTGGCCTTGAGTAGCGTCAGGTGCACGTGTGATGCGCCTCCAGTATGAATCTGAACTCGCCACAGTCATTTGTTTGTCCGTAGCGTTGGTTTTCGTGAAATGGTTTTTTCTTGAGCGTTTTAAAAATGAGTGACCTCAAAGTTGAGCAGCGGTGTGCAATCAAATTTTGCTTCAGACTTGGACATAATGCAACCGAAACTTTTGAAAAACTTCAGGAGGCCTATGGAGAACGTGTTTTATCAAGGGCACAGGTTTTTCGGTGGTTTAAGGAATTTTCAGAAGGAAGAGAGTCGATTGAAGATGAACCACGAAGCGGAAGGCCTTCAAGTGCAAATACCGATGAAAATGTCAACAGAGTACGGAACCTTGTGCGTTCAGATCGACGCTTAATCAGCACTTCTACCGTGAGGTCCTTGAAAGACTTCGAAAAAGAGTCCTTCGTGTGCGGCCAAACATCAAAGACAAGTGGGTGTTGCATCACGACAACGCGCCCTGTCACACCGCCATCTCAATAACGAGGTTTTGGCCAGTAAAAACATTCCTGTTGCTCCTCAGCCTCCTTATGCACCAGACTTGAGTCCTTGTGACTTTTTCCTCTTCCCGAGATTGAAAAATCACCTCAAGGGAACTTATTTCGGGACACTACAAAACATACAAACTGCTGTAACCGACCAGCTGCAGGCCATTCCAGAATACGAGTTCCAGCAATGCTACAATGATTGGAAGGACCGTCTCCAGCGCTGTGTGGCTTCCGAAGGGAACTATTTTGAAGGTGACAATATCACATTGTAATTATATTTAAATAGAAAATTTAAAAAAAATCAGTCTCACTACTTTATTTACACATCTCGTATATACACTAAAGCGTAACTCATTAGGTAACCTATGGATCAGGACATCTAAGAAGGGCAAATTACCACTTATTTCTTCTTCCATTATGAATTTGATTGTCGGCACTAATGAATTCAATTTTGTTAGGAAATCAACTTTATTTAAATTGAATTCATTAGTGCCGACAATCAAATTCACAATGGAAGAAGAAATAAGTGGTAATTTGCCCTTCTTAGATGTCCTGATCCATAGGTTACCTAATGAGTTACGCTTTAGTGTGTATAGAAAACCTACGAATGTACTTGCATACGTTCATTTTTATTCTTCGCATCCAAAAAATGTTAAAATTTCTGTTTTTAGAAATATGTTTTTGAGAGCTTAAAGGGTTTCCTCTCCTGAATTTCTTAATGAAGAGATTAATAACATTAGGTCAATTGCCCTTTCATTAAAATACCCCTCTTCTTATATCGATTTAGCTTTGAAGGGTGCTAAAAAAACTTAAACAGTGATAATAGAAAGTCAACATACGCATGCAAGCGCTCCTAACGCTCAGTAGGTGAATTAACAATGTGTTTATTGAATTTAAATCTATGGGGGTACTCCTAGCACTGGGGATAACGGAAATGTTATTAATCTGACTTTTGATAATCAAAGCCTGCTGGAGGTGGTTGATACTCGTATTTTATACGAAAAATAACCACAGATTTGTTTAAAAAAAACAGGAACTATTTTTTTCAACAAAAAAAAAAATTTTGACTTATAATTCAATCGGAAAGCTTGTAAGAGGCATACAAGCCATGCCGTTTAACGGTTCAAAATAAAACTATACCTATAAATAGAACGTTATGTGGAGGATGAATTGAGATAATTTTTTTTAAAATTATATTCATTCAACTGGCGTTACAATACATTTTCTGTTTGCTAGACAGTTGTTGTTGAAATCCACAGACTATTCTTCTTTTTTAAATAATTAGTTTTTTTTTTAAATAATTACTTAGTTTTTCTGATTCAAAATATACGTTTTTAAGTTCTCTCACTCACCTATTCTCAAAATTTCTATTTTAATTTCTTATTTGTAACTAATTGCGCTTTTTATGTATGTTTGATTATTGAATAATTGAATTATTTCTTATATTTCCTCTGTTTTGTTGACCAATGGAAAAGGTTTTAAATAAAACTCGAAACGTTGGTTGACCGAGTCCTGATAAACTTTAATTTTGTTTCTATTGCACGGTTGATATTTTTATCAATATATATATATTCTATGTTTTGTTATTGAGGGCTAGGTCAAATAAAAGAAAATAAACTCCTTCCTAGGCCGACGTTTCGATGTATTTGTACATCATCTTCAGGGCTAAAATTAGAGTAAGAACTATAATTCATTTACCAAAACAATCTACAACTCACATAGAGAACTAACACTAAGATGAAGCCTTAAGATGATGTACAAATACATCGAAACGTCGACCTAGGAAGGAGTTTATTTTCTTTTATTTGACCTAGCCCTCAATAACAAAACATAGAATAGAATAGAAGAGGTCAATAACAATTTTTGAGTTTATATATATATATTGCTATTCTTCTTCAGCATTTCTACTAGTTTTTTCGTTTTTTCGTTGTGGCCAACCTGTACATATTCTTTCCTGAGGACGACCGTTAAAAGGGTCCAAGTATTGATTGTGAGTCCTAGTTTCTGGTTTTCCCTCGTGTTTCTCAAAGTTTTTAAAGTATAAATATATATATATATATATATATATATATATATATATATATATCAATGATCAAACCGCAATAAGAAAATGGGAAAACAAGACTAAGATCTTTCAACCGTAACAAGCGGTCTTCGTCAGAGTCAAAAACCCAACTGACGGGTTTGGGTTTCAGTTGGGTTTTTGACTCTGATGAAGACCGCTTGTTACGGTTGAAAGATCTTTGTCTTTTTTCCCATTTCTTATTGTGGTTTGATCATTGATTGTTATTTCACGTGTTTATGTGGAATCTTGTATATATATATGCTGAAAAATCACAATAAATAAACACATGATGCAGTCAATGAAGTTTAAACCACAATGAAAAAAGAAAGACAATAGAAATAAATACTCTGAGCCCTTTCGATTTATGTCATCAGAGGGCAAACAAAGTAACAACTGAGAAGAAGATAACATGAAAAGTGACTTTTATGTTAGCTCCTCAGTTATCTTGTTTGCTCTCTGATGACATAAATTGAATGGCCTCAAATCATTTATTTCTATTGTTTTCCTTTTTCCATTGTGGTTTAAATTTCATGTATATAAATATATATATAAACTAGAATTTAAAAAAGAACACATAGAAAGGAAACCACTGAACTCACTACTATATGTCGATGTCCTCGTCTTCAGGAAAAGAAGTGAATCGCTCCAAAGGCTGATAACGACTGACTTGGCGTTCGAACTGAAGCACTCAAACAGTGTAGCCAACTTTCGGAGGAAAGGTAGACAGGGAAGATAAAGGAATAAAAGCCAAATACAAATTAAAAAAGAAAACATTTAACTAAAATAAAATTAAAAGCTGATAACAACTAAAAAAAAAAAAAAAAAAAAAAAAAAAATCAACGATTGAGGTTAAGCCCAGGAGCCGATCTACCGCCCAGAAGACTAATAAGTGCTTCTTCTGAAGCTCTCAGAGTAACTTTCGAATTAGTCTGATCAATCTGCCTCAGGACCTGTACACGGAAACAGTCATTAAAACTGAGTCCGTGAGAACTGGCATGAGTAGCAACGGGAAGGTCACTGCGTTTGCCAACGGATGACCTGTGATTATTCATACGCAGGCTCAGCTTCGTGGAAGCCAAACCCACATAAAAAGAATCACACTGGGTGCAATCCAAACGGTAAACGCAGTTACCAGAGGTACAAGAGGTCTTGTGAGATATAGGGTAGGTGCGTTTACTATGGAAGGAGGTAAAGGAAGGAACAGGATTGATGATAGGACAATATATGTAGGACATATATATAAATATATATATAATATATATATATATAAATGTTGTTGAAGGCCACAGCGGCTTCAGTATTTACGATCTTTCTCAGTAATTGTTCCTTTTTTCTGAACACTTTCCGGTGTTGAACATTTAATTGGTGGAGTAACTCTCCTAGATACATTTTAACTACACTGTTTTTGAATACCTTTACTTATCTATATTATATCAAGCTTTCGGCTCACATTAGCCATCATCAGGTAGAAAACAGAACAGAAGGTACTGTACAAAGTAAAACCATATATAGCACTAAACTAAAGTAAAATGGAATAAAATTAGAATAGAAATTAAGCGATAAACAAGACTATAAATAACAACTAATGCAAGGAAGGTTACAACCTGCTAGCGCTCCAAGCGCTCAGTCGGATGAATTAACATTATCACTTTTTATAAATTTAAAACTAGGGTTAATATTCCTAGAACTAGGAATTACAAACATATCATTAATTTGGGAATTTAGAGAGGGGATTTTTTCCTTAATATACAATCCCTCCAAAATATGCAAATGAAGGGGGTTTTTGTTAGTAATGAGGACAGAAGTTCCATTCACTAGCATTTCCCTCGTCAGACGAGTACTATGTTCTTTCTCCATATGCATTTTTGGTGCTCCGTTAGATAGATGAAGTATAAGACGCCTCGATAACTTCGTTGCAGTCATCCCAATATATTGTGAGGGAAGGGATTCGCAGCTCCCTTGGGTACATGAGAATTGATATATTAAGTGACTGCGCTGAACTTCGGGCGTCTCACACTTATTACTGTTTCTAATAAGCAGGCTGTTAGTCCTTTTATTTTTGTAGTAAATGTTCAGCTGGAGTGTATCCTCTTCTTTCGTGGTCTTCACGTGTCCAGATATAATCTTCCTAACAGCTTGCTCTTCCTGTAGGTGTTGGGTAGACATATACGCTCTGTAGTAAATGGGTATTTTCTCACCAGTCCCATTGTCACCACGGTCTGTCTTCGTGTACCATAAGTCTAACTGCCTAGAAATCACTTCATTGATAATCTTATTACACTAGCCATTGTTAATTAGTACTTGGGTAGATCTCTCAATTTCTTCATGGAAGCTGTTCCAGTCACTGCAATGACTCAAGGCACGTCTGGCGTAAGCAGCAATAGTAGCGCGCTTATACCTATCTGGACACTCACTTTGGCCATTGAGACAGCGGCCCGTGTTAGTATGCTTCCTGTAGACAGACGTATTGAAACCTTCTGTGGTGTTTTTAACAAGAACATCTAGGAAAGGTAAATTACCGTTATTGCTGTATTCAATTGTTAGGTTAAGACCTGATGCAACTTGGAGATGTTGGCGAAGTTGGCAGATTTCCTCATTTCCTCTAGCAAGTACAAAAATGTCGTCTATGTAACGGGCATAGATGTGAGGCTTTAAAGAGTTAGCAAACATGTCACGCTCGATTCTACCCATGTAAAAATTAGCAAACAGTACACCCAAAGGCGATCCCATGGCAACCCCGTCAACCTGCCTGAACATGCGCCCATCAGGAGATACAAAAGGGCATTCCTTAGTGCACAGTTCAAGCAGTGTTTTAAGGGCTGATTTAGGGATATCGATCTTTGGTTCCTGGTCTTGGGGGTAGACTTCTTCCAGTATGTAACTAATCGTTCTATCTACGGGTACATTTGTAAAAAGATATTATTTGTAAAAGATATTAATGCCAAAAAAGGTAATATATCACTACCTGTACTAACTGGAGACTATGGACTTGGCTACTGTTATGGGAATGTGAAGACCCATAAGAATGGTAATCCCCTCAGAATTATAGTAAGTCAGATTCCTACCCCCACTTATCAACTTGCCAAACGACTCAACACCATACTTACGCCTTTTATACCATCCGAGTATAGCCTTTCTTCTTCAGTTGACTTCTTGGAGTTATTAAAGGCATCCACTAATTCTGGTACAATTGCTTCATTAGATGTGGAGAGTCTATTTACAAATGTACCCGTAGATAGAACGATTAGTTACATACTGGAAGAAGTCTACCCCCAAGACCAGGAACCAAAGATCGATATCCCTAAATCAGCCCTTAAAACACTGCTTGAACTGTGCACTAAGGAATGCCCTTTTGTATCTCCTGACGGGCGCATGTTCAGGCAGGTTGACGGGGTTGCCATGGGATCGCCTTTGGGTGTACTGTTTGCTAATTTTTACATGGGTAGAATCGAGCGTGACATGTTTGCTAACTCTTTAAAGCCTCACATCTATGCCCGTTACATAGACGACATTTTTGTACTTGCTAGAGGAAATGAGGAAATCTGCCAACTTCGCCAACATCTCCAAGTTGCATCAGGACTTAACCTAACAATTGAATACAGCAATAACGGTAATTTACCTTTCCTAGATGTTCTTGTTAAAAACACCACAGAAGGTTTCAATACGTCTGTCTACAGGAAGCCCACTAACACGGGCTGTGGTGTGAGTGGGAAAGGACTGGCCGTTAGCGAATGTATAGTCCGTGTCATAAAATTTGACCCGGCCATAGAGAATCAACTCAAACTACCCGCTAACTTCCACTCCCTTAACAATTCTAAATCTATTTTCTATTGGTTTTAGGCTAGGAATGATACAAAAATCACTATTTTGAATATTCAAATTTGGTCCTTCATCTTTGATGTAAATAGCTTCGAGGATACGCAGTTTATTAGCATCACTATGGCAATCCAAAATAGTGGTCCCCTCAACTAATGTTTGTCTTGTAAGTACAGTGCCATGGACCTCCTCTGAGTGATTTTTAGGCGCCCCCGTGGCTAGGTGCATGGTCAGGCGTCTCGATAGTCTGGTCGTAGTCATCCCAATGTACCTTGATGGCAGGGTTACACAGCTCCCTGTAGTGCATATGTACTGGTACACCAGGTGACTACGTTGCAGATCATCTACGGTGAGTTTAGGTCTATTTGGAATTAGGAGGTCCTTAGTTCTCTTCGTTTTGTAGAAGATATTGATGTCGAGAATATCTTCATATATATATATATATATATATATATATATATCCTGGCCTTAACTTGTACCGTTAATTTAATTATTTACTTATTTTTTTTAATCATTTATTTATTATTTTTTTAATTTTTATTTTTTTTTATTTATTTATTCTTATTTTTTTTTATTTTTTATTGTTTATTGCTTCATTTACTATTCTTCTCCTTCTGTTATTTTTATTTACTTTTATTTGTTCTTTTTTGTTATTATTCTCTCTGTAGTTAGTAGCTTACCTAGGGCGGCCGGCAGAGTGCGCGCGTGTTCGTTGCATTTGGCCTACCACTCAGTTAGCTTCAGCTACTCAAAGGGACTACTTCTACCCGATGACGACGACTGTCGAAATATCGTTGTGAGTCTTTTGTGTGTGTCTTTATTTGTGTTTTCTCTTTCCTGTGTGAACTATATATATATATATATATATATATATATATATATATATATATATATAGAGAGAGAGAGAGAGAGAGAGAGAGAGAGAGAGAGTGAGTGAGAGAGAAAGAGAGAGAGTGAGGAGGGAAGAAGAAAAGCTAATAGTCGTTTTTAATTCTAATGTAAGTCCTTTAATGCTAATGAGTTTTATTCAAAGGTAATAGTATTACATTGTGTGCGGTGGGTTAGTGAATATGACAATATATTTATTGTGTTTATATTCATCTTATATTTATTAAACTTTTAATTGCCGTCATTTGTGTAATATACGTGTATATAATATTTTAGCTGATATGACATAATTTTAGTCAGGTGCTGAGGATACGACTAGCTAATACAACCCTTCTATAGACGCTTCATTTACATGACTTATGAGAGTTTTTAAACTTAACTTTTTTCAGTTATCCCAGCTCCCCTTAATCAAGTCGTGACATCTTCCATAAATGCATTTATCTTGGGAAATGCCAGCGTCGCCCAAACTCCCTTAACTTCTACCTTCTTTTTTCTTCTCTTTTTTTTTTGCATGTAAGAAAACTAATCTAGTGTGTTAAAAAACAGAGCAAAAAGAATTCATTCTTTCAGGAGTATGGGAGAACTGTAAGATTTTGTTTATGAAAAAACAAACAAGTTGCTCTGCTTTATCTCGTTATCTCTTTTCGTTATTGATCTTCCAGTTTTGGATTCTATCCACTGATGAAAAAGGTCCGAAACATACTAAGAGCGTCGAACATTGGCTCTTTGTGATATTACACAATGAAGATTCTATGTAGGAAGTTCTATATTTCGCACAACTCAAGTGTATTTAGAGTAGGATCCTCAACGAGTACCTGACGTCATATAGGTTTGCGGCCGACGGCTTAACGGCCTCTCTAAGGAACGACGTGCTCAGATTTATTCACCTCCCGTATAAATAAATCGAGGGCCAGAGAACCCTCGTATTGAGGTATTGAACCCCATACCAGTTCAGAGTGGCACGTTTCCACTTTAACGAGTACCTAATCGTAAAAGCTTGGGCCCAAGGGCTCAACATCTTCTCTGATTCACGACGTGCTCAGAGGTTTTCACCTCCTGTGTGTATAAATTGAGGTCAAGAGTGAGTTTCGAACCTTAGATCTACCCGTCCAGAAGAGGGCACGTAAGCCAGTGGGCTACTCTGCCACCAAGATAATTATAATGTCACTTATCTTAACCTCTATGTACTAACAACATTAATTTTTTTCATTAGTAGTTTTTTTGTACTAATATAATTATAATTTGTTAATATAATACCAAATTTATATAATTTTTTTGTTTATTATATAATTTACCGTGTCTCACTGACGCACTTCATATTTTTCGTAAAAAAAAACCCGCAAAAACACAAGGTTTTGCTCATTTTGCAGGTTTTCCAACTGCTATTTTCTCGGAAACTACTGAGCAAATATCAAATCTGTTTTCACTGTTAGAATTCCTTTTTTTTTTTTCTTTATAAACTATTATAAAATGGCGTAAGTCTATTTCCAATAAGTAATAAAATATTTTGTATTTATTCATACATATTTTTAATGTAGCAGTAATGGTGATTCAAGGAAAATTGTACTTAAAATTACAATCTATGTAGTTTGACAATAAATGGATCGAAAATTACCAAATGATTGAAAACAATAGTTTAGTTCTTCTCTCATGATTTGTAACTTTAGTAACTAAAATAAATTAAATAAATAAACATAAAAATTAAAAAAAAATAGCCAAAAACGTTCAGTTTAATCATATTACAAAAAGGCAATTAATATTCCCACAATGTTGTTAGGGTTTTATTTCTAAATATTAGCTCCTATTTTCAATCAATTTTCCTTTGTAACCATTAACTTTTTGAACTCTTTCTTGGTATAAATAAAGGATTTTTGTATTGAAAACCAAACTACTGGTTAGAATTTCCACTGATATCAGACAATAGTTTAAACAAAAAATTACGATTGAAAGTAAGATTAATGCACGGTTAAAATTTTTAATCCTGTGATTAATCGCAATTCAAAATTTTAATCTTTGTCCAACTTTTATTCTTATTATTAATATTATAAAAAAAATTGAGATTTCCTATTGTTAGAGATATATGTATATATATCAATGATCAAACCACAATAAGAAATGGGAAAACAAGACTAAGATCTTTCAACCGTAACAAGCGGTCTTCGTCAGATATTAGTCTTGTTATCCCATTTTCATATTGTGGTTTGATCATTGATTGCTATTTCACGTGATTATGTGAAATCTTTATATATATCTATGCGTATAATTTCAATTAAATTAGCGTGAAGGCGTGATGGTTTAATTAAATTAAATTCGTGTATTAAATATGCCGTTTAAATGGGAAGCGAGCTCTGTATGCTGATGATGTGTGACACCGGAGTGGAGTCCCTGTGGCCTCATTCCTGCCACGCTCCTTTAAACATTTTAATCTTAATAAATACTCTATTCCATCTGTAAATATAGATATCCTATCTGAAATATTAATTATTCTTTTATTGTTGTTGTTCATTTTTTTTTGTCAAATATTATAATTTTTTTAGTTGTTCAGTAGCGTAGTATGATTGCCCCATTGTACGAGCAATTCGCTTTACGAACAGCGATTCGAAAGAACTTTTATCTTGCATGACGGGCAGAAATACATAATACGTTTGACCATCTTCGGCACGCCTAGAGATGGTCTATGTTTTAAGTTTTGTAGATTAATAAAACATGATTATTTCTTGTATGCATTTTTATTAATCAATAGATTACCCGTGAACAGTTGGGTTATCCAACACCTTTCTTGATAATGCAATTATGGTCATATAAATGCAGATATTCTAAATTAAGTAATTTTAGCATTTTAGCATTTTCAGTTATCCCAGCTCCCCTTAATCAACTCGTGACATCTTCCATAAATAGCATTTCAAAATGAGCAATTACATGTTACTCTCACTGAAAGAACTCATGAAAGTTTTTTTTTTGAAAATTCAGATTGTACAAAAAATGTAAATAAAGAGAACTGTGTTAAAAATATATTGATTATTAGAAATGAATTAATTTAGAGTTTATTAAACATTTACGTGAACATGAGTCATTAAAAAGGAAGGTGTTGGATGACTCAACAGGACACGGGTAGTCCAGTTGTAACTAAAAACTGTTTTGGTGGTCTAATTGTGTGAAATGGAAGACGATTAGTCACCCCCCCCCCCCGCCACTCAACTCTCTCTGTCACTTCATGTATCTCTTTCTCTTTCTACCTTCACATCATAACTAATTACGCCTCAATAACTTTCACTTGACCTTGAATCGTTTTGACTCAAAAAATTTCACAAAAAACTTTTCACAAAATAGTCGTATTGTACATAGCCTGTTAAGATAATAATTCATTGAATATATTATTTAAAATAATCATGATATTTAATAAATCATTTGATTGAGCAAATGGCTGGTAGTTGTGATAAGCTGTGTACGTTTAAATTGAAAAATAAATTAATAATTAGTTATTGTTTATTTGTGATTCAATTTTGTAACTAACCATCAGTAGTCAGTTTTTATATTTTATTTATACTCATTTTATTTGATAAAATATAAAATAAAAGTGATATTAATAATAGGGAATTACTATCTGCTGGCACAACCTGTTCGTTAAGTATATGTACCTTGGACCCTTAGACTGTGTGATCAGTCCAAATTGAAGGTGCTCCAAGTATGAAGTCGGTCGTATTGAAAGTTATATTTTTAATTGAATTGTGTTTTAAACATGGCGTCCGTTTTACCTAATTTATTCAGATTAAACGTTCATCTAATACTTATTATTGAAAGTTATATTTTCAATGAATTTAGTTTTAAATCTGCTGATCATTCTAACTAGTTTCAACTATTAACTGATTTCTAACTATTCAAGTTAGACGTAACCTGCCTAATTAGTTATTTCTAATTATTAAAAGTTAATTTTCAATGAAATTTTGTTTTAAACATGCTGACCATTTTAATTTATTCATATTAAACGTACCTGCCTTATTAGTTATTACTATTTATTCAAACTTCTATTTTTAATGGAATTGTGTTTTAAACATGGCGTCCGTTTTACCTCTATTCAGATTAAACGTTCATCTAATACTTATTATTGAAAGTTATATTTTCAATGAAATTGAGTTTTAAATGTGCTGATCATTCTAACTATATAATTTATTTTGATTGAACCTACATATCTTATTAGTACTCATCATTCAAAGGTATGTACTGAGTTATATCCTGTTCTATACACATTCGTTATATTATTATTTATTAAGATAGACTGCGTGTGATTAATATATAATCACTATATATGTATAGTTATTTGTAAAAGAGGATCACAATTTATATGTTTAAATATAACATTGATGGCTAAGTTATATGCTCACTTATTATTCAGAATTATTTGAAAAATCGAAGTATGTTTTACAATATGATAATTTTAACCAATTTATTCAAATTAAATGAACACCACTGAATCGTAATTACAAATTATTTAATATACTCGTATTTCTTCAATATAGACAGTTTTAAATATGGTGGCCATTTATAATAAATTACTAAAAGAACTACTTATTTAATGTTATTACTTCAATGTTAATGTGTTTTGAATATACTGATCATTCTAATTTATTCATATTAGACGTACCTGTCTAATAAAGCAAATGTATTATCTGGTTTATAATACACTAGCAAACCTACCCCTCTTTGACGGAATCAAAAATTTGATTCTACTTGGTATTCCAAAATATCATTAGAAATTATAGAATAGTAAAAAATACCATTATTAGTGTAGTGTTAAACAAATACTTCTGTATACACCACATTAGGTGTCTGTCTGGAAGAACAAAGAGTTGGAACCTCTAACTCTTGAGCAAGCTAACTACAGTTGACCATTTGAGAAAATGGTCCTGTCCCTTCTCACATTTCCCGAGGCACTCAAGTTTCGTAACATGAAATTTGTTACTGATACTAAACGCAGTATGATTGTGCTCCTACTTTAAGTTTTTACTCATGAGGAGGCAGTCACGGAGCCAAGAAATTCAGTTGGATAATGAACTGCTTCCTCATTACTAATCACTCTCTTTACTGACTTTTAAGTTCTAACTTTTACTTGATATAGCGTAAGAACTTGTTTGTTAGTTTTTCCTGCCTGTTCATATTAAGGGCTGAGAATTCCTCGTTCACAAAGCCATTTATTGTGAATAGATAGTACATCTTGAACTCTGGGAAACACCTTTTCAATGATGTGAAATACGCAATATATTCATATGCTCAAATGAAATTAAAATCAACAACAATACCTACTTGCCACACCTGTGTATCTTCAAAATAAACTTGTCTGCGAAGTGAGCAAAATACAGCTTAAAGACCCATAATTTTGTTTCTGCACTGAATTATCAATCTATTTAGAGCCTATATTTTACGTTAGGCATTCACAAATCTAGTGTCAAAGTTTGAGCTCGCTATGTAGTATTGTGGTGGCTGAGTTTACTTGTGACAAACGTTTTTGCTTTAAACGTCCATAACTTCATTTCTACGTTGAATTTTCAATCAATTCAGAGCTATAATTTAAGTTAGAAATACACAAATCTACTGTAAAAGTTTCAGCTTGATATGTCTTATGGTGGCTGAGTTTACTTGTGACAAAGTTTTGCGGACAAACTGACAAACCGACAGAAATTTTTCTAAGGGTGGATTCGGTTTCCCCAATGTATGAAACGTAAAGAAAACTTAAATTGAGTCAGTTCTAAGCAATGTACAGACAAAATCATTATTTTATTTATATAGATTTGAATTAATTTAGTCAAATGAAACGAACATTACATATATATGTACAGAGTAACAAAATTACACTCGACCCTCGAATTTCTGTACTTCAAGAAACCTTTTTTTTTCTTCAAAATGGCATAAATTATCATCCGGGTATGGTAATACACAATGAGAGCAGAGTGAGACCGAGTAGCCTAGGCTACTTCAATTTCGTTATCTTAATAAACGAAACGAAAGCGAACTTTATTAAGCATATAAAATATTATTATTATGTATTTTAATGTATAATAAACGTAACTAACTGTATCCACCTGTATTTGATGATTGTGATTGTGATTTTGATTTAAAGCAAGATGAGGCAGAGAATATTGTATCCATTCTCCCTTATCATGCCATGTTACCAATTTCCGAACTTTTCTGTTTCCGGACCTGTTCGGACTCTATTAGTACAGAAATTCGAGGGTCTTGTCAATTGAAAGAATTTCTTCAAGAAATAAGATTCTAACATTATCATTATTTGAAGTAATTCATTTAAATTATATGAACATTACTTGGTCAGAGTCAAAAATTTTCTCAAGTTATTTTTTCTGATACTTAATAATAATAAAACTAAAATTAAATTATAAAGCAATAAAATGGTATAATTAGTAAAATAAAAGTAATATTAATAAATGGAGGACTAAGCCATATGTATAAGGGCTAGTTGTTTGATAGGTATTATCAGACCTCAATCGACTATACACATATAGAGGTAAGATCATTTGGGTTTTTGACGAAGACCGCTTGTTACGGCTGAAAAATCTTAGTATTTTTTCCCATTTCATATTGTGGTTTGATCATTGATTTTTATGTTTATGTGATATCTTGTTATACAGATAAATATCGAATATGTAGTATCGTGTTGAAAGCCGGTTGGAAGGTTTCAGTGTTCACTGTTAAAACTTATGTAGAACTTTGTGTCCTTCATTTCGTTAAAACTTTTATAAATATTTATTTATAATAATACTATTCATCCCAATTTTAACATTGTGGTGATGAATTTTGTTTCAATCTATATATAAATTCTCTTCGTGGCTCTGTATATATGTTTATATGTATGTATGTATGTATGTATGTATGTATGTATGTATGTTTGTACCTTATGCATTCGGCCTACAATGGACCTTTTTCAAAAATTCTTTTGCAAGGCACTTTCTATAGGTCTTGGGGTGGTTTTAGGCTATTAAACTCTGGGGGGCATCCTAACCCCGGCCCCCTAGGGCCCAAAAACCTCTATAAGATAAGGTTTGCTGTATAACCTGTTTGTTTACATTTTGACTTTAACTGGTAATGGCAGCCGCAGGTAGGTTATTCTTTATGATAATATTTCCACACGCTTTGTTCAATTGGAAATAACCAGGTATTATTATTATTACAAGCAGAAATACCCGGCGTTGCCCGGGTTGCTATGAAGTAATCAAACACAAATTTTTTATTTCTATTCTTTATTTCAATTTCTATAGTATTTAAATATCAATTTCATTCTCACAAAATACAAAAATATAATATGATAAACAACATAACAAATTATGAATCTCTAAATATTTCTGTATAGACAATATTCCTGGTCTTTCCTCCTGGTGCATATATGAAGAGGTTTCTTGGATTTCGTACTCTTGAACAACCAACATACAGTTGACCATGAGAAAAGCAAGGGTCTTCTAAGTGGAGGGTTTTAATTAAGGGTTTTAATTTTAATGGTTTTGTCAAACCATTTCATTAGATTTTTTAATTTGTTCTTAAACTAAATGTTTATAGCAATAATGAAAGAAATGATCTTGTTTAATTGATTGTCTAAAACTGGAGGTTCTGAACCTTTTTTGCTTGTGAACCCCCTGAAAACTGTTTTACCATGTTGAGAATTAAAGGAAATTAACTTGTTTAATTAATTGTCTAAAACAGGGGGTTCTGAACCTTTTTTTGCTTGTGGATCCCCTGAAAACTATTTTACCACGTTGAGAACTCCTGATCCAAAAGAAGTTTGATAATATTTTTTAAGAATATATTACAAACTTCATCACGGTAGTCACATTAAAAAAAGAAAGATAACTGTTGATTATATTTGCTTATAGTAAAGTTGAGTGTAGGCCACTCCAGATTGTTTGTTTGTTATAAGTAGTATGTTTTGTTTGTTTCAGATTCTCAATGTATCCAATCACAGTTCCGAGGAAAAAGAGTTCAGCTTTAAAGCTTACCAAACTGAGGATAAAGAGTACCATCAACTTCCAGATTATATAATTAGACGTCAGTCTAACAAGTACAGTCCCTGTCGGGTCAGCCCAACTATGGTAAGTGTACTGTTGTATGTTAACTATATAGTATGTCAAAATTCAAATAATGTATCAACCGTTTAATAGAATAGAGGTGTATTATTTAATCAGAATTCTGTCAATTTTCTAGGTCTTAATGTTATATCATTAGTTTTGGAATCCGTAATTGTATTGTATTTACTCATTCTGAGGTAAAATGGATAAACAAACAAAAGTCTCTATACAAATGAAGTTTTATTCAACAACAATCTGAGCATGTCATCCCTGTATGAAATTTTTCAGAGCCTGTATGATGCTGGGTACTCTAAAGATCCCTAAATAAGCAAAATATATAACCTCCCTTGTGCAATCATCATTTTTTAGTGTCACAAAGGGCCAATCTTTGACCTATGTGTATTATCGAATGGGGTAACTACTGCAATCCAACAGAAGAACTGTTGAATGTCTTATTGTTGTTTATACCTTTTGTATTCAAAGTACCCTTACAGTTTCCCTCCTTTTCTGTACACTACTGTACTTTCCATAATATAAGGCTCAATATCAATTACCACGGATGTTTTCTTAATTAAGGCATCTGGATTATAAGATTCATCGTTCTATCCAGTTTTAATTTATATTTGTAACGTATTTCGAGTATACACGGGCAGGCTCCTAATGACTACCTTATTAGTTAACTACCTGGCTACTTTCTTGCCAGACTACCTTACTAGATGATTAACTTAATAACTATCTATGCTGTTATCTTACTAAGTTAAAACCTAGATGCCTTACTACCTATATGATTAAATACATGCATATTGTTAATACCACTGAGGTTAGTGTGATTTATATTAGAAATAGGTAAAACCGTCATACCTCGTAAGAAGATCTTGGAGGTGGAGCGCTTTCGGACGTTGTCCATCTTCGAACGGATGGTTTGTTGCGATCGAAGATGGATAACGTCCGAAAGCGCTCCACCTCCATGATCTTCTTACGAGGTATGACGGTTTTACCTATTTCTAATATAAATCATACCTATATGATTACCTGACACTTTACTAACTGACTATTTTACAACCTGGCAACCCTACCATCTGACTGTCTGACCACTTACTGACTGCCTTAGAATGACTACGTTACAGCCTGACTATGCTACTACCAGGCTATCTTACTAGCTGACTACCTTCCTATATTAGTATCTTACTTTCTGTCTTCTTACTTAATACCTTACTGTCTGTTTACCTGACTATCTCATATCTGACTACCTGCTACAATACTGACAACGTTACCTGACGATATTACAGCCTGACTACCTTACTATCTCATGTCTGACTACCTGCTACAATACTGACAACGCTATCTGTTACCTTACAACCTGTCTTCCTTACTAACTCATATCTGACTACCTGCTACCATTGTGACAACGCAGCCTGTTATCTTACAACCTGACTACCTAACTATCTCATAGCTGATTACCTACTACTACACTGACAACGTTATCTGACTACCTTACTTGCTGACACCTTACAACCTGACTATCGGTATCGGTATACCTTACTATCTCATATCTGACTACCTGCTACTATACTGACAACGTTACCTTTTACCTTACAACCTTACTACCTTACTATCAGGCTATCTGTATAACTGCATATCTTTCCTGCTATCTTACTACCGAACTACCTTTCTATCTGCCTACTTACTACCCTTCTATCTGACTATCTACTACCATACTGACTATCTTATTGTCTAACTACCTTACTACCTGATTGTCTAATGATCCGACAATCTATCAAGCAGTTTAGTAGTACTAAATTGTTGTACACAATAAAATCGGTCGGTAAGCACTACCGAATAGACTCCTACGGCACTTTGTCTATTTTTGATAAAATTAAAGGATTTTAATTGTACATTATACTCAGAAAAATAAAGTATTTACTTTAATGGTTATACTTCTCTTAATGATTTGTAATGTTTTTTTGACTAGTCGACCTGCTGTCGCTTCTTCAGTGGAAGGCTCATCCAGATGGGATACAAGAAGCCTTGACAAGAGCCCTCAAACTTGAAGGAGAGGAAATCGTCAAGTTTCTTCAAGATGTCTTGGATGCTTTGTTTGCAATGTTTTCAACTGAAGATGGCAATTCCACTGCTTATTCTGGACTTGTCTTTCATGTCTTGGTATGTAGTGTTTTGATGAAGGGGATTTAAGAGTTGTTTTATAGAGGATGTGGTATGGGGGGGTCTTGCCTCTTCTCATTGAGGTGTCAATGTTTATGTCGTATATCATCCCATGGGTATCGTCAGATTTTCCTAAATAGATCCTCGAGTTTCCATACTTCAAATAACCATAATTTCAAGTTTTCGTACTTTTTTTTACTTTTTAGTATAAGTAAAGTATCAAGATGATGAAAAAATTCAATCTCGAGATTTTGACGTCCCAGAAGTCGTTTTATGATGTTTTATACTTTACGTATAAGTAAAGTATAGAGATGGTGAAAAAATTCAATCTCGAGATTTTGACGGAATTATATGTTTTGAGGTCCCATAAGTAGTTTTTCTGATGTTTTATACTTTACCTATAAGTTAAGTATAGTGATCGTAAAAAAATGCAATCTCGAGATTTTGACGGAATTATATGTTTTGAGATCCCAGAAGTCGTTTTTCTGATGTTTTATACTTTACGTATAAGTAAAGTATAGAGATGGTGAAAAAATTCAATCTCGAGATTTTGACGGAATTACATGTTTTGAGGTCGCAGAAGTCGTTTTATGAAGTTTTTTCGATGATGTCTGTGTTTGGGGGGTGGTTGTATATGTATCCAAAATATTCTTCACACATATCTAAATAGACAGAACAGTGGCATAAAGCCTCCCATAGATGATCAAGGTCAAACAAAAGTCAAATATTACTTGAATCAATTCTCTAGAACTTACAAAACTGATGAACGCATCTTGAAAACTATCATTAAAAATAACACCTCTTGCGTGAACCCCCAAGACAGATTAAAAATTAGTATATATTACAGAGGTTTCAATACTACGAATTTAATCATAAGAAACAATTCCCAAACAAAACCATTAGTCCAGCGGACCAATGTGGTATACCAGTATAACTGTATGATAGGGAACTGTGAATCCCTCAAATCTCCCTACATTGGTTCGACGACTACAACTTTGTCCTGACGGCTTACCATGCACCTTGCAGCAGGTGGTCCTAAAGACCATACTCAGAATACCCATAATGTTACACTCACTCGAGAAATTGTAGTTAATAACACAGAGGTTTTGTACTACGAAAAAGATAAAAACAGGCTAATGATATTAGAAGACCTGAACATTTTGGAACGAAGACCAAACATGAATTATCAAACCGCAGGCTTCAATAATTTGTTAAAGCTATATACGGGAAATACACACCAGAGACATCAGTTGGAGTTGCAGAGTGAAGATATCCTAGGGACATCGGAATGAAATGGCAGCATTGATAAAACCTAATGTAACCTGTCATTTTGTTATGTTTACTAAATTGCATTATTGTATCGATTGTTAACTTTAAACTCATAGAAATATGTTATGTATAACTTTTATTTATGTTTTCTATTTTTAATTGTATAGTGAGTAAGCTTCGATTTATCTATTATCAAACCCTGAGGATGGTCATTGATGACCGAAACGTTGGTCTGTATTTTTATTTGTAATTTTTTCATCATTAAATGGATTGTACGAACAAATCTTTTGGTGAACTGTTGTACTCAGTACCAAGTAGATGGAAATGTGAGATCCGAAATCTTGAAAAACTGTATCGAAAAATAATACACAGAGAAGTTGGGAAGAAATTTAATAATTTATATATATATATAATATATTAGGTGTGTTCTCTAATCGGGATTCGGTCAATTTTCTAGGATAAAAAATCAAACTGTCGTTGCCAACGTTTCGGTTTTATTTAAAACGTTTTTCATAGGCAGTAGTAAGAATTTTTAACTAAGAAAATGAAATTTACATTATTTAAAACCTTCGACTAGACTGTCTGAAATTCTATCAAACGGTCGATATATTATTAAATCTACTATATATATATATATATATATATATTATATATATATACGAGTTCGAGATTAATAAAGAGCAACACACAAAGTAGGGAAACACACTTACAGACTCAAATTTTCGGGTAATCCGTCTTCAGGAGAAAAGAGAATGGGAGACCAAGCACGTTGTAGACGCAACGGCAAGTAACCCAAGGGAAACACACTTACAGACTCAAATTTTCGGGTAATCCGTCTTCAGGAGAAAAGAGAATGGGAGACCAAGCACGTTGTAGACGCAACGGCAAGTAACCCAAGTGGGTTACTTGCCGTTGCGTCTACAACGTGCTTGGTCTCCTATTCTCTTTTCTCCAGAAGACGGATTACCCGAAAATTTGAGTCTGTAAGTGTGTTTCCCTACTTTGTGTGTTGCTCTTTGTTAATCTCGAACTCGTATTGTGTCAGTTTGGATCGTATTTCGTTTTATCAGTGAATATATATATATAGTTCAATATAAACAAAGAAACATAGAGAAATCAGAAGAACACACTTACAGTCTCTAATTTTCGGTTTGAACCGTCTTCAGGAGAGATAAGAGAGGGAAACCAAGCGCACTGGATCAGAGACGGTTGGAGACCAACAGTGTTGCCGCATGCGCGCCCGTTCACAGAATATAAGGTAGACAGGAATCAATTTATAATTAATTTATAATTTATAAAATAAAATAATGGAATATGAAAACAATAAATATATAAAAAAAAAAAATTGAAAAAATAAGGGAAATTGATACAGAGAAATTGATACAAAAACAGTAGTGCTGACTAAGCTATGATAAAATAAAATAAAACTAAGAATACAAATAATAATAACAAATGAAATAATTTAATAAAAAATGTGAAAAGGCAAGGAACTTTTAGACATTATCGCTTTAGATTGAGGCCAGGTGCACTGCACTGATTTCTCTTCTTCTGATTTCTCTATGTTTCTTTGTTTATATTGAACTATATTTGTCCGTTTTGGATCGTATTTCCAACGAAAAAAAGTGTATATATATATATATATACTTACCTGTCTCTCTCTCAGTCAGTCTCTCTCCATCTCCCCATCCTTCCCTCCCTCTTACTGTCTCCCTCAGTCACTATCTCTCTCTATATACGAGTATCTCTCTCTACCTCTGTGTCCCCCTCTCTCTCACATTGTGTTGCCTCCCATAGAGACATAACTGATGCTCACTCTGTCCTATCCTCTCTGTCTTAGGTCAGCATCCTCAGTCTGCTAGACGATAACAAGTTCTTCCATTTCAAGCCAGTCATGGATGCCTACATGAGTAATCACTTCGCTGCTGCCCTCGTCTACAAGTCTGTATATTCATATAACCTTTCTTCAACTTTATGACAATATCATTAATCTCATATAAAACTAAAAATATCCACTGATGATGAAATCCTATGAAATTATTAATAGTTGTAGTAAATATTTAGGGGTTATATATAAATATATATATTGTTTCACTAATTAAACCGAAATACGATCCAAACTGGACACAATACGAGTTCAACATTCAAGGAGAGTAACACACAGAGTAAGGAAACACACTTACAGGCTCAAATTTTCGGGGAGTCATTCTTCAGGAGAAAAGAGAAAGGGAGACCAAGCACGTTGTAGACGCAACGGTAAGTAACCCAAGTAACGGGTTCTTGCCGTTGTTTCTTGTGCCTGAATATGACCTATGAGGTCGAAAGCTTGTGTTTTCTTCTAGTATTTAGTTATGGTTAGTCCTTAATATATGTTATCAGTTATTGGACTGTGTTATTGCCTTCAGTATGTCCCTGGGAAAGTTATTATTTGCATACGATTAAACCGTCATCAGGAGAGATAAGCGCACTGGTACAGGACGGTTGGAGACCAACAGTGTTGCCACATACGCGCCTGGTCACAGAGAATAAGGTAGACAAGAATCAATTTAAGATTAAATTGAAATAGGAATATGAAAAGTAATAATAAAAATAAATAAAGTAAAAACAAATAAAATAAAAACTGAGGGATGAACAGAAGTAATGATTTATAAATAAAAATTATAGACTAAGCTTTAATATAAAATAGAGAATAAAACTTAAAATAAATTAATTAAATGAAAAATATATAGGATAAAAGTGTATAAAAACATAAAAACTAGATAGAGGCAAGAAACTAATACAATGAAGCATTATTTCTTAAGATTAAGGCCAGGTGCACTACGCGCATTGAGTAACCAAATATTGGCTTCTTAGGAGGCTCGGAGAGTGATATGTTTGCAGTCAGAGGGGATTTGTCGCAGAATCTGTAACTTGTAGCACTCATTAAAAGGGAGACCGTGGCTATTGGCATGTATGGCGATGGGAGTGGTTGTAGACTGAAGCTCTGTGATTGTTCATTTGGAGACTAAGCTTGGTGGATGCTTGGCCTACGTAGAACGAAAAACACTTGGTACACACAGTTTTTGGAGGTATGCGAGCAGTCAATTGGAACAGGATAGTGTGTGTTATGGGAGGGAGCTGTGAAGTGTAGTTAGGGGTTGAGAATCGGATAGTGTGCTTTTAATTTCTCTATGTTTATGTATATTGAACTGTATTGTCCATTTCGGATCGTATTTTCATCGAAAAAAGTGTATATATATATATATATATATATATATATATAGCGTTCAATATAGAAAAAGAAACATAGAGAAATCAAAAGAACACACTTACAGTCTCTAATTTTCGGTTTGAACCGTTTTCAGGAGAGGTAAGAGAGGGAAACCAAGCGCACTGGTTCTTTTGATTTCTCTATGTTTCTTTTCCTATATTGAACTATATTTGTCCGTTTTGTATCGTATTTCCAACGAAAAAGTGTATATATATATATATATATATATATATATATATATATATATATATATATATATATAGCAGTACTGAATTGTCGACCGTGGGACAGATATATAACATAAAAAGGATATATCGTAAACATTACAAATTTAATTACTTATTACAAATTACATTAAATAACAAATCAGATTTTGTTTTAGTAATGTAATTTGTAATAGTTGGTTCATTTTCAAATATTCATACTTTTACCTTTGAAAAAAATTTTTAATAAAATCGAAACGTCGGCAATGAGAGTTTGATTGGAAGTGGAAGAAACTGACCGCATCCCGCTTTATTATATATATATATATATATATATATATATATATATATATAAAGATTTCACATAAACACGTGAAACAACAATCAATGATTAAACCACAATAAGAATGGGAAAACAAGACTAAGATCTTTCAACCGTAACAAGCGGTCTTCGTCAGAGTCAAAAACCCAACTCTGGTTTTTTAGGTTTTTTACTCAAAAAACCAGAGTTGGGTTTTTGACTCTGACGAAGACCGCTTGTTACGGTTGAAAGATCTTAGTCTTGTTTTCCCATTCTTATTGTGGTTTAATCATTGATATATATATATATATATATATATATATGATCAAACAACAATAAGAAATGGGAAAACAAGACTAAGATCTTTCAACCGTAACAAGCAGTCTTCGTCAGAGTCAAAAACCGTCAGTTGGGTTTTTGACTCTGACGAAGACCGCTTGTTACGGTTGAAAGATCTTAGTCTTGTTTTTCCCATTTCTTATTGAGGTTTGATCATTGATTGTTATTTCACGTGTTTATGTGAACTCTTTATATATATATATAATATATATATATATATATATATATATATATATATATATAGAATGGCATGTTTGTGCAGAGGGCTGATAAAGAGTGTTCAGCACTGCGCAGAGTGGACAGGAGCAGCAGAGAAGCATGAGCCGATTCAAAAGTTTTCAAGTCACTGGAGTCGATATTCAAGTTCATCGTCAAGTCTCGATTGCTATTCTCAAAAGCGACCCATGGCCAGTATGAAGAGAGTTTTCGTCGAGACCTCTACAATGTTCTCAATTCACTTAACTCTGTCTTGGCTGCCACATCAAATGCAAACATTTTAAATACTCAGGTATAAAAAAAATTTTTTTTTTTTATTAACGTATGACGGCGTATAAGAAACGATTTTTTTTTTAAATTTTTTCTCTGTTAAATGTCTTATAAGAGAAATTGAGAGCTTCAACAAGCTCCTGAGGCACACTAACCCAGCTTGCAGGCAGTTCTTCTACCTAACCTAAACTCCATGTACCATTATTTTATACTCAACCAAGGTTATGTTGCAGCGGCAGTCGGACAAAGGTATACACATAGGGCGAAAATTGACCCTACATTGGCAGTTCTAAATTTTTTCTTAACTTAAGAGTATTTAGAGTAGAAGATCTTTAACAAGCACCTGATATGGTAGAGCAGGAGTGGGCAACCTTTTTGGGAGTGCCTACCAAAATCAGCCAAGTCTCTGACACAAACTTTTATCACGTGCCAGCCATTTTTTTTTTAGAACATATTTCGTATATCTTAAGAACTTTTTAAACAAAAAATAATAAATTACCTCAGTACAGTAAAACATAGTATAAAAAAAACAATTTTATTTAACATTTTAAAACAAGAAGGTAACTATGGCAACAACAAGATCAACTTCTTTTTCTTGAGACCTCTTTAGCTTCGTAGAGCTTAAACCTCTTCACCACCAGGATGTACATATACTGTCATAGCCTGAAAGGTTATACCCCAAGGAAAGTAGGTTTTTTTTTCTGAGCTTAGGGTAACATGTGCTTGCATCTGTGCTAAGGTTAACCTGTGCTCTTGCGTGCCAGAGACAAGTTATCGGTGTACCAGACTTGGTACAGGCTCGAGACCCACGGTTTAACATCCCCTCTGAAACACGATATGCTTTGATTTTCGACCTTATTTATTACAAAATCTAGTGCCTGAGTAAAAGTAAATTTTCTATATTATATTTAGGTATACAATTTCAGTTTTTATTGTATTTATTTTAATTAATCTCCTTTAAATTTCTTAAAGGATAATTACCTTATTTACCTACAGTTAGTTAGGTTAGGTTGCAATGGTAGTCCCACAAGGGAGCACACATAGGCCGACCATTGTCTCTATGTGATACCACACAATGAAGATTGATTCTACAGTGGTAGTCCTAAATTTTGCTCCAACTCAAGTTTATTTAGAGTAGGGATCTTTAAGGAATACCTGACATCGTACAGGCTCGGGACTGACGGTTTAACGTCCTTCAATATTCTTCCTATAGTTCCTTCCTACGTTCCTCCAACTTCATCCCCCCCCCCCCTTAAGGTCCACAAACCTGTGGAACCTAGTAGTGATTTAGGGTCGTGGAAGTTCGCCTCAGCGTGGTCCACCTCGGGTATATCCCAGTACCTGGCTATCCTAACTGAGGGATTAGTGCCACTGGGATACGGCTAAAGAACTTTCACGTAAAAAAGCAACGGCCTGGTTTGTCATAATATTCCTGCGGTATGACCGAAAAGGTCCAGGTACGTAATATTATACCAAAACAGGTTTAACGTCCTTCTCCGAGGAACGATGTGCTCAGATTTATTCACCTCGCGCGAGAATAAATTGAGGGCCAAGTGAGGATTGAACCCCGGTCCTATCAGTTCAGAGATGAGTACGTTAACCACTGAGATAACCTGGCTCCCTACCTACAGTTAAGTAAAATTTAATTCTTTTGAGGTTGTACTTAAGAAACCTAAAAACGTTCAAATCCTTCAAATCATCGAAATAAATTTTTTTATATTATTTTTTTGGCATTTTTATTTGACATTAAATATTTAAATTTCGATCGATTTTTACTTTACTCTCACCTAAGTATCTTAGGTTAGGTTGCTGCGGCAGCCTCACAAGGGAGCACACATAGGCCGAACATTAGCCATTTGTGATACCATTCAAAAATTGATTCTACATTGGGAGTTCTAAATTTTAAATACATGCATATTGTTAATACCACTGAGGTTAGTATGATTTATATTAGAAATAGGTAAAACCGTCATACCTCGTAAGATGATCCTGGAGTTGGAGCGCTTTTGGACGTTGTCCATCTTCGATCGCAACAAACCTACAGAGTTTGTTATCATCATCTTACGAGGTATGACAGTTTTACCTATTTCTAATATAAAAAGTTCTAAATTTTGCCTAACTCAAGTATCTCTGTTTGAGTACTTAATATAGTACAGGCTTGTGACAGATGGCATAAAATCTTCTCCGGAGGAAGACGTGCTCATATTTATTCTCCTTTCAGGTGAATAAATCGAGGGCCAGAGTGGGTTTTGAACCCTGAATGTATAAGTCCGAAGGCGAGCACAATAACTACTGGGCTACCCTTTTCCCCTGCTTGTATTATTATTTTAGTACTATTATAGTCTTTACTTTAAAAAAAAAACAATTTGACTTGTTATTTTTGAAAGTTGTATAAGTCCATTTTTTTTATGTATCGAGATAATTAAGAGTTCGCAAATAATCTTTATAAATAAAATAATGATTTTGTCTGTACATTGCTTAGAACTGACTCATTTCAAGTTTTCTTTACGTTTCATACATTGGAGAAACCGAATCCACCCTTAGAAAAATTTCTGTCGGTTTTTCGGTTTGTCGGTTTGTCGGTTTGTCCGCAAAACTTTGTCACAAGTAAACTCAGCTACCATAAGACATATAAAGCTGAAACTTTTACAGTAGATTTGTGTAGGTCTAACTTAAAATATAGGCTATGAATTGATTGGAAATTCAACGTAGAAGTGAAGTTATGGACGTTTAACGCAAAAATGTTTGTCACAAGTAAACTCAGCCACCATAAGACATAGCGAGCTGAAACATTGACACTGGATTTGTGTGTGCCTAACTTAAAATATGGGTTCTAAATAGGTTATTAATTCAGTACAGAAGCGAAGTTATGGGGCTTTTAGCTGTATTTTCCTAACTTCACAGACAAGTTTGTTTTGAAAATACACAGGTGTGGCAAGTAGGTATTGTTAGTTGATTTCAATTTCATTGGAGCATATGAATATATTGCGTATTTGACATCATTGAAATGGTGTTTCACAGAGTTAAGGATGTACTATCTATTGAGAATAAATGTTTTGTAAACGAGCAATTCTCAACTCTTAATATGAACAGGGAGGAAAAATCAACAAACAAGTTCTTACGCTATATGAAGCTGAGGAAAGAACTTACAAGTCAGTAAAGAGATTGGATTAGTGACGAAGAAGCAGTTCATTATCTAATTGAATTTCTTGACTCTGAATTTATTTCTCCTGGACTGCCTGCTCATGAGTAAAAACTTAAAGTAGAGCACCAATCATGCTACAATTTAGTAGCAGTAACAAATTTCATGTTACGAAACATGAGTGCCCCTGCAACGGGACACGACTCTGAGTTCGTGCTCTACACAGATATGCCATAGAGGTGGACATAATGACTGGATGTGGTATTGGGGAGTCTGTGTGTATACTTCACATACCATTGATTCCGAGCCACTGTCTGTTTACGTTGAAATGATTGCAAAGACGGGTCAGAGTCTATTTCGCAATGACGTTAACTAAGTCGCAAAGGGAGACTTCATCTAACGCAGGAATACAAGGTAGCAAAACCAAGTTTTTCTCACATGGTCAAATGTAGTTTACATGCTCAACGGTCAGAGGTTTCAACTCTTTCTTCTACCATGAACCTGAAGGACAGACAGCTAATGTAGTGTATAAGCTGGAGGCATTTGTTTAACACTGTAGTAATAATGGTATTTTCTACTATTCTATAATTTCTAATGACATTTTGAAATACCAAAAATGACGGAACTTCTGATTCCTCCGTGGTATAGCCGAAAGGCAATAGGCACACGGCAATAAACCAAAACAGCAACTTCTGATTCCGTCAAAGACGGGTACGTTTGCTATGTATTATATATAACTGTCAACTTTTTTTTAATTTAATATTTGCTTAATAAATACACTGGTAATAATGTAAGGTATGGGACCAGAGTAGCCCAGTGGCTTGCGTGATCGCCGATGACAGTAGTGCAAATTTATTATAAATAAATGTAACAAACAAATATTTTTTTGAATTTAAAATGTGGATAATATAAAAGATGGTAATAAAGTAAAGGGATCTAGCCAGGGTTGCCAGTAGCTTGCTTGCTCGCCGATGACAGTAGTGCAAATGTATTATAAATAAACACAACAAAAATATTTTTTTTTAATTTAATATTTGCGTAATATAAACACTGGTAATAAAGTAAGGTATGGAACCAGAGTAGCCCAGTGGCTTGCGTGCTAGCTTTTGACTGGGAGCACGTTAATTAGAACTAACTCATTTCAAGTTTTCTTTACGTTTCATACTTCAGAGTAGCCACATGTACCCTTAGAATAATTTCTGTCTGTCGGTTTGTCCACAAAATATTGCTACCATAAGACATATAAAGCTGAAACATTGATTGTAGATTTGTGTATGTCTAACTTAAAATCTAATCTTTGTATACAGAGGCTTTTTTTTAGCACTGTACTAATAATGGTATTTTCTACTATTCTATAACTTCTAATTGTAGTATTAGTATAATACTATAATTGATATTTTGGAATACCAAGTATAATAGAATTTTTGATTCCGTCAAAGACGGGTACGTTTGCTAGTAATTAATATATTTGTTTAAAAAATAAATGATTTCCTTAGCTCAAAATTGACTTATACCTTTTCAAAAATAACGTATTACAAAAAATAAAAACTAGAATAAATTTAAGTCCATGTTTTTAAAGAACATTAGCTTTACTAAAATGGATTTTTAATGTAAAAAGTAATAACGAAGCCATTTAAATACTCGAGTAATCGTAGTTATATTAAAAAAAGCGATATGAATAAACAAGTGTATAATGTAAATATCTTCGTTAAGATAACAAAAAACAAAAACATATAATTTTGAACTTATTTGTCTTTTACTAGTACGTAGTTTAGTGAAGTATTCATGGTAAATACAGTGCACAGTGCAGTCAAAATAATCAATAATAATTGCAATAAGAGAGTTGTTTTAATTATAACTATTAGGAATGAACTTATACCACTTTCAAAAAAAATATTTTTGCGGTAACATTTTATAGAAAAACCATTTTCTTTTACTTTATGGCAAAATCGTACTCCATTGATTGTATGATTAAAAATATGACGAGAAGATGTCTATATCTTACTGAAATTACCGTTAACTCATTTTTTTTTGATAAAGTGGACTTATACCACTTTCAAAAATAACAGCTCAATTATCTCTTTTATGCTTGTATGCCTGTAATGAGCTTTCTGGCAGATTTAGTTTATATATGCTAAATTAATACATATTTATGAATGAATAACAATCAAAATAGCACTTGATATAATGGCTGGATTAATTTACCACAGTGAAAATAATTTTGAAACAATGCTGTAAAGATATTATCTGCTAAAAAATCAGTTTTTAGTAGTATATTATTAAGAGCTTTCAAAATTTGCAGTAAAGAGTTTTTACTCTTTTTAAGATTATAAAAAATCAAAAATACTTACAAAATTGCAGATTCTTTGATGTATCCAAAAAGATTAATCGACAATATCATGAAAAAGGTGAAACAATCGATGATATCAAATAATGAAGAACTCCCTCCCTCCTCTTCTCTCTCTCTCCCTCCCTCTTCTCTCTCTCTCTCTCTCTCTCTCCCTCTCTCTCTCTCTCTTCCTCTTTCTATATATGTCTCTACCTCTATACACCCAAAAACACATAGTCTTTTCTTCAAGGCTGTCTCTCTCTCTCTCTCTCTCTCTCTCTCTCTCTCTCTCTCGTTCTATCAACACACACACACACACACACACACATACACATACACATTATCTCCTCTTCAAGGCGGCCTCACCCTCTCTCCCTCCCTCCCTCCTCTTCTCTCTCTTTCTCTCTCCCTCTCTCTCTCTTTCTTTCTTTCTTTCTTTCTCTCGTTCTAACAACACACACACACATCATCTCCCATTCAAGGCTGCCTCACCCTCCCCTTCCTCACCATCTCTCACTCACACTCATGACTCTCTGTCCAGATCAGTATAGTCGCCAGCATGCCTGGTGTCTACTGCCAAGTCTCCAGAGTGCTCTCTCCACAAGAGACTGGCCAGCTCGTCTGCACCACTCTCGAGAGTCTCTCCTCGTCAAGACTTCCTCTCCTCTCCTCTCTCTCTTCCTCTTTCTATATATCTCTCTACCTCTATACACCCAAAAACACATAGTCTTTTCTTCAAGGCTGTCTCTCTCTCTCTCTCTCTCTCTCTCTCTCTCTCTCTCTCTCTCTCTCTCTCTCTCTCTCTCTCTCTCTCTCTCTTTCTTTTTTTCTCTCGTTCTAACAACACACACACACACACACACACACACACACATCATCTCCCATTCAAGGCTGCCTCACCCTCCCCTTCCTTTATGTTTCTTTATGTACATTGAACTGTATTTGTCCATTTTGGATTGTATTTTAGAGTAAAAAGTATATATATGTATATATATGTAGTATTGGAAGACGTGTTAATATGATGATTAATTTGCTGTATTATTTTCAGTCTCGAAACGTCATCCTAGGCACGATATGCAAGCAGATCCGTTATCATTTAGCCCACAGGGAGGAAGTCATACTGGTTGTCGATATTCTTGGCAAAATACTGACATTTTTATTTCAACAAAAGACGATGGATTTAGAATTGGGAAAGGTAAGTAAAGATGTTATGTGATTTTTGAAATATTTCATTATTTTATAGAATTGTTTAATATAAAACAATTATGAGAAAAAAAAAGTAGAAAGAAAGGAGATGCTCCCTCACACTCGTTTTATTCGCTATCACTCTATTCTGCCACTATCTCTATCCCTTCTCCTATTAAGTCTACAAGGTTCACCAAGTGTAGGTGACTAGGAATGGGGATTTTACTATTTTACTTATTTATATTATTTTTCATCCACAGATCTAATGATTACTCTTATCTAAAGAAAAAAGAATCGAGTTAGTACTCTTAAGAGGCCTTTTTAGGATGTTCTTATCAAGTGACACTAGAACAGTCACGTGAACAGTGATTGTCCATTAACAGTGGCAGAATGACCAGTGGCACGTCTTCATTCAAACTAGACACTTGTTATTAAAATCTACAGACTATATTTTTCTTGTAAAAAATCTTTAATATAATACTTAGTTATTCTGTTTCAAAATGTTATACTTCTGCCTGTGAAAAAGGTTTTAAATAAAAACCGAAACGTTGGAAATGAGAGTTTAATTTGAACCTGAAGAACTGACCGAATAACCCAAGTTGGGTTTTTGACTCTGACGAAGACCGCTTCTTACGGTTAAAAGATCTTCGTTTTGTTTTCCCATTTCTTATTGTGGTTTGATCGTTGATTGTTATTTCACGTGTTAATGTGAAATCTTTATATATATATAAAATAGTCCGGATACGGTCACCTCAGAGCTGCAAAAGGACAATGTCCTGTTCCAATATAGCTGTACCATAGGAGATTGCTAGCTCCTAGCCAACTCAAAATTCATTGGTATGACATCGACCACACTGTTGCGGCGACTGACAATGCATCTACAGGCAGGTGCCATCAGGAAACACACCACCCAGGTTCACAAGAGACAACTCACCCGCCAGAACACAGTCATCATAAAACAAGTCAACGATCCAGTCACTTGTAATGAAGAACTCCTTCCCTCCTCTTCACTCTCCCTCTCTCCTTCACTCTTCTACTCACTCTCTCTCTTCCTCTCTCTATCTATCTCTCTACCTCTAGCTATACTCCCAAAACACATAGTCTTTTCTTCAAGGCTCTCTCTCTCTCACTCTCTCTCGTTCTATCAACACACACACACACACACATACCCATCATCTTCTATTCAAGGCTGCCTCATCCTCTCTCCTCTACTCTCTCTCTCTATCTATCTCTCTACCTCTAGCTATACACCCAAAAACACAGTCTTTTCTTCAAGTCTGTCTCTCTGTGTCACTCTCTCTCTCTCTCGTTCTAACAACACACACACAAACACATACACATCATCTCCTCTTCAAGGCTGCCTCACCCTCTCTCCCTCCATCTCTCCTCTTCTCACTCTATCTCTCTCTCTCCTTTCTCTCTCTCTCTCTTTCTTTCTTTCTCTCTCTCGTTCTAACAACACACACACACACACACACACACACACACACACACACACACATACATCATCTCCTATTCAAGGTTGCCTCACCCTCCCCTTCACACGGATCCCCAGGTTTTGAGTCTGTAAGTCCAAATCAGTTTAAGTATTGTAGTATGTATTCAGTCTGTTGTATTTCTGTAGTATTTCAGTCTGTTGTTGTGTAGTGTCATATGGATCTTTTATTGAGAAGTCTAGATAGCATCTTATATCGTCTCATTAAATCCTGTCGTTTCAGTCTTGTATGACTTTACTAAAAGTAAAGAATGGTAATGAAAAAAAAAAGGATTTCGAGTTTTTGACAGATTCACATATTTTGTACATTTTCAGAAATGTTGTATGGTTGGAGGTTTTTTTTATTTATTTTCAAAAGTTTTTATTTTACTGTAAGCATTAGATAATGACGCTAATTACTTTCTTATATTTAGTGATTTTATTAACCATATCCTTCAATGAATGTTACAAATATAATTTACTGTTTGTGGTTTCTTGCATTATTTCGTTATTGGTAATTTTGTTTGCTAACGTAATAGGATATAATTAATGCTAATATTCATTTTTGTCATTGAATCACAGTAATTCATAAGAAACATACCTTTTAAACGTTCACCAACTCCTCTAAACAATCTCCTGATTGTTCCTTTATCAAGAATAACAAAATTTAGTAGCCACATTAAATTAATTCAGTTAAGTACTTCTGAAAATGGTTTACTTACATTTAAGTTGAGTTTATACCACTCTAGATTTTTCGAATGATAGTTTCTGTGGTTTTTTGACTATATTGAAGCATGGAAAGGTTATATTAATAAAAATTAATAGGGAATATTTGATTTATACATCCGTTCATATACGGTTGGCATTTAAAATTTGTATGTTAATTGTACTGAAGGGAAGGAAATAGGAGTATTGAATCACATAAATGTTACTTCGAAAACTAAAAGTTGAAATTCTCAACTTAATAGTACAAAGGAAGTAGTAATAAGAGTGTTGTTAATTAGTTCATGTTTCGGTTATTTAGAAAAAAAATACTTTTCAGAGAAAGTATCGAATACTAACTACCATAACAATATTAAACAAATATTGTTCATTTGATTGAAGAAATATAATTTCATTCGTAAATATATTATTTAAACTAAATGTTATGTACAGAAAATAATTTAAAATGATAAAAGTTGACGTTTGATGTTTTGTTTACATATGCATTATTTCATTTCAATGTCAGCATACACTCCGCCAAAGTGCTTCCCCTTGTACTGAAATGTTTAGGCTAATTAGTGTAGTATTCCTAAATTATAGAAATAAACACGTTATGAAATATTTTGAAGTTATCTAATGGCGTGGATTCAGTCACAAATTTCAGACATTATTTTAAGAGCAACTCATTCATTGAATTATTTATAATTTGTTCTGTGATTGTAGCCACATGAAAATCTATTAATTAAATGAAATTGATTAGTCATGAGTTTGGTAATAAGTTTTATTATAGTGGATTATAGACTATTCTTGATTTGGTCATTGAAGAGTTTTCTAATATCAACAAATGCACGAAATTTATGAACATCAGATGTTGAATACGGTAAGCATGTTCTTGAATACATCCTGCTTATGTTTCTTATGGTAATAATCAATGATTTACGGATAGAAGAAATTTTCTTCTATTTTCACCTTGTCCTCTTCCGTTTACTGGTATTGCTTTATTTTGTACAGACACTTTCATTTATTGAAAATCCTAAAAACTACTTTCGTATTTATTAAAACAGTAACTGTACTGTTTAATTGGTGTAGGTTATATTAAAATGCAGTTACTTTCAGATAAAAAAACGCCTGCATAAATTAAACAAGCCATCATCTATAGAAGAGAATGGAATTGAAGAACATCATCATAATGCCGGGATAGCTCCTAGTCATCATCATACTCTAAGGTACTGGTCTTAAAATAATTAGTCTTATTGACTTCGGGAAAATAATAGCAGTGTGGAGATCGTGTGCTGGTTTTATAGTCACTGTCACTATTAAAAACAAAATTGGAATTATATGGAGTCGTTTTTTTTTAAATTCGTGTGTTTAAATCATAGTTCCTATTTATTTTATCGATTCATTTCACTCCTATCCTAGGTTAGGTCTTAAGTAATTAGAGCAGAGAATTATTTATCCAACACTTGAAAAGATTTGTTCAACCCTATGAGTAATGATATGAAATATTTTCAATATAATGGTAATATAATGTAGATACTTTTAAGGGAAGTCTATAACAGTGCCATCTAATATTAGTGACATCTGATTTTACATTTAGTTAGTATGAAACTTTATTAATTTATGGAAGCTAATTTGTATGATCCTTTAAACAGCTTCGAGATACTCATTGAGACATGTTCAAGGACCGTGACATAGTGCATATCCACCAATAATTGCTTTCTACATTTATTCCATAAAGTTTGTAACTGTTTTTCCTAATGTAAAGGAACAAGGTTTTTCCTTGCAAAGGTTATGAAACTAGACGCTGTCTGACAAGACAAATTATTATAAGTATCATAATAACGATTGGTCATAATGACAAACTTTAAACATGTTTCTTAAAATGACTTGTACATTTTTTTTTAAATCAGAGTTCCTTTATAGTTTGGTTGTTACTTATATGTTCGGAGTTTGAAACTGGCAACAAGAATAGGTATTATCGTATGAGATTTAGAAAATCATGCAACCATACGCTGTACCTAGAGAAGGACGAAAGTCGTTGGCCCCGTGCGATGACGATGTCAAATACTCTGAAGATTCTTGGTGCAAATTATAAAATTCAGAACTCCCGATAACAATGATATGAGTTGTTATCGTGATATTACAAGACATCTTACGACCTATATGTGTTTTCCTATTGCAGTTTAATAAACACCTTATTTTAATGAGCTCAGTCACTTACTAAATACTTAACGACACTCTAATGGTATTTTAGTATGTTGTGGTCTAGTCTTAGCTTGCTTACTGTTAGTACTGAAGATTGGAGGTTCGACTCTTAACCATAACTATATTTTCGGGTTAATTTAAAATAGTACAAGTGTAATTTAGAATAATCCAAACGTAAATTAAAATTATTCAAGTTTAATTTAATATTGTTCAAATTTATATTTAAAATAGTTTGTCAACTTGAAAATACTTATGCAGGTATACTACATTGAAGTTTAAATTAAAATTAGACATGGATTATTTAAAATTGATCCGAAAAAGAAGTATAAAGGGCTTACTACAATTACATATATACTCGTACTTGTATTTCGGTTATATATTGTATTTTTAAGCTCAAAATTATAAAATAATGAAGGAATAAAATGTTTAATAAAGTATTTGCTAATGCTAATTGAAAAATGAACATGGATATATATACATTCAAGTTTTTTTAAAATCACGAAGGAAAAATGAAAATATGGAAGTCAAAGTAAGTAAACAATTGTTATTATAGCTGCGAAGGAAGTAATTTATACAAAGTTTTTCATTAAATTATATTATTTTATCTTATATTTATAAGGTCTATTAATAAGCTTAAATAATGTGGATTAACGGTACTTTAAATTTAACTTTGACTATTTTAAATTAAACTTGGATTATTTGAAATTAAACTTGGATTGTTTTAAAGTAAACTTAGATTATTTTAAATGAACCCGAAAAAGTAGTAGATTGAAAATATTATGCATACTAACTTTGAAGAGGTTGTAAAGCTGTTTCATCCCGAGTTTGTACTGTCAGGTTAAAGCCTGCACTAAAGTAGTAAAACTTAATGTGTTGGAAACAGACTTCAACTATAATCTATAAGTTTGATCCATCCTGTACTTTATGAAAAGGCTAATTAATTCTTTTTTAAGTATAATTTTTTTCTTTTAGCAATACTACTTCGATAAATTCCCTTGTAACTGAAACAGTTCCTGCCGCACATCTGTCTGATTCGCTCGACCTCAAAATTGAAAACTTGCTGCGAGACTGGCATCACAATCCAGACCTTCTTTTCTCAATTCATCCAATCGATGGCAGCTTCCTTATTTGGTTTGTATATATCAAAGTTTTCACTGGATGATATGATTTCTTTTTAACTTTTCTAGCTTTTTTTTTAAAGTAATTTAATGTTAATGCAATACATGGTTTTCAATTTTATTTATTTCTTTATTTAGAAGTTTTGTTTTTATTTTCAATAGTAATGAACCATCCTAGATTATGAATTACTAGCTGACCCTGTGAACTTCGTACTAACGAACAGTCAGACAATGAATGTTGTGTTAACTTTAACTAAACTTCATTTAGTATTTAATTATTAACATATAGCTGACTCTACATTGAAAACCGACTATAGAAATGAGAGAGACTTCTCTATGTACATTTATGAAGATCATGAAAGAACTTAAAATCTGAAGTTGAATTTAGGTACAACAATGGATCAATTACCATCAATTTTAGGTACAAAAATGTCAATATACAATATGACAGTTGTGACCGCGGAGCATATTAGTCCGATGAAATTCATACCCTGATTTTAATAATGTTAATAACTTGTCAGGTTGATCAATGATTTCACGTTTCTTATAACTTATAAATGATTATAGACACATGTAAACAAATGAAGTAAATTGATTAAAATGTAAATAACATAAAACATTTTTGTTTGTTAACGAGTTTTATATTAAGTTTACTTATAGTAAAATTCAGTGCAGGCCACTCCAAATTTTTTTTAATAATTTGTGTGATTACTCAGTGATACCATTTTTGTCTACCAGATAATGATGATTTTACTAACACATTTAGTCTATAATGTAATTTGATCCAATGATACCAAAAGAAAAAAAAAAGATGATCCTGTACATAAAGTAAACTTTTCTGATATATCAGTGTAACTCTCCTTTTATGCCCAGTTCATATAACTCTTTATTCTGGACACCCAGGTTAATTGAAATGACGAATACATTTCTGGCATCCCCGCTTGCTCTGTCGTATTCTGTTAATCCTACTGAACCATTAACTTTATCGGGTGGAAACTTGAAATTTTTTATGTTAAATATTTTTTGCTTGTTATTCTAGACCTTTTTTAGAATGTGACCTTAGCTTTAAATTAACTAATTTATTTAGAGAATCTATAGATTTACTTGTATTTGTATGAAATTCATACACTTTCAATATTTTTACCCAAGCTTAAGCAATTTTATTTTGTTAATGAATTGAATATTTTAAACCTTGACTTTTTTTTGTTATTCTCATTATTACAAGAACGATTACAGGGGAAAATATGAGCGATAAACTACCGTATTGGCAGTAACACTTGTACATTATTACCAGTCTCTTAGTTAACTTAAATTACTGTTGATAGTCTCATTTATGGTCATTGCTCAGTAGATCTCTCTGGTCTTACATCCCTTCAATTGGCCTGGATATAATAAACCTTTGTTAGTCATATATAACCTTTCAACATATATTGATAAAGCTTCTCAACTACTGCTTTTTAAACTTCGAATATGGGTTTCTTAAGAATTTGGGTCTAAAGAAATTACATTCTTGTTTTATATGCCGACGTTTCGCCAAAAATTGTTTAGCATGTTTGAAGGCTGAAATTTTGTAGGCCCTTTTATAGTTTTATTTTTACTGTATATTTGTTTTTTTTTTTTGTTTTCTGTTGGTTGATATTCGGTCGATGTATTTGTTTTCATCACTTGGGTCGTTAATGGATTGTTTTTAGTCTTGAAAATGCTAATCAATTATTGGCAAAACATGGGCATATAAACAGGAGTGTAATTTTTTTAGACCATAAATCCTCTAGAATCCTATCTTTAAACTTTTAAGATATATTTTATTGTATAGTGTGATGTATACCTGAATATCATGATAAGGGTCTGTTAGGTGACGACTGTAGTATGTGATAGAAGAGTGGGAGAGAGAGAGGGAAAGAGAGAGAAAGAGAAGAGAGAGTAAATGTTTGTGTTCGCTTTCCAAACGCCCACACTTATAAGGCTTTCACCTTTTAGTGTTGTTCTAGAAGTCGGAAATTGTGGCTTATTTGTTATTTGGGCACCCATTTTAGTAATGTGAGGGCTACATTACCTGTTGATTCAACATTGGGAGTCCTAAATTTTATCTAACTCAAGTGTATTTAGAGTAGGAATTTTTAACGAGTACCTGACATCGTACAGGCTAAGGGACGACGTGCTCAGATTTATTCATCACCAGCGTGAATAAATCAAGGGTCAGGTGGGTATCGCACCCCGGACCTACTAGTTCAGAGGGGAGCACGTTAACCACGTAGCGAACCTGACCGCTAGAGAGAGTAAAAATGAAATAAGTAGTTTGAGAGAGGCAATGAGAGACAGAGTAAAAGTGGGATAGATACATTGAGAGAGTGAGTGAGAGGGAAGTGTTTCGGGGAGGGAGTAAAAATGGGGAAAATGAAAGAGTGAGAGAGAGGAAAGAATGTGAGTGAGAGGATATGGTGAATGACTGTGTAAGAGTGAGGGAGGAATGAATGTGTGTGTGAGATAGAGAGAGAGAGAGCGAATGACTGAGGAGAGGGAGGTGTTACGGAGAGGGAGTGAAAATGGGGAAATTGAAAGAGTGAGAGAGAGGAAAGAAGTGAGTGAGAGGAAGGGATATGGTGAATGACTGTGTAAGAGTGAGGGAGGAATGAGTGTGAGAAAAGAACGAACCTGTGTGTTTATATGAGAGAGAGAGAAAGGCAGTGAGGGAATGTGTGATTAAGAAGTAGAGAGGGAAGGAGTGAGAGAGTTAGAAGGAGTGAGCATGAGAAGTAAAATGTAATAAAGGCGTTAGAAAGAGTTAGAAGACGTGGAAGAGAGAGGTAATTGAGAGAGAGAGAGAGAGAGAGAGAAAGGAAGTGAGTGAATGAGTGATTATAAAGTAGAGAGGTAATGAGTGAGTGAGTTAATGTGTGGGAGAGTAAAATACGGAGAGTGAAGTGTAAATATGACTTTATAAAAAGTCAGAGAGAATTTAAAGTTGTTCATGAAATCGAAATATCTTCTATAGTCTTCAACAAACAGATGGTTTTTTCTCTTAAATCACTACAAAGAAAATCAGCAGAATATAAATTCATAAAACAATACAAAATCCCTTTTTTTGTTAGGTTAAGACTAAGAACTCGGTTCTCTGTTTCAGGGTCACCTTGTCGTCTGCCTAGCCAGTCTACTTCAGCTGATGACGTCATTCCATTACCAAGCTCTTTCCCAGACAGATCCGAGAACACTTAAGGAGTTTTTACTTAGGTATTGATAATTATTGAAATACAGGGAGGTCGCTAGAAAAGCGAAAAATCTGAACGTCAGATGAGATCATGGATAAAAATGTATTATTTTAATATCATAAAATGCGTTTATTTTGGAAAAGTATGAAGTCGCCACACAAAAGCGTTTATTACAAGAAACTAAACAACGTGTTTCGAACACTTGATATTCTTCTTCAGATTACATCTGCTCTGCTGGGGTGATTGTTTGGGAGGTGAGACCTAATACTTTTCCTAACATGAGTAAAAACCACACTATAGCAGATTTCACAGTTAATGAATGCGTGTTTTTCTATTTCTAATATTTATTTTGATCCCTTTTTTATTTGTTATAAGTTTCATTTGATACCCACATAATAAAAGGAAACAGGAAACAGCTTTCAGGATTCCAAAGGAGGCATCAAACCATCTCAAAGTAGGAACATTATTAAAATGATACCTTGTTATCGTAGAAAAAAAAAATTTTGGTAGCACAATTAGAGATTTTGTCAGTCCGCAAGTCGGAATAATGACTTGCCTTTGAAATTCTGAAAGCAGTTTCTTATTTCCGTTCATGATATGGGTATCAAATAAAACCCTATAAATAATCCTAAAGGGACCATAATAGAACGCAGTAAACACGTATTTTATTCACGATCTCATCTGACAGTCAAATATTCCACCTTTGTAAAAATATTTCTTTGAAAAAAATACAGTTTTTTGACTTTTTAATAAAAGTTTCTGCTGTTCAAGCGACCAACCTGTGTATTTATACCTTGCTATTATATATGAATCTGAATCGTCCAAAAGGATAATAGACCCAACCCTTTGCTGTAGCTTTTTAATACTATCTATTTTAAATGAATGCTATAGTGCACTATTCTTGGTCCGTACATTCAAATATTGCGGGCTCTGCCAGTGTGTAGAATCAGTCTGCGATTGGTTATGACGTCACGGGCTATCTAAGTTCTGATTGGCCAATCCACATGAGTGGCAGCCATGTTGGTCATGACGTCACGGGCTGTCTAAGTTCTGATTGGCCAAGCCCATGAGTTGGTCATGACGTCACAGTCTATGAGAGCTGATCATCAACAAAAAAAGTAAACAAACAAAATAGCTTGTTGTGTTATTTTTATAACAACAGATGCTTGTTTTTAAATAAGATCAATAACACTGAGTATTTTATGATCCTTTTGTGGTTTTCTTTGTACTGTATATTTGTTTTCTGTTGGTTGGTATTCTGAGGACGTATTTGTCTTGATCTGCTTATGTCGTTAATAACTTGTTTTTTAGCCTTGAAAAGGCAAAAGAATTTTTGGCGAAACAATGGCGTACAAACAGGAGTTTAATTTTCTTTATGACCAAAATCCTCAAGAACCCCTTCTTTGAACTTGATAAATCAGTGGTCGAGACGCTATATCAATGTTATCATTTATATTATATGTTTCTAGTGATTATTATGTATTAATTAATGTTAACATAAGAGGATCTGGTACTATAAAAGGAATTTGTTCTGTATGTAAATAATTAAATAAGACATTGTATGGCACAAAAGCTAATGAAATAGTCTTCACATATTGTTCAGATTGTAACTATCATACCTGCTAAGGTAACTAACATAGCAATTTTATGTTAATTGTTGTAGTGTTATTATTTGTATCTCATATAACAATCATACTGATTGACGAAATTTGATAACTTTTATTTTTTTTTTCAGGTGGAAACAGAGTTGATTGACAAACTGGATACTCTTATCAGTGATAACAAAGGCGATGACGAATACAGACAACTGTTCAACACAATGTAAGTAACAATCTTCTAATCAATCTGTCATTGATATCTGTAAATCGTTATCACGGTAAAGAGTCCATTAGTTTTTAAATCATATAACTACACTAAGAATGACAGTGTCAAAATAATATCGATAGAATTAGTCTGTTGTTTTTCACGTTTTGCTAATACTTCAACATTTCTATATCTCTCCTTAAAAGTTAACTTTATTATTATCTTTGTAGATTTTAATTATGTAAATTATTATATCATTGTAGGGTAAAAAGATAATGAAAAAGTTTCCACATATAGAAATTTAATAGGATAAACACTACCTTAGAATTAAAATTATTATATTGTAAATAAATAATCAAATAAAACAAATCGTTGGATAATTTTATTTAATTGCTTATATATATATATTTTATTAAAGTAGACGGCAGCTTCCGCATTTACGACTTTTTTGCTCGTTTTCTCTAGTTTTCTTACTAGTTTTTTCTGGTAGGGAGTGATTTCATGGAGGAGTTGTCCCAGAGACATCAAAGAAATAATCTTTTAGCTTAATCAATAATATTATATTTTTTACACTTACAAGCTTTCGATTTTCTCAGAAATCATCTTCAGGTATATATCATTATTAAACAGATTAAATTCACAGAATAAAATTTTTCTAAATGTTAAACAGACATTAAAAGGAATAAAAATTTAGATGTTAATAGAACTAGATGAACTTTGTGAAAAAACAAAACAAGTCCACTGTGACAAGTGTAAGGTTAAAACTTGTCATTCACATTTCCTGGGGGTCCTGTCAATGTAGACTTATTAAGTTTATAAGAACTATCGAAGTTCTTACAACTTGGTATTATGCCTATACAATTGGCCTGAATGTTCATAGAAGGTTGGACGTCCTTGATGTATAAGGCCTCGAGGATATGAAGGCGGCTGGTATTATGAAGCCTGTCCTACAAAGTACATCGGGATGACCACAACCAGACTATCAAGACGTCTTACCTTCCACCTTACAGCAGGTACTCCGAAAAACCATACGAGACAAGCACATAACACAACATTAACGAGGGAAATGTTAGAAAAAGGAACAACAAGTTTAAGAATTGAAAATAATACCAGCCGCCTTCATATCCTCGAGGCCTTATACATCAAGGACGTCCAACCTTCTATGAACATTCAGGCCAATTGTATAGGCATAATACCAAGTTGTAAGAACTTCGATAGTTCTTATAAACTTAATAAGCCTACATTGACAGGACCCCCAGGAAATGTGAATGACAAGTTGTAACCTTACACTTGTCACAGTGGACTTGTTTTGTTTTTTCACAAAGTTCATCTAGTTCTATTAACATCTAAATTTTTATTCCTTTTAATGTCTGTTTAACATTTAGAAAAATTTTATTCTGTGAATTTAATCTGTTTAATAATGATATATACCTGAAGATGATTTCTGAGAAAATCGAAAGCTTGTAAGTGTAAAAAATATAATATTATTGATTAAGCTAAAAGATTATTTCTTTGATGTCTCTGGGACAACTCCTCCATGAAATCACTCCCTACCAGAAAAAACTAGTAAGAAAACTAGAGAAAACGAGCAAAAAAGTCGTAAATGCGGAAGCTGCCGTCTACTTTAATAAAATATGTTTACAAGAAAATCTGCTGCCAATATACACTAATATATATATATATATATATATATATATATATATATATATATAATATATATAACAGATTCAATAATATATCGACCGTTTGAGAGAATAGGTGGGTTCTCTAATCGGGGTTCAGTCAATTTTCCAGGATAAAAAATCAATCTCTTGTTGCCAACGTTTCGGTTTTATTTCAAACTTGTTTCATAGGCACAAGTAAGAATTTTTTAACTAAGAAAATGAAATTTACATTAGTTAACATTGTTGCTCCTTTAACTAATATAAATTTCATTTTCTTAGTTAAAAAATTTTTACTTGTGCCTATGAAAAAGGTTTGAAATAAAACCGAAACGTTGGCAACGAGAGTTTGATTTTTTATCCTGGAAAATTGACCGAACCCCGATTAGAGAACACACATATATATGTATATATATATGCAGAAAAAAAGGCTTTGAAGTTTTTACTTTGTTTGCTCTCTGATAACATTCATTGAAAGGTCTCGTAGCATTTATTTATATTGTTTTTCTTTTTTCCATTGTAGTTTAAGCTTTATATATATATATATATATTTATATATATATATATATATATCACTTCACAAATGAAGAAAAGCAACACACAGAGAAAGAGACACACTTACAAATTCAAATTTTCGGATGATCCGTCTTCAGGAGAAAAGAGAGAAAGGGCGACCAAGCACGCCGGAAACACAACGGCAGGAAACCGTCCCGGCAACCGACCGTGCTGCCACGCGCGCCCGGTTCAAGAAGTAATGAAGTAGAGACGATCAGAAGAAAATTAATATTAAAATTAAAATTAAGAATTAAGAAAATGCGACAGATTCCTCCTGATGACTTTACTGTAACCCTCAGAGCATCAGAGGAGGCACATATTTGCTTGCTAAGGCACGTTCCAAACCCGGATTAAACCTTAAGCGATAAATTTATTTTATCTTTATTTTATTTATTTATATATATATAATTTTTTTATTTAATATTTATTTCTTATTTTTATTTTTTATTTTATTTATTTTTATTCCTATTTTTTAAATTGTTTTAATTATTTATTTATTTTATATTATTACATTTATTTTTAATTGATCTTATCCTTGTATTTTCATTTGTTTTTCATCGTCTTACCAACTCTGTTATCTTCCTTTTTCATGCTTTTAGGTATTTTTCACGGTATTCCTTTTTATAATTCATTTATCTTCCTGCTGTTTATTTTACCTTCAATCAACCAGAACTGCTTTTCTTAATTCTTAATTTTAATTTTAATATTAATTTTCTTCTGATCGTCTCTACTTCATTACTTCCTGAACCGGGCGCGCGTGGCAGCACGGTCGGTTGCCGGGACGGTTTCCTGCCGTTGTGTTTCCGGCATGCTTGGTCGCCCTTTCTCTCTTTTCTCCTGAAGACGGATCATCCGAAAATTTGAATTTGTAAGTGTGTCTCTTTCTCTGTGTGTTGCTTTCCTTCATTTGTGAAGTGATTTGAGTCCAGTTTGGATCGTTTTTTCGAATTTTAAGTGGATATATATATATATATCTGTGTCATTATGTTTATAAAATAAATTATTAATGTATTTATTTATTTTGTTTGCGCATGCTCGAATTAGGGAACATTTAAATGCCATGTGAGTATTATGATTTTGGTTTTACGGATCTGTTTATTTGGTTGAAACGAGAAAGTACATAAATGTTATTTTGATGGTTATATAGGTGATTAGAATACTAAAAAATAAAATAGGGTTTTGTTTTATATGTTTTATATAATTAATATATAAAATAACTAATATTTTTGAACAAAAAGTAAATTAAACATCTTAAGGAATATATATACAGGTAGTTCTCGTTTTTGCCCATTTATTAGTTCTATCTATTATTCGTAAAGAAAGATTAATGTTTATCGTTCGTTTTGTTCATTCGTAAAGAAAGATGAATGTTTGTCGTTCGTTTCGTTCATTCATAAAGAAAGATGAATTTTTATCGTTCTTTTCGTTCATTCATAAAGAAAGATGAATGTTTATCGTTCGTTTTGTTCATTCGTAAAGAAAGATGAATGTTTGTCGTTCCTTTCGTTTCTTCGTAAAGAAAGATGAATTTGTATCGTTCCTTTCGTTCGTTCATAAAGATGGATGAATTTGTGTCGTTCCTTTCTTTCTTTCATAAAGAAAGAAGAATGCTTATCGTTCCTTTCGTTCGATCATAGAGATATATGAATGTTTGTCATGCCTTTTGTTTGTTCGTAAAGAAAGATGAATTTGTATCGTTCCGTTCGTTTGTTCATGAAGAAAGATGTATGTTTTTCGTTTATCGTTCGTTAATAAAGAAAGATTAATGTATATCGACCCTTTCGTTCGTTCATAAAGAAGGATGAATTTGTGTCGTTCCTTTTTACGTTCATAAAGAATGATGAAAGTGTATCGTTCGTGTAGGTGGTAAGAGGGAGGGGAAAGAACTTTTTCGATATTTATTCTACACAAACCATAAGAAACACTTGTCTTGGGAACATTTGTTTTCGAAAATGGTTTCTGGTTCTCAAAGACATTTATCCAACCAATAATTGTCAGTTTGAAGTTTTGGTTAAACTTCTTACATTTATAATCACCTTTAAAGTATGTTTTAATAGACTTTTGCTATTTCACACACTTAGTTTAAAGGGAACAGGAAGGCAGCAAGAAAAAAGTAGGAAACTTATCAAGTTCAACTGAAAGGTCAAAAATACGAGAAGACATCTCTTGTCCAATTGAGAGGTCAAGAAAGTAGGAAACATGTAATGTTCAACTGAAAGGTCAAAAGCACGAGGAGACATCCTCATGTTCAACTGAAATGTAAAAAAATTAGGAAACATGTCATGTTGAACTGAAAGATCAAAAAAATTAGGAAACATGTCATGTTGAACTGAAAGGTTAAAAAAAAATTAGGAATCATGTCATGTTGAACTGAAAGATCAAAAAAAGTAGGGAACATGTCATGTTGAACTGAAAGGTTAAAAAAAGTAGGGAACATGTCATGTTGAACTGAAAGATCAAAAAAAGTAGGAAACGTGTCATGTTGAACTGAAAGATCAAAAAAATTAGGAAACATGTCATGTTGAACTGAAAGGTTAAAAAAAATTAGGAAACATGTCATGTTGAACTGAAAGGTTAAAAAAAATTAGGAAACATGTCATGTTGAACTGAAAGATCAAAAAAAGTAGGGAACATGTCATGTTGAACTGAAAGGTTAAAAAAAAATTAGGAAACATGTCATGTTGAACTGAAAGATCAAAAAAAGTAGGGAACATGTCATGTTGAACTGAAAGATCAAAAAAAGTAGGAAACGTGTCATGTTGAACTGAAAGATCAAAAAAATTAGGAAACATGTCATGTTGAACCGAAAGGTGAAAACAAAATTAGGAAATATGTAATCTTCAACTGAAAGTTCAAAAATACGAAGAGACATCCTCATATTCAATTGAAAGGTAAAAAAAGCAGGAAACATATCATGTTGAACTGAAAGGTTAACGAAAAGTATAAAACGTGTCATGTTGAACTGAAAAGTAAAAAAAAGTGGAAACTTATCATGTTCAACTGAAATGTAAAAAATATGAGAAGACATCTCATGTTCCATTGAAAGGTCAAAAAAAGAAGGAAAGGAAAATGTCATGTTAAACTGAAAGGTCAAAAGAAGAAGGAAACATGTCATGTTCAAGTTTATGTCGACCAGAATAACACATTGGTTGGTTAAAGGGACTAGAGTCCCTTTAACGCGTGCTCGACTTACAGACTGGTAGATCCCGGTTTCAATTCTCACACTAGCTCTCGTTTTTTTCACCCGGGAGATCCAAAAAATGAAACATGTGGTCTCTCGGAGATAACATAAAACAATTGTATGGAACCTTTACCATATCCAGGTCTTCGTTAAAGATCCATACTTTAAATACTTTAGAGTAACGCAAAATTTAGGACTCAAAGTATAAAATCATTAGAGAAACACAATATTTTCTTAGGAAACAGATTCAGGGAGTAAATTCTAGCGCACCCTAAACCCCCCCCCCCCCACAAAAAAAAGAAAACAGATATTGTAAGTATTAAAGCCGTATGCTATTGTATGTTTCATAACTGAATATTGCTTATAATTGACCCAACTGTTTGTTGCTATTACTTAGGTCGTTATTAATAACAGTAGTTGTTACTACTTTCTTAGAGTATTATAATCAAAGAAGTTGTACTCTAGTCTCTGCCACTTGTTCTAATTATGCCATGTATGCTAATCTGTTAACCCATTACTTGAGATGATGTTAATACTCTTTCAGTTTTCTCATATCCTATGTTCCGGTTTTCAGACTGCTTGCCCGAGTTGAAGACAGAGAACCTGCCTGGAAGAAAGCCGGCTGTGTCTTTGTGGCTTCCATTACTCGACTTCTTGAGCGACTGCTCGACTATCGCAGCGTCATGCATGGCGATGAGAACAGGGGCAAAAGGATGTCTTGCACTGTCAACTTATTGGTCAGTTTATATAACACCATCATTTTGTATATATATATATTTGTAAAATTTGGGAGCAGTCCTTCATTCAAGCATATTTCATTGAATAACTGACCGTATTTCACTGATGTCATTTTCTTCACCAGTTTTTCAAGGTTTCTGAATACCTTTTTCTTTCCTTCATCCAAATGTTGGAGAATGTTAATTAAGTGGGAACCGAAATGTTTTGACTGGCTTCCAGTCAGGGTAATTTTTCTTTTTACGATTTGAAATGGACAAATACAGTTCAGTGTACATAAAGAAACATAGAGAAATTAAAAGCACACACTTACAGTCTCTAATTTTCGGTTGAACCGTCTTCAGGAGAGATAAGAGAGGGACTTGAAGTCTCTTCTTCAACCGAACAGTTCAACCGAAAATTAGACTGTAAGTGTGTGCTTTTAATTTCTCTGTTTCTTTATGTACATTAAACTATATATATATATATATATATGTTAGAGTTGTTTTCACTTGACCAACCCGTCAGTACCACATCTTTGGTGTCTTCCTGATGATGAACACAAAGTGTTCGAAACGCGTTGAATAAAACTTCATTTGTGTGGAGACTTTTGTTGGTTTATCCATTTTACCTCAGAATATATATCTGTGTATTTTGGGAGCAGACCTTCATTCAAACATGTTTTGTTAAAAATTGTGCCAGTTTTCATTTTTGTCTTTTTGCTAATAATTTTTCCACCGGTAAGATAGAAAGCAATTCACCAAAGGATTATTCTTCATATCCATTATTATCGCTTTTTACAAATTCACAATAAATACAAATTGTAGTATTTCAACGTATCTGTCAGCTTTGACCATCATCAGGGAGTCTTTAGGGACTAATAACGAGATTATAATGTAACTCAAATGCAAATAAAAACTTTCTAAATTGTTGAACATACTAACGCAATATGTGTTTACACAGGTTATGACAGGTTCTGGTGTTCATGGTAGTTATTAACTAAAATCACTAACACTTTGAACTTAACATCTTACGTCCCTACGTCCAGTTTTAATATTCTTGTGAAGCTCTTGGTCTGATTGTTCAGGTTCGGCTTCTTCTCTCTTATGCACAGCGCTTCCAAAATGTTGTATTCTTCTCTGGTCATTCTGTTGATAAAGTACTACAATATTTTGATTCAATTTGTAGGCCACCGCTGCTTTGGGCTACAACGTTGTGGACGTCGGAGATGTCTTACCTGTCCCATTGTTGATTCTGGGTCTTCATTTGAGTCTCTAACTAATCTTAATTCTTACCCTATTCACAGTCCTTCCTCCTGTATCTCCACTGACTGCGTTTACCTCTTGAAATGCACCCAATGTGATGCTTTTTACGTTGGTTTAGCATCTACGATGCTGAACCTTCGGATGTATAATCACAGGCTTTCGGTTGGTAAACGCAGCAGTCTCCCTGTCGCCACTCACGCTAATTCCAACCATCTCAGTTTCAATGATTGTTTCACAGTCCAAGTTCTTAAACAAGTCCCCAGTGATAACAGACAAGTTACTTTAAAAGCTTTTCTGAGGATGCCCACATTTGGCTCCTGTGGGCACGCTCGAAACCTGGCTTGAATTTAAATCGTTAGTTTTTTATTTATTTATTTATTTTTTAATTTTTTTATTTATTTATTTTTTTTTAATTTTTTTTTATTTTTAATTGTTCTATATATTTTCTTTATTTTTTCTTTTCTTAACCATTTTCTACCTTTCAAAAACATTTTTATTTTTGCTCTCGACTTCCTAGTTCCTTTTTTATTTGTCTCCTTTGCGGCAGCACTGCTTTAGCCCTCACCCAGTGAGTTCTTCAGTTGACTGTCGTCCCTCCGTCAATTCACTTCTTCTCCTGAGGACGACCGCCATTACGGTCGAAATATTTAAAAGTGAGTCTTTGTTGTGTTTCTGTTTATGTGTCACTGCTTATTTTAATTGGTAAATATATATATATATATATATATATATATATATATATATATATATATATATAACAGATTCAATAATATATCATTCATCAATATATCAATGATATATGAATATATCAATAATAATATATTCATGAATATGATGTGATTAATCATTGAAGAGTGTATTGCAGAAGTTCTCGCAGTTTAGAATACAAATACTCTAAAATATTCAAATATGAAAAATATTTAAAAAGAGTTTTCTCTTACATTGTTATGGTAACAAATGTAAACTTAATGTTAATTTGGAACGTAATTTTTATTTGAAAAAAAATCTTTTAATTAACTAAAGTACTATTTTTATTTTTTATCGAGGTTTGGTCTAGCTTTAATGATACAACAGCTTTAAGCCGACGTTTCATCTATATTTGTAGACATCTTCAGGGCTACATCAATATTGAATTTAATTACAATAATATGAAAAGTAATTATATTACATTATTTAATTAATATACATAATTACCTTCCTATTTTTCCATTGTAAGGAAGCAACTACATAACGTTTGTGTTCAAATCAGCCTGTGGGCTGACCAAGTGACCACCCCTTGATAACTTGCTATAGAAGGTTCAAACAATTTCCGTACATTGTAAGTTTTCCTTACAATGGAAAAATACCAAGGAAATTATGTATATTAATTAAATAATGTAATACAATTACTTTTCATGTTATTGTAATTAAATTCAATATTGATGTAGCCCTGAAGATGTCTACAAATATAGACGAAACATCGGCTTAAAGGTATTGTATTATTGAAGCTAGACCAAACCTCGATAAAAAAGAAAAATAGTGTTCAATATATGTGGTCGTGATAAGGACAACATTCGATTAACTAAAGTAGCTATACATTAACAATAATAGCTAAATAACAAAAAAAAAGCATATAGAAGGCCTTATTTTTATTGAAGTTCAGAAAATATATATATATATATATATATATATATATATATATATATATACCATGATAAACGAAAAACGGTCCGGCAGGACAAATAACAATTAAAATAAGCAGTGACACATAAACAGAAACACAACAAAGACTCACTTTTCAATATTTCGACCGACATTACGGTCGAAATATTGAAAAGTGAGTCTGTGTTGTGTTTCTGTTTATGTGTCACTGCTTATTTTAATTGTATATATATATATATATATATATACAATTAGAGAAACGATTCTTCGAACTGAATAAACTAGAATTTAAAAAGAACACAGAAAGGAAACCACTGAACTCACTACTATATTTCGACGAGGACATCGAAATATAGTAGTGAGTTCAGTGGTTTCCTTTCTATGTGTTCTTTTTTAAATTCTAGTTTATATATATATTAATTGGTTTGCTCTATTTTGAAGTTTATAATTACGTTTAATTTGGCATTTATATAATTAGTATAATATTTATATGTAATCTGTGGATATTCTTCTTCATTTAATATTAGACATAAAATATTTATGATGAAGTATTTTTTAACTCTATATTATTACACTCAAATTTTTATTACCCTAGAGCAGTGATACTCAACTACTGGAACGCGTAATTCTTGAAGTGTGGCGCCAAATTTTACGGATGCATTCAGTAAAATAGCGGAAGAGACTTTTGGAGAATGCATTTTGTATGGAGAAGTAATATAAAAAGTCGAACGGAATGTAGATTCTATATTATGAGAGTAGCGTTATCGTTTTTACGCCCAAATATAAATATTAAATGTAGTTTGTAATTTATCATTAAATAAACATTTTATTTACTTCGTAATTTTATTTTATTTTTTTTTTTTTACAAAATAGATCGTATTATAGGTATAACAGTTAATTAACGATGTTTTTTTTTAAATTTATTTCATTGTTAGTGTGACAAGTTTTTAAATTATTAAAAGGTGCCTTGACGAAGAAAAGGTTGATAATCACTGCACTAGAGGTATAATGGTTAGTTAATTATTATTGGTTTGAGCATCATCTTGATAAGAAAATACTAATAATTGCATGTAACTAAGAGCTGCTGTTGCATGTTTGCTTATAATCTCATTCAATATTTATATTATGAGAAGTATTTGTTGAAAATAGTTTACGCTTGGTAAGAATAAGTAATGTTTTCTTTGATAATATAAGTACAGTGGACCCTCGAAATTGCGGACTAATTGGGGGGATGACCGGTCCGGTCATGGTGAAAGTCCGGTCATGGAAAATGTTGCCTTACCGGTCCCTAATATAACCAAAGTTTGAATGGAAGGCATTATTTCTGTGCTGATAGTGGAAGAACTATTACATTTTTGATATTTTGACCTGTCACACATAATACAGAACATGTATGCAAAGATATAAAAGGAACACAATGCAATATAATGTCATGTAAATGTACTGTACAGTACTGTACTGTATTATACTGTATACTAGTACAGTACATTTACATAAATAAAAAATATACTGAACTAAAATATTTTTATTTACCTTATCCTAGGATGATTATGTACATATTTACATGGGGTGGACTCTTGAGATTATTCAGACTCCGAGTCCAATGTGTCAATCAACATCGGGCGAAGTCTACTAGGTCCAGGGCGACCGAGGCCACTAGGTCCAGCTTGTGGTTCTGGGCTGTCTGGGTTGTCTGGACTGTGGCTTGGCCCTGGTAGAGGACGGAGAGGACGAGGGGCGAAAAAGGAGCTGATCTTGGACTGCTTGCCCCCTTTATGCTGTTCCCTAATGATAAACTCCCTTAACAAGCGCAACTGTGTGTAGTGACTCTTGGCTTCTTGTGCGCTGGAGTACTCTGTGAACTGTATAAGCCTGTCCAGATAGGTTCGGAGGTCAGACAGTTTGTGCTTTTGGACAGGTTTATCCTCCTCTTCATCACTGGTATCATCTTCTTTCTCGTCCCGCTGAAGCTCTGCTGCTATTGAGTGTGTAGTCGGTATTTCATGGCCTTGCAATCCATCACCCTCATCCAACCAATCCTGGACATCATCGAGCCTGACATCGGTCTCCCCTCCCTTGACAAGCATCCTGTGGAAATCTCTGGCCTCATAACCATCAAATCCCTCGAAATCATTTTCTCCCTCGTCGTCATCGTGAAGAAGGGGGTGCCAGCAGTTGGTCAGTGTAGATAGCTTCATCTCCTTCCAAGCAGATGCGAGGTTGTAAATAGCAGACCTAATATTGTAGGTCATGATATTATCCAGGGTTCTGTCACCGCGAGTGTCTTCTATCATGATGTCGCTCTCCTCTTCAAGCACCACCAACACCTCCTGCATATATTTACGGCTGTAAAGCTTCTTCAGGGCACCAATTATTCCCTGATCCATGGGCTGGATCAATGATGTGGTGTTTGGGGGGAGGTACATGACCCTGATACGCCCATCATCACTCACAAGCTGGTCTAGGCTGGGATGTGCCGGTGCATTATCCAAAAGTAAGATAGCCTTGACATCCTCAGGCTTGATTCCTAACACCTCGACTAACACGAAACTACCCCGGACAAGTCCGGTCATTCAAAAATCCGGTCAATCGGAGTCCGCAATTTCGAGGGTCCACTGTATATATGTTTACTATATTTAGCGAAGGACTGATGAACGGGAGAACGGGATGTGTGACAGCTGTTTTATTAAGCAATGTGAATATATTATTATTATTATTTGAGGGTGACTATAGCACTGAGTCTTAAAATAAACTATTGTACTTCCCCTCTTCTGTACTAAAGTACCCCAGCAGTTAGCATGAACGCCTCCAAGAAGTTCAGCACTTTTGCTGATTCCGGCGGTAAAAGTTTTCTATGGTATTGTTGAGTGTCCCGAAGCACCTACCTCTGTGCAGCAAGGTTGCCTTACAGTCAATCAGCAAGTGTAACGGTGTTTCTTCCTCTTCTTTGCAGAATCTGAATAAACCATCATTGATAATGTCCAGTGAGGTTCCCTACGTTTCAAGAGAAAGTAACTTCCTCTCTCCTTCTTGGGGTCCTTAGGTGCACTTGTGGGAGGTTAGCTCCCACTAGTTAGCGCTTTTGGACCCTCTGCACTTCCGGAGGATGGTCTCCAGACTTCCGTCTCCTTAGTGTCATACAGGGGAAAATCCCTGTATCTCTCTATCGGTGGTATTTTGTCCGCTCCGGCAGAGCACCGCTTACCGGCGTAAGGTTATTTACTGAAGGGGGTAGCCTGTTACAATTGAGGCTCCGTTCATAATACAGTAACCCCTGTATCATCCATCCTTTGACACGGATCGCATAACACCTTAGATTGGGGCTGAGATAAGTGAAGGGGATTTGGGTATTATGAACGTTGTGAAAGGAAGGTGGCCAGGCCCAGCCCCTGAGCACCTTCTCCTCCTCTTTCGTTTGTCCCTGTATATAACAGGTTAACAGGGTAGCCTCGGAGCCAACAGGTTGAAAGTTGGAGTTGAGTGTTAGAGGCTATTAGAGGCCCATAATCACTCCATTACTACCCATGTAGATATATAGACATCACCTTACTGAGGCACATGTGACCTGACGATGAATGTTTACTGTTAGAAACGCCTTGTTCTTTTTGAACCTTTTTTGATCCATTTTCTTTTTGAAGACTTAGTGTTTATTTTCTCTCTAATCATGGTTATACAGAGTTAACAGTCAATACACTTTTCATTAGAGATGATTTATGCATTTAACATGTCAAATTTTAATTTCTCTTTTGAAAGAAAATTAACGTTTTTATTTTGACATTATTTATAACAGCTTAAGAGTTATAAATCAAAAGAGTCTATGTACCACTATTTTCTTTTTTGAGTTGTTTATTTTAATAGGAATTTTAATAGGATCTGCAAACCACTTCCAGTAAAAATCAAAAGGATTTATGCCAGAGATGGCAAACCTATGACACGCGTGTCATACATGATTGAGGTTACCTCAGTAGTAACATGCTCGCCTCTGGACTGTTGGCTCCAAGGTTCAATACCCACTCTGGTCCTCGATTTATTCACGCTCGAAGTAAACAAATGTGAGCACATTGTCCCTCGTAGAGGACGTTAAGCCGTCGGTCTCGAGGCTGTATTATGTTAGTTATGCGTTAAAGATTTGTATTCTAAATACACTTGAGTTAGGCAAAATTCGGGACTCGCAATGTACATGAAATGTTCATTGTGTGGTATCATAAAGAGCCAATGTGTGTTCTCTTGTGAGACTGCTGCTAAAACCTAACTTCTAGGATCTATAAAGCACTCCCGTTAACAATCAAAAGTTTTTATGTCAAAAACTACAGACAGTTTTCGACTTACGTTCATTATTTTTATTTTATTCGATTTTACGTTCAAAATTGTAGTGTACAAAAAAGAAACAAAAAAATAAATTAAATTTTAAAATGATAAAAGAAAGTGTTTATGTGCGTGAATTTGAATTTGCTTCGAGTAGCACTGCCAAAATAACTAAATTTGAATAACACTCGCTTAATTAAAAGTATAAATACATGTATTTTGCTTGAATTTAATTTGCGTCTTTGAAATTACATTATGTTATTATTTTTTACGCTATTTTTGTAATATATGACTTAGGGGTGTTTTATAAGCTACGGTAATTGATTTAATGGATGTATAGTGTAGTATGAACAGTATACATTACTAGAACGTAGAATAACAACTTACGTTCGGCCGTTCGGAACGTAACTAAAACGTATGTTGAGAATTGTCTGTATTTGGGTTTTGTTGCTTTAGTGGCCAAATGATTACGAAGGGAGTGCAATCACTGTGTGAATTGTTAGGGCCTATGTCCCATTCGCCTATCTATGGTACACGCCCACACGTATAGTGGGCAACTTAGTTGATGCAATCTATCTGGATCTATGATTTGTCGTTTAATCGAACTTCTTCTCAGATCTTTCAACAAAAGCAAGTGTTTTGATTTTGATTTGAAATATCTAGTCACTTTTCTGATTTCGTACTGTGGTTTAGATGTTGATGCAGGTATATATACATATATGTATATGTAAAATAAAATAAATTCAAAACGAAGGAAACACACAGAAAGACACAGACATAACTCACATCGAAATATCGATGTGAGTTATGTCTGTGTCTTTCTGTGTGTTTCCTTCGTTTTGAATTTATTTTATTTTAAAAAAGTCCGCTGGACCGTTTCTTTTAATTGTATATGTATATGTAAATATATATGTTTAAAATATGTACTCGTATGTATTTTAGTGCATATTTTAAACTGATTATTTTACTTGTATATTCCGAATCTTGTTATATACAGACATATGTAATAGATACATATTTTACAGATGCTCTATACAATTTGAAAGACTATCCAAACTGGACAAGAACAGAAGTTTAAAATCGAAAACGAGTAACACAAAGAGTAAAGAAACACACTTACCAACTCAAATTTTTGTTTAATCCATCTTCTAGAGAAAAGACAGAGGGAGACCAAGCCCTCTCAAAACGCATCGGCAAGTAACCCTACCGTGCTTGTTGTACTTCTCTTTTCTCGTGACGACGGATTTTATGAAATTTTGAGTTAGTTTTTTTTTTTACTCTATATGTCACTCCCTTCCATTTTGAACTTCTTTTTCTTTGCCCAGTTTGGATCGTCTTTCCAATTTTTCAGTTATTTTTCTGACGGATATTTTCATTAGTTATATTTCTTTTAATATTATCAATAATGTATCTGTATATAATTTCATTGTATCTTTGTAAAAAGAATCGAGCATTGTTCACTGATTATTGAGATACACTTGAATATTGTTACTTCAAATCTTCCAGAAAAAAATCAAGTTTATTGTCTCTTTACAGTGTTTTTCATGAATAAGCACTTCACTCTACTGATTAACAAATAGGGTTTTTTTTTTTTTTACAGAACGAGTGGTTTTGTGCAACAAATACTGCCGCAATGACTAAAGATAATAACCGCATGTCTAGTACACTTAGTAAAAGTCAACAGTTCAAAAGTCTAAGTCCCCTCCTACAAACTTTCCGGTGGTATGCTTTGTTAGTAATGGTCAGAATTTTGAGGCCTGTTATTAGTCTGAACTGTAGTAGAATTTATTTATGTGATTTTCTGGTTTTAGGTCTTTTAATACAAGATAAAATTATGCTGCGGAGAATCTATGCCTATATTATCAAGGAATAGTGGGTATTCAAGGGTTAAGGACTGTTTCAATTAGATTAGGATGATTTAGGAGTGTTTGTAACCTGTTTTGACCTTACGTGTACCTAGGTCTCTCGGCCATACTGCTTCATAGGGGCCAGGGTAGTCCAGTGGCTATCGTGATCGCCTCTCGACTGGTAAGTCGGGGTTCAATACTCACTCTGGTCTTCGATTTTTTTCTTGCAGTAGATGAAAAATCTGTACACTTTTACCCTCGGGAGAGGACGTAAACAGTTGTCAGGTACTCGTTAAAGTTATCCGTTTTCTGAATACTCTAAAGTTATCCAAAATTTAGGAAACCCCCAATATAGAGTGTTCATTGTGTGGTAATGAATACGGCCTATGTTTTACCTATAAGTGTTCTCTTGTGGAGTTGCCTCTGCAACTAACCTAACCTAACCCTCTTTTAGGAACAGAAAAAATTGTTTTTACAGAGAATTCTCTACAACGGTATAAATACATTATTATCAATGCCAATTTACTGAGAACTATGTGCACCATATAAGGTTTATAATATTTATATAATTATAACAGATTCAATAATATATCTGTTATAAAATAATAGAATAGGTGTGTTATCTAATCAAGATTTGGTCAAATTTTCTAGGTTCAAAAAGTCTAGTCGAAGGTTTTGTCCGGTTAAGATTGTTGTTCCTTTAAACAATGTAAATTTCATTTTCTTAGTAACAAAATTCTTACTTCTGTAAGTTATATTGTTTTATTTATCTCTAAATACTTCAGCTTATAATATTCATAAGTTGTAACAATTCATTTTCATATTGTTTATATGTTGAATGTTGATATGTGATTTCTTATTATCCTTTGTTTGTAGGCCTATGAAAAAGGTTTTAAAATAAAACCGAAACGTCGGCAACGAGAGTTTGATTTTTGAATCTAGAAAAATTGACCGAATCCCGATTAGATAACATACTTATATAGTTATAATAATTATTGTATTTCAATGTCTATCTTCATTAGCCGTAAAGAGGTTTGTCCTACACTATTGCTTTCAAAGTTTGGTCAGGGAAACCTGACCAAATATATTGAACCCTGACCAAACTCCGAGAAAAAGAAAAAGTGTTTGTTATATATATATAATATATATATATATATATATATATATATATATATACTAATAAATTCTCGACCGTGTGACAGATATACAACTAAAGAAAAAGTTTTTTAGTTATATATATATATATACGGGTCGCTGTTTTCTTGATCACAAAATATTAACAAACACTTTTTCTTTTCCTCGGAATTTGGTCGGAATAAATATATGGAATCACCTTTGGAAACGTTGGCAAAAAGGTGATTCCATATATTTATCCTGACCAAACTCCGAGAAAAAGAAAAAGTGTTTGTTATATATATATATATATAAAGATTTCACATAAACACGTGAAACAACAATCAATGAGGGAAAACAAGACTAAGATCTTTCAACCGTAACAAGCGGTCTTCGTCAGAGTCAAAAACCCAACTGACTCAGTTGGGTTTTTGACTCTGACGAAGACCGCTTGTTACGGTTGAAAGATCTTAGTCTTGTTTTCCCATTTCTTATTGTGGTTTGATCATATATATATATATATATATATATATATATATATATATATATATATATATATATATATATATATTGTGAAGGTTGGTAGCAATCCTTGCAAACATGTTTCTAAAAATTTTTTGCGAATTTCATGCTTGGTTACCTTTTTAAAGAGTTTCTCTAATGTTACAGGCTCTTCTGAGTTGCTCGGGGAATAAAAAAATCAATTGGCCCAAACTTTTCCTTTCATATAAACACATTCTGACACTAGTTATATCTGGCACTATTTAATAACTAACTAAATATTATTTTCAATAAACAACGACATGTTTCGGTCTCCTACTGACTGTTTTGACTTTACAAAGATATATTGAACACACGTTAAACACCACAACATCAATAGAGCAGGTTACTCGAGCACTAACGGTATAGCCATGTATATATTATTTATAAACAGTCACTAACAAGTAGGTATCTCTACTCCTGCGACGAGCAGGCGCACTGGGCTCTTCCTCCTATGACGTCACACTCGCCCCAATATAAATACATGCAAACATATAAATAAATTTCATATAAAAATTGTATAATTGCGTTAGATGAGATGTCATGGCATAGTGCAAAGGTCATGGCACTATGGACTCACAAACTCCTTTACTCTCCAGTGCCTCGTAAGAGGTCAGATAGTGGCTTTACTGCCATTAGAGCTGAGTTTTTCAAACTTCTTTCGACGCGGAACCCTTTTTGCTTCAGTAACTTTCTCGGGAATCCCAGATTCTAATGATTTCATATAATCATAATATAAATATTTTCATATGCCTTTTTAAATAGTATGTATGTTTAAAAACAATTAAAAAAGTAATATTACTGTAATGTGTATTTTCCGAATAAAAATTCAAAACTAAAAGATTTTAATTTTCATTTTTTCCACAAGTGCATAACACATAAAACAGAATTACTAGCAATTTTAACACAGAGTTTGTTTTGTAATCATTTTTGGCTTTATAGTTGAGAGTTTGATTCTCAAGTTAGCCCCAACATTAAGTCTACTTCGGTATTTGGTTTCTATGGCAGTTTAAAGAGAATATCCAGTTTCATATAAGTAGGTAGTGGGAAATGGCAGCAATGTGTGAAGTACTACTTTTGCAATAGCAGGAAATTCAGGAATCAGATAGCTCAAAAAACTGACTAGTGATTCATCCTAAATATGAATAAAATGTTGACACTTCTACTTATGAGTATATGTAAATATAAACATTATTTGGTTTCATGATTCACATGAAATATAGAATAAATCCATACCCACAAAAAAAAATTGTTAGAGAAATGTTTTTACTAAATGTTTTTCATGGAACCCCAGACAGTCCGTTAAGAAACCCCTGGTTTCCACGGAACCCACATTGGGAACCTCTGCACTAGAGTAACTCACCCTAATGGAAAATGAAATTAAACAAATTTTACTTGAGTTGATCTGTTGTGCACTTCTAGTCTGATGAATAGGACGAGTCATTTGAAAAGCAACTGGAGTGAGTGTTGAGGGCAATGATGATTAAGGCGCTGTTAATTTGTCAGCAGCTGTCATTATCAGTGTTGCCAAAAGCAAATTCTATCCACTCAAAAAAAATCCTATGATTTAATGGTTCTTCATATGGTGGCCTTAGTTGTGTTTGAGAAGAAAGCAGTTCATCATCAAACATATCGTTTTGATGATTTTTCATAGTAGAATGTCCATTCTAGGGTAAAAAGCTAATGAGAAATGGTCTCCACATATAACAATTTAATCGTATAAACAACGCGTTTCGAAGATGTACTGTTCTTCCTCAGTCATTAACTATAAATAACTAAATACTATAGATAACTCTCTGGTGTCATTGTATTTTTTAGTTAATGCCTGAGGAAGAACACTACGTATTCGAAACGCGTTGTTTATACCATTAAATTTTTATATGTGGAGACCATTTCATTAGCTTTTTACCCTACAGTGATTAAATACCACATTATAACTGATTGCACTACGTTAGAAGTAGAATGTTCAAACTATCTTCTCACAGAGTTGTGAAAAAATCAGAAACCCTTATTTGTTTTTTTACGGGACGGATTTCTTATATCAAAATGGTTGTATGTCGAGGCTAATTTTCTCGTAAGACAGTGTTATAATCAGATTAATCTATTCTATAGCCGAAGAACCTAAGAAAAAACTTTAATAAATACTTCAATTATTGGGTATAAATAACAATTACACATACATAAAATAGAAATTATTTAAATTAAAGTGATTTAAAACAAATAAATTATAAATAAATAAGAAATAAAGCATAGAACCTGGTCTCAGAAAAAGGTTGGAGGTGACACGGAGGGTGTGCAGATAGAGGAGATACTATAGGACGTACACGTACACTACATATACACATACACATACACTACATATACACATACATACACTAACTCAAGGGTCTTCAACCGGGGGTCATGAAATGTTTGAAATTGTTTATTTTTAAATTGAAAATAAGGGACTAAATTAAATAAATAATTTATTTATTATTAATGCATCACAGAAATATCATGTTGCATGTACCTCTACATTGCTATATTTTATTTCGGAGCTTTTCAAAATATAGAATTATGAAAAATAGTAACTATTGTTCTAAGAAATTTTTGAGAGTTGATCTGCTTCTTAGGATTGTATTAAGTTTGGTTTTAAATCACCTCCAGAGACAGCAGTGATAATCTCATACTTCTTATGGTAGATAACCTAGCTATTTGAAGTTGTCAATAAGTCACCCTACTGTCCTCTACAATTTCATATTAGTAGAATCAATAAATAATGTTCTAACAAACTCTTTTTAAAGAATACATAATTTTAAAAATATTCGATATCACGATGAATCGATATCACATACTCTTCTCATTATTATATGATATAATGAAAAACTGTTTCCTAGAGATCAAACATATATATATATATAAACTAGAATTTAAAAAAGAACACATAGAAAGGAAACCACTGAACTCACTACTATATTTCGATGTCCTCGTCTTCAGGAAAAGAAGTGAATCGCTCCAAAGGCTGATAACGACTGACTTGGCGTTCGAACTGAAGCACTCAAACAGTGTAGCCAACTTTCGGAGGAAAGGTAGACAGGGAAGATAAAGAAATAAAAGAAAACATTTAACTAAAATAAAATTAAAAGCTGATAACAACTTTAAAAAAAAAATAAATAAAAAATCAACGATTGAGGTTAAGCCCAGGAGCCGATCTACCACCCAGAAGACTAATAAGTGCTTCTTCTGAAGCTCTCAGAGTAACTTTCGAATTAGTCTGATCAATCTGCCTCAGGACCTGTACACGGAAACAGTCATTAAAACTGAGTCCGTGAGAACTGGCATGAGTAGCAACGGGAAGGTCACACACATATATATATATATATATATATATATATATAACAAATTCAATAATATGTCAATTGTTGATAGAATAGGTGTGTTATGTAGGATTTGGTCAATTTTCTTAGTTCAAAAATAAGTTCTCAGTTTGCATTGTATATGTTTATTGGAACTGGTACATTACATATTAATTCATTAATTGGTTATATATATATATTTTATATATATATATATATATATATATATATATATCAGTTCACAAACGAAGAAAAGCAACACACAGAGAAAGAGACACACTTACAAACTCAAATTTTCGGATGATCCGTCTTCAGGAGAAAAGAGAGAAATTATCTTATCTTAGTTCAAAAATAAGTTCTCAGTTTGCATTGTATATGTTTATTGGAACTGGTACATTACATATTAATTCATTAATTGGTTATATATATATATATATGTTATATATATATATATATATATATATATATATATATATATATATATATCAGTTCACAAACGAAGAAAAGCAACACACAGAGAAAGAGACACACTTACAAACTCAAATTTTCGGATGATCCGTCTTCAGGAGAAAAGAGAGAAATTATCTTATCTTAGTTCAAAAATAAGTTCTCACTTTGCATTGTATATGTTTATTGGAACTGGTACATTACATATTAATTCATTAATTGGTTATATATATATATATGTTATATATATATATATATATATATATATATATATATATATATATATATATCAGTTCACAAACGAAGAAAAGCAACACACAGAGAAAGAGACACACTTACAAACTCAAATTTTCGGATGATCCGTCTTCAGGAGAAAAGAGAGAAATTATCCTTGTATTTTCATTTGTTTCTCATCGCCTTACCAACTCTGTTATCTTCCTTTTTCATGCTTTTAGGTATTTTTCACGGTATTCCTTTTTATACTTCATTTATCTTCCTGCTGTTTATTTTACCTTCAATCAACCAGAACTGCTTTTCTTAATTCTTAATTTTAATTTTAATATTAATTTTCTTCTGATCGTCTCTACTTCATTACTTCCTGAACCGGGCGCGCGTGGCAGCACGGTCGGTTGCCGGGACGGTTTCCTGCCGTTGTGTTTCCGGCGTGCTTGGTCGCCCTTTCTCTCTTTTCTCCTGAAGACGGATCATCCGAAAATTTGAGTTTGTAAGTGTGTCTCTTTCTCTGTGTGTTGCTTTTCTTCGTTTGTGAACTGATTTGCGTCCAGTTTGGATCGTTTTTTCGAATTTTAAGTGGATATATATATATATATATATATATATATATATACACTGTTATATATCAATGATCAAACCACAATAAGAAATGGGAAAACAAGACTAAGATCTTTCAACCGTAACAAGCGGTCTTCGTCAGAGTCAAAAACCCAACTGAACACTAGATGTAGAAAACATCTGGTGAGGAGTTTTCTGCATCTAGTGTTCAGTTGGGTTTTTGACTCTGACGAAGACAGCTTGTTACGGATGAAAGATCTTAGTCTTGTTTTCCCATTTCTTATTGTGGTTTGATCATTGATTGTTGTTTCACGTGTTTATGTGAAATCTTTTTACTGTTATATATATATATATATATATATAGATATATAGGTGTGCTCTAGGATAAAAAATCAAAGTCTCAGTGCCAACGTTTCGGTTTTATTTAAAAACTTTTTCATAGGGCTACTAGAAACCTTCTGCTAGATAGATATATAGAATATACAGATTATATTTGAAAGTTTTGTGATTTTTATTAAAAAACATTACGATACGAAATTAAATCCTTTAGTTTATCCCATTGTTATAAAGCCCAGTGTGAATGGTTTACCTAAAGCTGATCCAGATAGTTCTGGTAGAGATTAATATTTTATGATTAGTAAAAATCTTTTTTATCTTATGTAATTATTGTATTTATTTCCTCGTATTTTAGTTATATGATGCTTGCTTTTTGGTAATATTGAGGGTTTTTTATTATCTTTTTTTTTTGTTGGTTGATTGAGGGTTTACTAGAAAGATTCAAGGGATATTGTACATTATTCTACATTGGAATTCCTAAATTTCTGCCTATATATTTTTTCTAAAGAATTGAAAGTATAAATTGTTAATATAAGAATATTATATTTGAAAGGTATCCCAGTGGTTAGCTGCTCACCTCTGGGCTGCTGATATGTATTATATAACAATCAATGATCAAACCACAATATGAAATGGGAAAACAAGACTAAGATCTTTCAACCGTAACAAGCGGTCTTCGTCAGAGTCAAAAACCCAACTGTCATATTGTGGTTTGATCATTGATTGTTATTTCACGTGTTTATGTGAAATCTTTTTATATACAGATATATATAAACATATACAGGTACATTACATAAATTAAAAGTAAATAGTTTAATATTGTTTAGTTCACCATTACTAATACCTTCAGGAATATACAGCGTTACTAGAACATTATCAATTTTTACTTATTCCAAACAGTCATTGGTAGAGAAAACTGTGCCAACAAAAAAAAAACATGTTTCATTAAAATAATTTTTTTTCAGTTAATTTCTGTTCCAAGTTGATTCAACTTTTACACTGTGGAGCCAATTACTTTATTACTCTTGAGACACCAATAGAGTTTCTTTAATACTCGTATACTTAAATCTTGAATTTTTATTAATAATATATATGAGATTGATTTTTAAAATATCATTAATTATTTAAGATATTTATGAAATGTTATAAATAATAAAAGAAAATAATATAAAAAGAAGAGAAAAAAATTTGTAGACATTTTATTACAAATTTACTAGATTTCCTGTTAAAGTAGAATTGTGTATAAGAGTAATCAATTTTGTTTTGCTTTTAAATAATTGTAATATAAAAAGTTTTTAAAAAGAATTTTAATATTATTAATATATTATTATTATTATTATTATATTTCCAACAGACATATGTAATATTATGTCTTCATTATTTGTTCATTCATTATATGTTGAATGGCTTATTGTATATGATGTACATGCATATGACATGTTGAACTTATAATGACATTTGTTGACATTACATTAATTACATATGTCTTGATTATTATATAATATGTCTTCAACATATTGAACAGTGAGCACTGATTAAGTGCTCACCTCTGGACTGGTATATCAGGGTTCGATTCTCACGCAGAAGTTAAATTTTTAGCGTAGAAGAGAAAAAAATTTGAGCAATTGAAGGCAACACGACATTCACTGACTGTTAGGTGATACGATGTACGCAGGGTCAGCTTAGTTATATGTAATTGGTTTTTGCTACTTTTAGTATGTCTTAATTAATGTAAAAATATTTGCTCCATGCTTAAATAAATATAGTGAGTAACTGACATCTCACAGGATAGGGTATACTGATGTCCTCTTTGTGAAACGGCGTGACTAAATTTGTTCCTCACACAGATGATCAAATGTGGGGTCAGTTAAGTTGTTAATAACATAAATATAAATTATATTATTAAGTTAACTGTTATTACATGTTGTTCTACTGGGGTTTATACCCCAGGGGTTGTGATAAATTACTATATTTGAGAAGTCCTAGATGTTGTAAAATCAATAAATATTTTATATATGGTAATGCTTTTTTGAAAAATGATTCATATTCACTTTCAATGAGAATAGTTTATCAAAATAATAAAACGTAATCATTAATTTTGGCCACTATTCATTCTATTCTATTACTTTTGTTATGTGCTGCCATCTCTGACCTTTTTCTGGAACCACAACCTCACAATAAGCATATTTGGGTATAATTTTGTTCTCCGTACAAAATAGGTAAGTTTTGTGTTCTTCGGTGTAAGGAAACAAAATACTTAAAAAAAACGCTAAATATTCATTCGTTATATTCTAGTTGGTTAATATTTTATATTATAACAGTATAATTTTCAATGTTGATTATTGAGATTTATGTATGTTTTATTTTATTTCCTATTTAAAAGAAAAGAATCATATTTGTTTACTCAAATAACAGTCACTTAATATGTGTTTCAGATGCCGCTTGGCACAAGGTTGTTAGAAAGACAGAAAAAGTCAAATCTACTACTGCGAACTGAAACAGTGGGACAAGAAATGTTAATGAAGAACTGCAGATGAGAATGCAGTTATAGCTCTCACTATAGGTAAGTCCAGTAGATAATAGAGCTTCACATACAGACTCTTAAACAAAACTCTAGATATAATGTAAAAGCATTATCAAATTTTTTAAATGGTGTCGATTTAGGAAATATAACGAGATCTATTGTGACTGGAGAGAAAAGCAAGTTAGATTGGCTGTTTGTGTTTCTCATATGGCACATATTTCATATGTGGGCTGTTATGCACTTCTGGTGGGGTTTGATCCCCACTTGGCCGTCGTTTTATTCACACGGGAAGTGAATAAATCTGAGTACATCGTCCCTCGGAGAAGGATGTTAAACCGTCGGTCCCGAGCCTATACGATGTCAGGTATTCGTTAAAGATCCCTACACTGAACATACTTGAGTTTATTCCATTTGAACTTATATTGAATTCAGGTAATCCTATACTTCACGACCGATATGACACCGAAGAAGTATGCCAGAGAAGTGCATAACACCCCACTTACAAGGAATATACTGGTAAATGGAATCACAATTCTACAAAGAGAAAAAAATACAAGCCACCTCCACATTCTAGAAGCCCTCAATATTAAGAATATGCAACCAACGATAAACACACAAACATTTGACATGCAAGTCATACCGAGCTGCCGAACTTTTGAGAACTCTTATAAACTGGTCAGAGGTAATTGAGAAATTGAGCCCTACTCTTTCTTCCTTAATAATACGAGTATGTTAGATTTAATATGTACTTTTAATTACATTTTTAAGATGATTATTTATGATATATTATATTATCATTATTAATAAGAGTGGTAATAGTACTATTGTTATTTAGTCTCTTATTATTATTATCAAACCTTCTTTATATACTATTTCCATTTTTATATCTTTTATAAAAACAGATAATTTTAGTTCCGAGTGTCAACGGTAGAGTGCGGTGGCGTCGGACTATCATATTTCTTATCACAACGGTATATTGTTTTATAACTTTTGTTACTAACTATTTCATCAATCCTGTTTTTATTGATTCTTTGTAAATTGTTTCTTTAGTCTACATTCTATTTATTGTTTACCTGAAGATCTATGAGATCGAAAACTCGTTTATTAAATGTAGTTTTATTTTGAGTTCAATACTTTTAGTATCTTTTACTTTAGATACGGATTACGAGGAATAGAACATGAAAAAACCATAAGCATTGTTAATTTGTTTAAATTTCTAGTGAAAGCAAAATTAAAGTTACAGTCCATTTTCATTACCAAAAGAAGAAAGAGAACATAAATGTACAAGTTCTTTTTCAAAAATCAACAACATAAAACATAGTTTTACTAGTCTTGTGAGATATTTTGCAAATATGTTTGCAAAAATATGGAGGAACAGTAGAAGAAAATATGAGAAATACTAAAAATATACCTGATCACCAGCGATCTAGTTCCATACACCATGGGGTTATGGATACTCCCGGTTGAGAAGCCCTGATTTAACAGATATCATGTGAAATAAATACACAGATACTAAACAAATGGATGAAAACGAGAAGTGCTAAGGAAATGTTCGTTAAGAGGAGTAACAATGTCATCAGAAAGCTGTCAGACGAGTGAAATTTGTAGAGATTGTACATCCCACCCAGCCTTTGTAAGACATTTATTTATTTGACAAATATTTTTATCTAAAAGATTTCTCTTTAAAGTCATATGATTTGTTTTGCTTATTATATTGAAATACACATAGTTGTGCGTTTCTTTCTCATGAATTTAGTTTCTTTTAGGTTGAAGACACATAGAGAATTTTCAGGCTGAAAGCATAAAATAAATGCTTAAATCTTTTAATGTTATCAGTTATCTGCAAAAAAAAAATATTTTTATAATTATCAAAAGTTTCTAATGTGTTTAATCGAATAATGTTTTCAAGAAAACTAATTTGTTTAAAAGTTGTCAAAATAGAAAAGTAAGATGACTTGAATAAATTTGATGGATATCTTGATAAGAAATAATAAATGGACTGTCGGTTTACTTCAGTAAAATGAAATATATTGCCTTGCTTTAAAAACAATGAATTCCTTCTCTTTTACTGTAAAAAACATTCCCTTTTACTGTATTTAATTAAAAAAAAACATACAAAACATAATAAACCAAAAAATCATATGGCTTTACAGAAATATATTTACAAATTTTTAATTTTTGTTTATGGTTCCTGTCAAGAACAGGTTTAAAACAATATATCTTTATTAAAATAGTAACTCTTATTTTAAAATAATAATTTTAATTTTCATAACTCTTTATTAAAATGTTATTAATAATTATAAAAAATCGAAATTCGGATAGAACATAAAAAAAGACCAATATCAGATTTTAAAGCATTAGAACATGTGGCAAACTAAAGAGAATTTTCAGCCTGATGTTTGAATATTCTGATCGTCAGTTCACTAGGTTATTGATATGTATATTTTTATGATATATCTATATATAAATATGAAGTGAAATACAAAACTACAAGGAAAAAGGAAAATAGTAGGAATAAATGACCTGACACCTTTCTCTTAATGCCATCACACAGTTAATTCACTTTATGGTCTCAGAGGATTTATAACTATTGTTTTTTCTTATTTCTTGTTGTTTTATACTTCATTGACTGCATCACATATTTATTGTGATTCTTCTGCATAGAAATATATATTTGGCAAGGACCACTTATTATGTTGCATGTACCTCTATATTGCTATATTTTATTTCGGAGCTTTTCAAAATATAGAATTATGAAAAATAATAACTATTGTTCTAAGAAATTTTTGAGAGTTGATCTGCTTCTTAGGATTGTATTAAGTTTGGTTTTAAATCACTTCCAGAGACAGCAGTGATAATCTCATACTTCTTATGGTAGATAACCTAGCTATTTGAAGTTGTCAATAAGTCACCCAACTGTCCTCTACAATTTCATATTAGTAGAATCAATAAATAATGTTCTAACAAACTCTTTTTAAAGAATACATCATTTTGAAAATATTCGATATCACATACTCTTCTCATTATTATATGATATAATGAAAAACTGTTTCCTAGAGATCAAACATATATTGATATTTATATCAAGCGAATTATTATGTATATAATTCGTCCAGCGGGGCTACTCTCCCAGGTTTGTTGATAAACGCTTAATACCTGCCACCAATCAATATCTTCCTAGGACTGCCGCTGAACCCAACAGTTCTCCCTTCCTCGTAACTACTTTCTTTCCTGGGGTCCATAGGATCGGGAATATCATCAAGGACATTTTTCCTCTCCTGTCCTCTTCCCCCTCCACCTCCTCCGTCTTCCGAAAATCCCCTCGTCTGTCCTTCAGAAAGCCTCCCAATTTAGGAAACCTGTTTTCCCACAGATCCCTTGAAACTCCTGGGATTGGGGTGGTGCGTGGTGGTATGGAGAAATGCGGCCGTCGCCTCTGCCTTACCTGTCCTTTAGTTAACCCTTCACCTTTCTTCTCCTCACCAACCAACTCTTTCCGCGTCCCTCCTAACACCTCCTGCTCATCCAGGAATTGCGTCTACCGACTGAACTGTAGACAATGTGGAGCATTCTACATTGGTATGACTTCTACCAAGCTCAATGAGCGTTTGAACAACCATAGAGCTTCGGTCGGTCAGCGCAAACAGCTTCCTGTCGCTATCCATGCCAACAGCCATAACCTTTCTTTTAATGATTGCTTTACTGTTCAAATCATTAAGCTAGTGACCAGTGATGACCGTAGTTTGACATTAAGAGCGTCTGAGGAGGCCCACATATGGTTATTGGGGGCCCGATCAGATCCCGGTTTAAATCAGAAGCGTTAACTTTTATTTGTTTTTCCTTTTATTTTTAACTTATATATTCATATTCATATATATATATATTTTTTTTTCCTTTTTTTATTATATATATATTTTTTATTTTTTTTTATTTTATTTTTTAATTTTTTTATATATATTTTTTATTATTTCCTTTTTTATAATTTTTTATTTTATAATTTTATCTATTGTTTTTGCTTTCTCCGTTCTCCGACGTTTAGTGCCTAGCTCCTTTTTTTACGCTAGTGCTGCTCTCTTCGGTTGACTCTTTATTTCTTCATTCGCGCTCCGTTCTTCGACGTGGGGAGATCTCTCTCACTTTGTCCTCTCTTCTAGTCTACCCTCCTGATGACGAACAACAGTTCGAAATATTGAATTCTGTAAGTTTTCTTTGTATTCTCTTTTCTGTGTCGTGCTTTGTGTAATTTAAAGTTATATATATATATATATATATATATATATATATATATATATATATATATATATGTATAGATATATAGGTGTGCTCTAGGATAAAAAATCAAAGTCTCAGTGCCAACGTTTCGGTTTCATTTAAAAACTTTTTCATAGGGCTACTAGAAACCTTCTGCTAGATAGATATATAGAATATACAGATTATATTTGAAAGTTTTGTGATTTTTATTAAAAAACATTACGATACGAAATTAAATCCTTTAGTTTATCCCATTGTTATAAAGCCCAGTGTGAATGGTTTACCTAAAGATGTTCTGGTAGGTAGATATCTGGTAAATGATCCAGATAGTTCTGGTAGAGATTAATATTTTATGATTAGTAAAAATCTTTTTTATCTTATGTAATTATTGTATTTATTTCCTCGTATTTTAGTTATATGATGCTTGCTTTTTGGTAATATTGAGGGTTTTTTATTATCTTTTTTTTTTGTTGGTTGATTGAGGGTTTACTAGAAAGATTCAAGGGATATTGTACATTATTCTACATTGGAATTCCTAAATTTCTGCCTATATATTTTTTCTAAAGAATTGAACTAATAGTAATGAAGATACACCATATTTTTCAGTATTGACGCAATATTAATATCAGACTTTGTAAATATTTTATAATTAATAACATCCCAAATTATAAAATTGCTTACATTGTTAGGAAGAAGTATTAAGTCTCCACACAAAAAAGTTTATGACAAGAAACTAAACAACGCGTTTCGAACACTTGATGTCCTTCTTCAGGTTACATCTAGAAAAAAACATATATGCTTTAAGGGCTTTGGGAACGTAGGAGCGAAGTAATTAATATGGATACATCTGACACTATTGAGCGATAACGGTAATAATATTGAAATGGCTTAAATTGAGCCTTAACTTAAAACTACATACTGGGACAAGTCTAATTAATACATAAAAGAGATTCTTAATTACCTGCTCTGCTGGGGGTCGATGTATTCATTTTAATTAATTCGCCCCTATGTTCCCAAAGCTCGTAAATTCATATATATTTTTTTCTAAATGTAACTTGAAGAAGAACATCAAGTGTTCGAAACTCGTTGTTTAGTTTCTTGTAATAAACTTTTTTGTGTGGAGACTTAATACTTTTTCTAACATGAGTAAATATCACAGTATAACAGATTGGAAGTTAATGAAATTGCTTCAATATATTGTATTGCAAAATATCAAGTTAATTAGTATTCGAATGAAATAATATTAATATTAAAAGCAAATTTTATAAAATTCCACTAATGCCACATAACATTATCTATTGAAGAATATAAATGAAATATGTTTGTTAATTAATAAACGATTTAATTTCAGTTTAGAGCACCACTTCTGATTTGTTCTCTTTTTGTTTATTCTTTGTTAAATTTAATTAATTAAACAAAGTTAATCGATTTTCTTTTTTAATTAACATATTCTGTAATTTTTATTATATTTTTTTAAGTTTCTGTATAGTCTCAACCCAACTAGCATTTCAACAAGAAAAAATATTACTGTGTAAATAGCATTGCATAGAATGGAATACAGTTTTCAAGTCTTTGATATTTAAGTAAGACCAGTGACTTAAATTATATATATTATGTTTTGTTAACTTGACGAAAAGGTTAGGTTAGGTTAGGTTGCAGTGGCAGTCTCACAAGAGAACACACATATGCTGACCATGGGCGCTTTGTTATAGCACACATTCTATTGTACTTGTTACAAAAATAAACTCCCTCATGGTAGGGGTTTGCTACTCGTGACGAAAACATAAAGAAAATCAACATTCTACATTGGGAGAAATACATTCTGTCTTAAGTCAAGTATATTTATTGTAGGGATCTTTAACGAATACCTGACATCGTACAGGCTGGAGACTGATGGTTTAACTTAACGCTTTTGCTGATGTAGGTCGTGGAAGCCCAACTCTGTGAGGTCCACCTTGGGGACTTCACGAGGACCGTTTCGTCGTGTATCATTAGTGAGCGGACGGTTCGTTCTTGTAACGTGGCGAAAGGGCTTCACGTTAAAAGAACATCAACCTATTCTGCTTTATCATGGTATGGCTGAAAGGCTATAGAACATGACTACATCAAAACAGGTTTAACTTAACGTCCCCTTTGAAGGACGATGTGTTCAGATTTATTTCCCTCCCATGTAATAAATCGAACTCCAGAGTGGGTATTGAACACCGGACTTACCAGTTCAGAGGTTAGCACGTTGCCTCTGAGCTAACCTGGAACAAACTTACTTAGAAAAAAAAGAATAATTGTTATAATATTAATTTCGGTTTTTTGAAAAATTTGCTTTTAATATTGGCATTATTTCATTCAAATCTTAATGAACCTAATATTTAGTAATAGAGTGCAATTATAATTACTCAGTCAACAGATGTCTTCATTATTAGCAATGTTATACATGATCTTATTCTATTAGTTTATTTACAAAATTTACGTACATCTACTTCAAAAAAAACTTATGGTGAAAACCTTTTATAACAATTGAATCAATCGATCCCAGAGGATAGATAAGTTCCCAAAAACGTCTCCAAAAGAAGAAATAACATAATGGTTTAATACATAGTATTAATTATAATATATAATATTTATATATAATATATAATATATAATATTATAATAGTATCAATAAGACAGGTATGCTTCATGGACTATCCATGCCTTCAACCGAATGTATACACTTAAAAAAAAATTAAAAAAACATATATCTGCTGTCACTAACAGCTAAATATTCCTACTAAAATAATTTTATATATTAACTTGAAGTTAAGAGATGTTTCTATCACCCTGAGCTCTATTGTGGAAGCACCTAGACAGGGCTTTTCAACCTTTTTTACATCGCGACCCATTCTTGACGCAAAAATTTATTCGCGACCCTTTAGTGAGAACAAAAATAAAATTAACAACGAATAAAAAAAAAGGGAAATTAAAATAAATTTTATCAATAGTAACTTTAATAAGATTGTTGTGCCGCATTAATAATAAATAAATTATTTATTAAATTTAGTCCTTTATTTTCTATTTAAAAATAAACAATTTCATACATTTCGCGACCCACTAGTTCAAGACCCTTGACCTAGAGACTAGCGAGTGCTTGCATTTCGAGTGCATTGCTATTGCGAGTGCAATAGTTCTTAGGACGCAGTGCTATAGTCATCCTCAATAAATAAATAATACTGTAGTTTAGAATTTTGATTTTTATGTAAATACTTGATGAACTTCATCCCTTGTGTCCCTTAGTGATGGAAATTAATAGCAACAGGTGTAAATGCATTGAAAACACAAGAATAGCTGTTATTACTGATTTTACTTTATTATAAGTAAAATATAGAGGTTGTAAAACAAATCAACCTCGAGATTTTGACGAAATTACATGTTTTGAAGTCCCAGAAGTCGTTTTATTTATTAGTAAGTCTTGAAAACAATAACCTTTTAAATGACCTAAGCTATATAAACAGTAAGTACACATAATATAACAAAAAATATTTAAAAGTGAAAAATTCTATTTATTTTTAAGACATAAGCAAATTCATGTTGTATACACAATCAAGTATATTTGCTTGATTTGTGTTTGTGGTTTATATTTAAAAACATTTAGTTCTGCTGCATTACATTGTTCCATCCCTTTTATAATAATATATATGATAACTTACTTCACCTATACATAGCAAATGCTTTGGGGATAAGTAAGTGCTCAACTCTGACAAAAAAATGCTTTCTTTTGATGTATATATTTTTTGAATTTTTATTTATTTGTTCGTAATTTTAAATTCCCTGTTTTCTAACTTTAATGAATTATAGATAATTTATATTAACTTTCTTTTAAAGATTTGATTCTATATTTTCCCCAGTCATTATCAGTCACACCAGCTAGTATTTACATAAAGTTTAAACATTACTTTTCATCAGATATTATTTTACATTTATTTACAATAAAACTTATACAAAAGTATAGTAATAATATTAATAGAATCGGCTTTTTTGATTGTTTCTTCCTTATCAATTGTTAGTTAGGCATTAATAGTGGTAATGGTTTTACTACGAGTACCTTATTAAAAACATTGTATTGGCTAGCAGTACAGGATAGTTGACTGATAGTAGTTTTAAGTTCAATTACAGATGGCAGCACCATATGAATACAGAATGAGATAAATGTTATCAGTTAATGTTGATTTCATTCAAAAAGGTGCATTTATCAGGTTTTTACTTTACCTACAATTTTATAATTTATATCGCATATAAAGAAGTACATAATAATAATAATAATAATGAAGTCGTTTTTAAACAGTTATTCTTTTTTCATGAAAATCAGCCATTTGTCTTTAAGACCGGAAAAAGGAAATTATTAGACAAATCTTTGTATTATTTTATTCTTATTTAAATCCTTTTCAATTCATCTTTTCTTAGCAGATATACAGTTTAACATTTATGAGCAACTTAATTGATAAAAGAGTTTAAATATTACAATTTATAAAAGAAATAGGAATCCATTTATCGTCTCCAATTTCTCTTTAAATTCGAGATGGAATTCTGTTTACACTGCTTCTTATATCATTAATAATAATGTGCCTTGATTTTACTTGGTCATTTCTGTATTATGAAACAATTGGGTAAACTGACCAATTATTTTAATCTAATTGTTTCTGCTATTATTCTAATTTCATTATTTTTAATGATAGTGTATTCATTTACTATTTATTAATTTATATTTCTTTATGTGTCGTAGAGAAAAATAAAATTGGTGTCATTACTTTGATATAATATTTTTTTTTGTTAAATTTAATTTGGAATGTTTAATACGTCTGTTTCGAAGCATAATTATTTCTATTGTAGTAACACTGGCTTCATTTCCCGCTAACAGTACTTGTATAAATCATCATGGCTTCCGTGTGGCAATTCATTCTTTTTCATATCCACTGCACTGTATACTTTTTTACACAATGTACAGAACTTACAACAAAAAGATTTATGATATTTTTAAGTTTGATGTCAGTTTAACATTTATTTTTTGTTCAAAAGGTTAACAAAACAGAAGAATAAAGAATTACTACATCAAAATCAAGGTTAGTAGATTTTCTGTTCATTTAATTTTTGTTATACTTGTTTTAATGTAATTTAACTGTACTATGAAATTGTAAAGTTATTCCAAAATTACCTAATTTAATTACATTTGTTAATGACATTCAAGTAAATGTTTTATAAACGAAGTAATAGGAATAGAGAAATTTAATACACTGTTTAGTTTTGATTCGAAATGTTATAAAACATTCTTACTGAACATATCTATTTTGAGTTTTAAATATTCCAAGTAAAGTTCAGATTTGTGGTTTATTTACTTTGTTAATAACATTCAAATAAATGTTTCATTAATGAAATAGTAATAGAGAAATTTAACAAACTTTTTAGTTTTGCTTCTAGATGTTATACAATGCTATTTCTGAACATATTTATTTGGTTTCTTAATTATATTTGTTTCTTAAGTTTAGATTTTTGGTTTACTCACACCAAATTAATCAATTCTTTTAATTCTTTCTTTCTTAATGTTTCTTCTAATTCTTTCAATTCTTTTAATTTTTAGAATTTTAAAATTAAATCTACATTTTAGATTTACAACTAATACTACCATTTTTTCAACTTGTTTTATTTTACATTCTTACATAATATTAACAATATTACATAATGTTACATGGTTACATAATATTCCTTTTTAAAGACAGTAAATAACATACTAAGGTTCTCCATTTATCTTAGTCGTGCTGTAAGTCGATGGTATTCAACATACTAACAAAAATTATACCATACTAACTAAAAAAAATCTGGAGTTGCCTACACTCTACTTTACTATAAGTAACTCAATGTCAAATTTCTTGAGTATATAAAACATAACGTATTATTTAAGCATAACATAAATATCTAAATGGGATATAATTATTAGCATTGCATTCGTGAGGTAGTACAGATAGTGATTGAAGGACATATCAATTTATAAGCTTATTTTTGTACATCACAAATAATTTATTATTTGCAAATAATTTCATTAGTATAACTACAGCAGTAATATCATTTTTGAAAAACCAATGTGAACATTTCTTGAAACGAAATATTATCCTACAAGAGAACATGGCTATTGTTCAAATAGTCAGTAGATTTCTTACATCGTTTACTTGACATCCTTCTACATTGAATATTAATGTAAAATTTTCAAATTTGAAACAGTAAAATACTCTTTTTTTCTCTGAAAAACTTCTTAAACAGCGAAGAAAATGTTGTTTTAAGGTGATTTGTTAATTAAAGATGTACGATAATTACAGTTATTAATCTCTAAACGAAAGATTTCAATTTTGAATTATCTTTTACATTTTTGGTTTTTAACAGAATTATTATACTGGGAATTTTATGGCTTCTTAGTATTTAATAAGATCATTTTCCTTCCCCTTTGTCAAAATAACATATATACGAATTTTTTTTTAATGAGTGTTATCATTTACCTGCACAATATTATTCCTCTTACATCTCTTATAAGTCAATAATATATTTTCATTTTTCCATTAGAAACATCAATTTTATCTCAGTGGATTCGCTCAAAAAATTTCTAAGTCAATGTAAACAATGTAAAAAAATACAAAAAATTCGACAAGTATAGCAGGTGATCTCTTAGTCTAGGATAAACAAGGAGTTTTTATATCGTTATTGCTCTTTCCCGTAATTGAAACTTTATGATTTTTTTTTATGAATTGCTAATTTTTTGTTCCATTTTTGGTCAAATTTTCATTTTTTTTAATGATCCGTTTAGCGTCAAAAAAACATTTTCTGAAAACACAAATCGTACTGTAACGCCCCTTTAGCGAATGTAATTTTAGAAAAAAATATCTCAACTCATTCTCAATATAATGTTCTATTTATAGGCATAGTTTCATTTTTGTCCGTCAAACAGTATGGCTTGTATCGCTCTCACAAGGTTTGAGATTGAATTATAAGTCAAAATTTTTACATTTTATTGAAAAAAAAATATTTCCTGTTGTTTTAAAATTCTGAATATATTTTTCGTTTGTTGCATTTGAAACTTCAAAGATAATGTCAAAATTTCAAAACTCTAGGGTTATCAGTTTAGGAGAAATAAATGTTTTAAAAAAAACGGTTTTTGGCAAAAAAAGTGACTTTCCCATCATGCATAATTCTTCCCAAACAATAGGGATCTTCTTCCCTATGAGGCCCAATTTTGTGTAAAATATCAACTTGATCCATCAAAGATTCTGGACCGTAGCGTGGTAACAAGCAATGCTAACACACGCACCCACCCACCCACCCACCCACACACACACACACAGACATCATCGTAAAAACGTCATAAAACGACTTCTGGGACCTCAAAACATGTAATTCCGTCAAAATCTCGTGATCGAATTTTTTCACGATCACTATACTTTACTTATAGTAAAGTAAAAAGACGAAATAATGTAATTTGAAAAAAAATATCTGTTGGAAGATGCCTCATAATCTTCATTTAACTAATTCAAAACAGCAGCGGGTTTGTTAGGGTAGTACTAGAACATTTTTTGGTTAATTGAAATAATCTAAGTTTAATTTAAATTAAATACGGTTAATCCACATTACTCAAGTTTATTAATAGACCAAATATAATTTAATTAAAAAACTTGTATAAATCACTTTCTTCACTATTGTTATAACAATGGTTTGCTTACTTTGACTTCCACATTTTCATTTTTCCTTAGTGATATTATTAAACATTTACTGATGTTAATTTTTCAATTAGCATCAGTAAATATTTTATTAAACATTTCATTTCTTTATTTTCAATTTTGAGCTTAAAAATAACTGCAATATATATAGTCGAAATACAAATGTATAAACAATTTATACAACTTTTTTGTATAAATTTAACAATAAATTTAATAAAGTAAATCTTTTTTGGTCTAATTTAATATAATTCAAGTTTAATTTAAACATTAGTATTGTAAGTATGTATTTTCAAGTTGACAAACTGTTATAAATATTAATTTGAACAATATTAATAGACCAAATATAATGTAATGAAAAAAACTTGTATACATTACTCCCTTCACTTTTATAATAACAATGGTTATTATTACTTTGATTTCCATATTTTTATTTTTCCTAAATAAATTTTTCATAGTAATAAATTAAACTTGGATTATTTTTAAATTAACCTGAAAAATTGAAGTTTCACGACGACTGCTTATGCTTTTACTAGTTCTTATTTTCGAAACAAATTCAAAATGTTTTTTTTCTAATTTCTCTCTTGTAGTTTCATCAATTCGTATATAATTTAATGTTAGTATGTATTACATATTAGATTTATGGTTTATTTAATTTGTTAATGACATTCAAATAAATGTTTTATAAATGAAATAGTAATAAAGAAATTTAACAAACCGACTAACACTGCAATCATCATTTCTAAAGTTCAGGAACATCTTTTATGTTTAATGTTTCTTCTATCAACTACTTCATACTTCATATTTATATGTACATACAAACAAATAGTTTTCAACACCCTAACAGAGTCAGACTGAAGTACTACCACATTACACCAAATTCTAAACGTACTGGTGGACAAATATATAGCATTTTATGACCCTCAGTCCTACAATGACTGCAACAAAACGATATAATCAGAATATATTCTGATGATTATACTCCCTAAAAGTATGATGATGTGTTTTTTATATCACAGGATTAATTATCAATTTTAATTAAAATTATTATTTCCTGTTGCAAAAACGTTTTAGCTCCAGAACATTGCTTAAAAATAACTCAAATGCATCTACTTGTGATAATGTAGTTTTTATCTTCGATTATGTATAGTAATTGCTAATGCTGGTCACTGTATATTTCTATGAAAGGGATTTCGAGTTGTTGATTTCCTGTGTTATTGAAGAAGAGAGGAATGCTCACGAGCATGTTACAAAATGAAGAATTGAGAGTAATCCATGTTTTTATTGTCTTCATAGCTTCCTTGAAGTATGTATTCTTCTTCAATAAGATTGTTATCATAAGGAACACCTTCTTATCATATCTTCATGATAAGACCTTCATCATATCTTCAGTAACACTGTAATCATCACCCGTAAACTATATGAACCCTTTTATGGGTTGTTGGTCATCTTAAGGTCTTCATTCAACCTGAGAAGGGTTTTTGAGATTCTTCTTCAATAACACTGGAATACTAACTAATCTTTAAACGTCACGAACCTTTTTTATATATTAAGCTACTTATCTGAAGGATTTCATTTGATCCTTAGGTTTTTGTGAATCTTCTTCTTCAGTAACACTGTAATCATCATCTCTAACAGTATGAACCCTTATATGTGGAATGTTGTTTATCTTAAGGTCTTCATTTAACTTTAGAAGGCTTTTGTGAAATTCTTCTTCAGTAACATTGGAATACTAGTCGTCAAACGTCATGAACCTTTCTTTATATGTTAAGCTACTTATTTCAATGTTTTCATTTGATCCTTAGAGGCCTTTGTGAATGTTCATCTTCAGTAACACTGTAATAATCAACTCTGATTTTAATGAGTCACCACCAAACATATAACCATGCAATGAAAATCAGTCTGTTCATTTAGTTGCGGACTTTAATCTTTTCAGCCTGGGGTGGTCAGCAATTTGTCACCCCTCCTAATTCAATCAAAGAGTGGTTATTACCGACGCCGACTATAGATAATAAACTGACCTGCTGTCTCTTCATATCGCCACCAGTCAATATTGAAAATGTAACATTAATATCTTTATTTAGTAACTTTGCCAAGGCGAACACAACCATTTTAATTAACTAAGCAATACAAAATTAATAATTATATTTGTTGAAATAATTATTACAATTAGTGAAATAAGTTCTAAAGCTCTTCCTCTTTGGAGTTTTATATACTTTTATGGAGTTAAAACATAAAAATATATAAAACTCTTATATATATTTATATAATTTAGTGAGCAAGTATCGTATTAGCTTACTAAATACGATATAAGCTTCCTGTTAGATACTCATAATAATTACAGGTTATGTAACGTTTATAGGCTATTAATACTAGATCGAGTCAAAATTTCTATTGTAATTTCTTAATTGTAACTAATTACACTTTTATGTATGTTTGATTTTTGAATGATTGTATTATTTCTTATATTTCCTCTGTTTTTGTAGGCCTATGAAAAAGGTTTTAAATAAAAACCGTAACCTGAAGAACTGACCGAGTCCCGATAAACTTAAGTTTTGTATATATAATATATATATTGATTAATGTATCAACCGTGGAATAGAAACAAAACTATAGTTTATCGGAACTCGGTCAGTTCTTCAGGTTCAAATTAAACTCTCATTGCCAACGTTTCGGTTTTTATTTAAAACCTTTTTCATAGGCAGAAGTATACATTTTGAAACAGAAAAAATAAGTATTACTTAGTTTACTGTTTCAAAATTGATACTTCTGCCTATGAAAAAGATTTTAAATAAAAACCGAAACGCTGGCAATGAGAGTTTAGTTTGAACCTGAAGAACTGACCGAGCCCCGATAAACTATAGTTTTGTATATATAGATCAAGTCGGGTTTCTAACCGTCGTTTCGCAAGTGCGCTTGGTGTCCCAATCTCTTCTCTCCTGATGACGGTTAAACCGAAAATTAGAGACTGTAAGTCTGTTTTTCTATTTACTATGTTCCTGTAATTTACTTTGAAACGTATATATTTATATTGGAATATGACTTTTATAATAGTCGGTGGACGCATTCTTGCCCCCACTCTTGTAGTCCTTCTTCTTTTTCTCCTTTCCTGAAGGAGGCAAGACAGCCGAAATGATTGAGAACCGTGAGTGTCAGCCTCTTTTTTGTGTTTGCTAGTTGTATCTTTAATTATATATTGGTATAAACTGAAACCAAACCTTTATTTAAATAAACATTTTTAAGTAGCCCTGCGACTTTTGCATTTATGATTTTCATAGAATGATTGCCTTTATGCCTTACTGCCAGCTATAGGTTTTTTTTTTGTTATTATTTGAAGGTGACTGTGGCACTGCGTCTTAAAAAATTATTGTACTTCCCCCCCATCTGTACTAAAGTACCCCAGCAGTTAGTTTTAAACGCCTCCAAGAAGCTCAGCACTTTTGCTGGGTCCAGAGGTAACATTTTTTCTATGGTTTTGTTGAGTGTCCTGAAGAACTTACTTTGTGTAGCAAAGTTGCCTGATAGTCAGCCAGCAGGTGCAACGGTGTTTCTTCCTCTTCTTTGTAGAATCTGCTCAAACAATCATTGATAATGCCCAGTCGGACTCTCTACGTTTCGGGAGGAGACTTCCTTTTTCCTTCTTCGGGTCCTTAGGTGCACTTGTGGGAGGTTGACTCCCACTAGTTAGCGCTTTTGGACCTTCTGCGCTTCTGGAGGATGGTCTCCGGACTTCTTTCTCCTTAGTATCATACAGGGGAAAACCCTTGAAGCTCTGTTGGTGGAACACCTCAACCGGATTAAGGCTATTTACTCAAGGGGGTCGCCTGGTACCCTTGAGGCTCCGTTCGTAATACAGTAACCTCTGTATCATCTATCCTTTGACACGGATGACATAACGCCTTGGATTGAGGCTGAGATAAGAGGAGAGGATTTGGGGAGTTGGAAGGATGTGAAACGAAGGAGATCAGGCCTAGCCCCTGGTCACATTCCCTCCTCTTTCGTTTGTCCCTGCATATGGCAGGTTAAAAGAGTAGCCTTGCGAAGCCCAAAAGTTGGAGTTGAGTACTAGAGGCTATTAGAGTCGCATAATCACTCCATTACTACCCCTAGGTAAAAGCTACCGGTATCCTGTTACATGGTTTTTTCTGTATGTGTATTCCGTGATGTCTTGTTATAAGACACCTACGATTATTTGTACTTTACCTACTTATTGTGTATAATATTATCTGTTTTTAAAACTGCATTTTATTCTATTAACAATTATATTATTGTTTTAAAAACAAAAAAAAAATTATTATAAAATAATTTATTTACGAAGCGAAAAGATAAAAGCTTGCTGTTAATTTTAGTAATGTTTAAAGAATGAAAGGGAATTATTTAAACAAATACTATTAAGGAGGCTTGAAGTTGACTTAAGGTAGTTGCTCTTGGGTTAAATTAAGACGTGCTTGTAGGAACAGCGTAAATATTTGAGTAGGCTTCCAATATAGTAGTTTTCAAATCAACGATGCTCTTAGAAAATTTATTACTTAAATAATGTAAATTTCATTTTGTTAGTTAAAAAATTCTTACTTCTGCCTATGAAAAAGGTTTTAAATAAAACCGAAACGTTGGCAACGAGAGTTTGATTTTTTATCCTGGAAAATTGACCGAACCCCGATTAGAGAACACACCTATATATATATATATATATATATATATATATATATATATATATATATAGAAACTAGAATTTAAAAAGAACACATAGAAAGGAAACCACTGAACTCACTACTATATTTCGATGTCCTCGTCTTCAGGAAAAGAAGTGAAACGCTCCAAAGGCTGATAACGACTCATATATATATATATATACATCAAAACACAATATGAAATGGGAAAAAAGACTAAGATCTTTCAACCGTAACAAGTGGTCTTCGTCAGAGTCAAAAACTCAACTCTCTCTCTCCCCCCCCCCCCCCCCCATTTTTATATTGTGATTTGATCATTGATTGATATTTCACGTGTTTATGTCAGATCTTGTTTTATATTTTATATACTCGTATATCTATTTAATATAGAACGATCGATTTTTCTAATAAGAAATAAATACTATATATTTTGGAATGTGGCTGAAAGATGTCAGTTTTCTGACCACATTGTTGTTTGCGTGATTTACCAACACTGATTGAATTTTTGAAAGTCTCTTAGAAACTTGTTCATTTTCACTCAACATTAACTCCCGAGGTAGAGAAAGTCCATTTAAATGTTATCATCTAATTGAAAGTTATAAAAACTAAAAGCTAAAACTGCTCCCCTCCCCCACAACCACCAATCCTTCGTCTCAACCATATCTGACTTTCCTATCATTCGTAAAACTAAATTATCCTACTTGTTTAAACTTTAACATTAGTTTTAATAAGAAAAAAAACTACTGCACAAAATATGTATTTTCCAGTGGTTTTTTTTAATATTGCCTTCATTATAAAAAAAAAATAAAAAAGGTAGAAAGAGAGAGAGACTGATAGGGTAAAGAATGAAAGAGAGAGAGAGTGGGAGAGGGGGTGAGAGAGGGAGGAAGAGAGAGAGTGAGAGACTAATAGGGTAAAGAATGAAAGAGAGGGAGATAGAGAGAGAGGGATTGAGAGAGGGAGAAAAAGAGAGAGAATGAGTGAGTGAGAGAGAGAGACTGATAGGGTAAAGGATGAAAGAGAGAGAGAGAGAGAGAGTGAGAGGGGATGAGAGAGAGAGAGAGAAAGAGATTAAGTGAGAGACTGATAGGCTAAAGATGAAAAGAGGGAGAAAGAGAGAGAACTGATAGGGTAAGAGATGATGAGAAGAGAGAGGTGGTTAGAGGGGTGACTGAGAGAGAAAGAGAGAGAGAGAGATTGGTAGGGTAAAGGATGAAAGAGTGGGAGAGAGAGAGGGAGGAAGAAAGAGAGTGAGATTGGAGGGTAAAGAATGAAAGAGAGAGAGACTGATAGGGTAAAGAATGAAAGAGAGAGGGAGAGAGAGAGAGGCGAGAGGGGAGAGAGGGAGGAAGAGAGAGAGGAGAGACTAATAGGGTAAAGAATGAAAGAGGGAGATAGAGAGAGAGATTGAGAGGGAGAATGAGTGAGGGAAGAGAGAGACTGAGGGTAAAGGATGAAAGAGAGAGAGAGAGAGATTGGTAGGGTAAAGGATGAAAGAGTGGGAGAGAGAGAGGAGGAAGAAAGAGAGTGAGATTGGTAGGGTAAAGAATGAAAGAGAGAGAGACTGATAGGGTAAAGAATGAAAGAGAGGGAGAGAGAGAGTGGGAGAGGGGGTGAGAGAGGGAGGAAGAGAGAGAGTGAGAGACTAATAGGGTAAAGAATGAAAGAGAGGGAGATAGAGAGAGAGGGATTGAGAGAGGGAGAATGAGTGAGGAAGAGAGAGAGACTGATAGGGTAAAGGATGAAAGAGAGAGAGAGAGGAGAGAGAGAGAGAGAGAGAGAGAGGAGAGAGAGGGAGAGAGAGAGAGAGATTAAGTGAGAGACTGATAGGCTAAAGGATGAAAGAGAGGGAGAGAAAGAGAGAGAGGCTGATAGGGTAAGAGATGAATGAGAGGGAGAGAGAGAGTGTGTTAGAGGGAGTGATTGAGGGAGGAAGAGAGAGAGATTGGTAGGGTAAAGGATGAAAGAGTGGGAAAGAGAGAGTGAGATTGGTAGGGTAAAGAATGAAAGAGAGGGAGAGAGAGAGGGGGGAGTGAGAGAGTGAGGGTGAGAGTGAGATTGGTAGGGTAAAGAATGAAAGAGAGGGAGAGAGAGAGGGGGGAGTGAGAGAGGGAGGAAGAGAGAGAGTGAGTGAGAGAGAGAATAATAAGGTAAAGAATGAATGAGAAGGAGCGAGAGAGAGGGAGGAAGAGAGATTGTGAGAGGGAGTGAGAGATCAATAGAATAACTGCAACTCCAGATTTTTTTTCCTTTTCTCATTATTTATTCATTGCTGTACTTTTGTCTCTATCTTCCTTCTGTTTTGTAGTAACACTCAAAGAGCGTTTTTCAGAATTAAATTTTCCCCTTGACTTTTCAAATTACTTAATTCCTTTTCTCGTGATAATAAATCTCTAATTATCGTAATTAATTTTTGCTATAAAATCAGAAAGATGTTTGAAACTGAACATATATAAGTTGAAAATCGAAGAAGAGTAACACACAGAGTAATGAAACAGACTTGTTAATTCAAATTTTATGGAATATCATTCTTTAGGAGACAAGAGAGAGGGAGAGATTACGTCTACTGTACAGAACATTTCCAATGTTTCAATTATCTTCAAATCTTCTAATTCCACTACTATCACTACTATCGACATGTTTCGACTGCTCATCAGTCATCTTCTGGATAATGAGGTTCTTTGCTGAGTTTATATATATATGATCAAACCACAATATGAAATGGGAAAACAAGACTAAGATCTTTCAACCGTAACAAGCGGTCTTCCTTAGAGTCAAAAACCCAACTGAAACACTAGATGCAGAAAAATTCTGGTGAGGTGTTTCTACTTCCCTCCATTCTTCTCAACCCCTCACCAGATGTTTTCTGCAATTGCAGAAATTTCTTGCAATTTGCTCTTACTAGACTGTTCAGTTTGGTCGAAGGTTTTGTCCGGTTAACATTGTTGTTCCTTTAAATAATGTAAATTTCATTTGCTTAGTTAAAAAATTCTTACCTCTGCCTATGAAAAAGGTTTTAAATAAAACCGAAACGTTGGCAACGAGAGTTTGACTGTTTATCCTGTAAAATTAACCGAACCCCGATTAGAGAACACACCTATTCTATCTAACGGTCGATTATTATTGAATCTGATATATATATCAATGATCAAACCACAATAAGAAATGGGAAAACAACATTTGTTTTTTCACGTGTGATTGTTATTTCACGTGTTTATGTGAAAGCTTTATATATATATATATATACCACAATTAAAAGAAACGGTCCAGCGGACTTTTTTAAAATAAAATAAATTCACACAGAAAGACACAGACATAACTCACATCGATATTTCGACCATCGTCGTCATCAGGAGGTGTGAAGAGCGAAGAGTCCCGCAGGAAGACTAACTGAACTCGGAGAACCCACCACTTACCGCCAAGCGGGAAGGGAGGGAAGGAAATGAAGAGCCAAATTAAGACGTAAAAAGGAACGAGTAAAAATCATAACTATAAAAAATTATAAAAAAGTAGATAAATCAAATTAAAATTAATAAAGAAAAAAAAAATAAATAAAATAAAAAAAAAATTATCGGTTGAGGTTGAGTCCAGGGGAAGAGCGAGCATCAAGTAAGCATATGTATGCTTCCTCTGAAGCTCTTAGGGTAACTTTATTGTTGGATTCGGGGATCTGTTTCAGGATCTGAACCCTGAAACAGTCATTGAAACTGAGACCATGCGAGTTCGCATGGATGGCTACAGGATAGTTACTGCGTTGACCGACTGAAGCCCTATGACCATTCATACGAAGGGTCAACTTATTGGAAGTTAAACCAACGTAAAAAGAGTCACACTGAGTGCAATCCAGTCGGTAAACACAGTTGCACGAGGTACAGGAGGAATTGACTTGAACCGGGTAGGAACGATGGTGGAGAGGGGAATCGAAAGAAGGATTAGGATTTACAATCAGGCAAGTTTGACAGCCACGGCGTCCACATTGTTTCATTCCAAGAACAGGATTGGAAGGCTGAGGGGAAATATGAGAAAAAATGCTTTTCAGACTGGCAGGTTTACGGTAGGAAATAGAAGGGGGCTGATTAAAGATGGAAGAAGTAGAAGTAGGCAGAATCGGAAAAGACTCCTTAATAACAGCACGAAGCTTATAAGCGCCAGGGAAGTAGGTCGTCAAGAAGAAGGAAGTATTACTTCTATCTCTCTTGGGTCTGGGTTGGTGGGAGATGTCAGCCGGTAAAAAACGACTATCAATGAAGGAGCGAGGATAGCATCGTTCAGAAAATTTGTCCTTTAAGAGGTTAAGGTGATGTCTGCGGTCTTGGAGATTATTGCAGATATTGTGGATACGGAGAGACAAGGATCGAGGTATAGAATTTTTAACATGGGATGGATGGCAACTATTGTAATGGAGGTACTGTTGGGAGTTGGTGGGTTTAATATGTACGGAAGTCAAGAAGTGTCCATTGTCTAAAGTAACGTCAACGTCAAGAAAGGTGATAAGTCTGTCGGAGATGTCGTAAGTGAAAGTGATATATATATATCGATAAAAATATTTCACATAAACACGTGAAATAACAATCAATGATCAAACCACAATAAGAAAATGGGAAAAGAAGACTAAGATCTTTCAACCGTAACAAGCGGTCTTCGTCAGAGTCAAAAACCAACTCATTTTGGGCTTTTGACTCTGACGAAGACCGCCTGTCACGGCTGAAAGATCCCAGCCCCGCCTTCCCACCTCTTATTGTGGTTTGATCATTGATTGTTATTTCACGTGTTTATGTGAATATGTAGTATAATTAATTATGTTCACATATTAACATTAACATATTCACATAATCATGTGAAATAATCAATGATCAAACCACGATAAGAGGTGGGAAGGCGGGGCTGGGATCTTTCAGCCGTGGCAGGCGGTCTTCGTCAGAGTCAAAAGCCCAAAATGAGTTGGTTTTTGAAAGTAAGTGAAAGTACATATAAATTGATTCCTGTAATATATATCATATTTAATGGATGTGCTATAGCTAAAAAGGTTTAAGAATAAATAAGTGAAATAAAAATCAACGTCCAAACCACAATAAGAAACCAGAAAAAACTGTTCAACCAGTGCTACCTTTAGGAATTTGACAGTATCCCAAGAATCAAATAAATATCCTAAGATATGGTACTTAACGCTCGTATAATGAAACATTTCTTTTCAAAACCCACGTTTTTAATGTCCACTTTATTCATCGTCATCTGCAGAGAGGTTGACAGTGTTGTTTCTTTACCTATCCTCATCTATCCTCTTTTCGTATCTTCTATGAACAGTGCCATTTTTGATTTCTTTTACTAAAAATATTGCAGGCTCCCAGGTTAAAAAAGTTTGTGCATTCTTTGTTATGCAGGTTATCTGAGGCAGCCGCTAGGCGGCAGCTAAGCCGTTTATAACTTTGCCACCAACAACTACACAATGCTTCATATTTCACAATATTGAAACGTAATACACAATAATGCTTCAAACATAAGATACAACAAGGTATTTATGTCCTACTCTATATACTTATAACAGTTTTTGAAATTTACATAATTGAAACGTCAAGATATTGATGATTGTGTATAAAACACAAGTGACTCATTGACTAAATTCAAAGAAACATATTTAATACGAGTATAAGAGGAGTCAGGAAGATGAAGCGATTAAGTTTCTTGTATATTTGTCAATAAATTAAACTTTTCTTTAGACACAAAGTATAGAAAATACATGTTAGTGCTATAATTAAGTGGGGATTATATAAAAGAAGAAAAAAAAACAGCTACCATTTAAAAATCCCATGATTCTGGCAATTTACAGAAGTATATTCCAAAATCCGAAGCTGAGGGTAGAAACCTAAGGGATGGTGGCCCTGTTTTCAACCGTAACAAGCAGTCTTCGTCAGAGTCAAATCTCAACTGATCAAATGTGACTCTGACGAAGACCGCTTGTTACGGTTGAAAGATCTTAGTTTTTTTTTCCTTAATTTCTCATTGTAGTTAGAGCGTTGATACTATACACAGTGTATGTAATTGTATGGAATATTGTATTTAGTGTATTAGGTAATATGGTACTTGTTAATTCTGCCGTCGGTTGACTGCAGCGCGCCTTGTAGACAATGTAAAATTAACAAATAAAATTCACGATAATTAATAGAACTAAAATTTTTTATGGCAGAGTATAAAACACCATGCTGAGTATAAGAATATAAATAAATTCTGTAACAACAACTTAAAAATGAACTTAATATAAGGGAAAAAAATCTAAATGAACACCAAGATATAATTCTATTAATTAATATAATTTCACCCAATAAATTTAAAGAAGGGGGACAAGCCATATTATTAGAACAAAAAAGAAATAAAAAAAAAGATAAAGAAGGAATAATAGTAATTAAGCCCTTATTAATATAAAATCTACGACGGCTATAAAATCTGCAGTCAACCGACGGCAGAATTAACAAGTACCGTGTATTATGATAATGTGCAATATGGTGGTGTTGGCCAACCTGTACCATGATAAAATAAACGGTATGTTAGTACAGGTGCTCTCCAGAATGAGTAAAAACATTGTATTGGAAAATAACACCTGAAGAAGTACAGTATGAGTTTGAAATGTATTAAATAATGCATATTATTATTATCACTGAGGTTACTATGATTTATATTATTAATATAGCAAACTGTCATATCTCGTAAGATGATCTTGTTCGAAAGCTCTCCAACGACTCCACATCATCTTACGAGGTATGACGGTTTGCTATATTAATAATATAAATCCAAATGTATTGTTATGCTATTAGTTACTGTTACGTTATGTTATGTCACTATGTTGTCAGTAAATACAACATAGTGACTGACTCCACAACTGATGTGAACTTTCTTTTTCAATGTTTTCCAATTATAATACGGTTTCCTGTTCTGTGATTTTTATACTTTCAAGTTATATTTTACCTCGTACTATAAAGCCGGTTACAATGTAATAGGTCTTTTCTATGGGAGAAATTATTAGTGATTTCAGAAGAAAATAGTTTTAAAATATCTAGATGATGTGTGGAACAGGGAAAAATTGTTATATTTGTTGGGCAGCGAACTGCCGTATATATCCAGAGATGACTGCTTTGTCCGTTGGTCCAGGCGAGAGGAACCTGTGGGGTGGGGGGAAGGTGCGCTGCTATTGGTCCAAGCGTTGCTATGGCAACGTCTGAGCACTCCCCCCCCCCCCTCTATTTCTGTATTGTTACCACCGCTGGCAAAGTCGCTTGAACCCTTCTCTTCCCTGTAACACATTTGCACCAAAATCATACCTTACCCACCCCTCACCCCCGCACACCCCCTCCTTTAAAAAAAAATTCTCAAATCTACAATTCAATGGTAGTTTGTTCATTGTTTTTATTTTATTTTAATTTTAATTTTTTATGAAAAAGAAATTAATTTTTGCGTATTTTTTTTATCTAATGCAATAATGATAACATATAAAGACAAAAGTTCGTCAAATACTGTTTTTTTTTATAAAGTTATATAGTTTAGTGGATTATATTCAACTACCAATAGCTATGTTACACCTGTTAAAATACACCATTTCCAGTGATGGGATTCAGCCGGTTCGCACGAACCGGTGCTTAAAATATTATGAGTTCGGCAAACCGGTTCTTAAAATTACGTAAACCTCTATTCAGACCTGTATTAACTAGCCCACTATCAAACTCCACAAGTGTCGAGTGACTGACGTAACTTGTGCATGTATGACAACGTAATTTGCGCATGTATATAGCCTATATATAACTAAACAATTTAGTTTCGTTTGCGTAACTGTTACAGTGCTCAAACTACTCATGACAATGCAAATGTTTGTCATTGAAAGATCTGATTGAATAATAGGTCTTAGTCTTGTTTTCTCATTTCATATTGTGGTTTGATCATTGATTAATTTATATATACGAAAAATCGTCAAATTATAGCGTAGCAGTTATTATATATTCATTTTAATTCACAAATCTATATAGTCAATAAAAATATATGAAGTCAATGGAATATATAACAGGCTGTCTATTATATAAAAATAGAGTAATGATACATGGTATTTCAAAATATTATTATAAATTATAGAACAGTGGAAAATGTCATTATTACTACAGTTTATAACTGTCATTTTACGTCATACAGTTTTAGATACTGAGCTCAAATTTGTTTTTATTCTAAGCGTACGTCTTAATTAGTACGCGGGTAGGTAAATGCTTAAAATAACAGAAAAACATGAAAGGTGTATGAGTGATTGACTTGGCAAAGGAGTATAATCGAAGCACATCCACAATTTGTACACAAGTATCAAGAATATTTACTTTTTATACATTAGAGTAGAGTATGGATAGTATATTATTATACTATACTAAAATTATGCTATTTTAGGTTTATAGTAATATACAAATTTTATATATGTTTACCATACCACTATTCTTGTTTATTAAGAACTAGCTGATTCACCCCTCGTTGCCCTGGAAACAATTTCATTCTAACTCTAATAATTAATTACATATAACGAAAACAATTTAAATTATCTATACTTCCGTTACACTTAAGTTTTTTTAGGATAAAGGAAATTAATAGAAAATGTAAATTATAGACTATGCAAAAAAAAGACAATATAAAATTTATTATAAATTGCACAGATCCGAAAATAAGACATCCCCTGAAAATAAGTCTTAGTGTGATTTTTGGGACGTTTTGGACTATAAGCCCTCCCCTGAAAATACGCCCTAGTTAAGATAATGTGAAAAATATAATTCGTTAAAAAATTGCTGTTGAATGTAGTAGGTATCTCTAGCTGTCCTAATATTTCAGAGAATTCTGATATATTGGTGGTTTTCATGACGTTTAACTGGCTTGACATGTGATTGAGTTATCATATTTTACTACCTTACATATATAATCTCCTATGAAGTTAATCAGAAGTAAAAGTTATTTAACTCCATTTCAGTACAGTTTACTAAAACTTTTCATGCTTCAGGGGGTGTTCCTGTCTGAAATTTCAAATTAATATGACAGCTTAAATATGTTCAAAGTCAATATATATAGTATATAGTATAGTAGTATATATTAGTATATATAGTATAGCTTATATAGTAGTTCAAAATCAAATAATATTCTTATTTTTAATATTAAAAAAATTAAAGAATTTGATTAGAGTGAGGTAATAAAACACCAACTTTACAAAAAAATTTAATACAAAGGTGCGCTTCGCGCACTTGACTGTAGATACATAACATATACTTATGTTATATAAGATTACAGCCTTTCTGGAGATACATAAATATATGAAGTTTAAAGTTCATTTTATATTATATGATATAAAATGAATATAATAAACGAGCGATTGTTTTCTAGGAAAACTAGAAAACTTAGCGATTGAAAACAAGAACGATTTTCCCTTATCTTTTGTGCTGAGTTACTTGAATATTTATATTACGTGTTATTGTTTCAATTTTCTATATATATATTTCAATGTTGAAACCACAAAAACAAATGGGAAAAAAAGATTACGATCTTTTAACCGTAACATATGGTATTCTTACCACATATACCTGTAACTCACCGCAAACTAGTCAGGAAACTAGAAACACCAGCAAGAAAAGAGTCAACGCAGAATCTGCTGCTGGCTTCAATAGTATATATATATATATATATATATATATATATATATATATATATGACTATATACTATACCAACTGAGTTGAGTTTTTGACTCTGACGAAGATCGCTTGTTACGGTTGAAAGATCTTAGTCTTGTTTTCCCATTTCATATTGTGGTTTGATCATTGATATATATATATATTCTGTGGAGGTACTTTTTCAATACTGTCTGTATATATAAAATACAAAGTTTGTCTGTCTGTCCGCTATAGAAATAAAACTGGAGACATTTAGATATAAAGAAACATATGGTTCTTTTATAACTTTTTTCGAAGGAACTTACTACGGTATTTTGATTTTGATCACAGTTCCTTCTTGAGATCTATCACTCATAATCAAAACACGGACCTAACATCAAGTGTTCGAAACGCGCTGTTTAGTTTCTTGTAAAAAATTTTTTGTGTGGAGACTTAATACTTTTCGTAACATTAGTAAATATCACACTATATAACAGATTGCACAGTAAATGAATTAAGTTACAGTCCATTGATATTAGGATTAGCTGTATTTTGTTGCGGTTATACGACTGTTTACCTCAATTTCATTTTAATTCAGAACAAGCTGTTCTATCCATAGCTTTCACAAAATAGTTGTATTTGTTCTATACATTAAATATTTTACTTTCTATTTTGACTTAATGAGTCCCGCGGATTTATAACTCGCTGATCGACGATATGAACGTTAAGCCGTCGGTCCCGAGCCTGTACGATGCCAGATACTCGTTAAAAATCCCTACTCAAAATGCACTTGAGTTAGGCAAAATTAGGCAGGTTAGGGACCCCACTTTCTACATGTAAGCTTTGGATCAGACAGAGAATTAATGAACACGTCAATCAAAGATGATCTGAGGAGGACATATATCTTATTTTAAAGCAGCTGTGGGCTTCCTGCAACTCCAGAAGGACTAAGGATCTTCTCTCTGTGAGTAGAAGAATGATAGCCAATGTGATCACTGTTTCCACGGGGCACTGGCTAATAGGAAAACACGCTACCAGGTTAGGAATGGAGGCGAGGGATTTTTGCAGGGCATGCCAGAACGAGGAAGAGACAATTCCTCACTTTCTCTGTCAATTCTCTGGTTTGACAATCTTGAGAACTTAGCATCTACTGGTATCAGGGATCTGTCCAGATTTCTTGTTCTCTCGAGATGGTTCGAGTGGGCCAGGGACGGGGGAGAATAGCCCCAATTCTTCTTTGTGGTATCACAAGGGGCCGGCTTGCAGCCTATGTGTGTTCTCTCTCGGGACGGCCACTGTAACCTAACCTAACCTAGGCAAAAGTTAGGACTCGCAATGCAGAATCTGTAGAATCTACAGATAAGCCGGTAATCGGCTCACGGTATCAGCTGCTAGGGGAACAGTTTAAAGAGTAAAGAAAAAAATAAAAGATATTAATAAGAAATATTTTCAAACACAATTTAGCATTAAGACCCAGAAATTTATATCATAATGCACGGATAAAAAATGTGCAAAAAAATTGAAAAAAAAATTTAAATCAAGTACCCGGCTCATGGATATTAATTTTAAAATAGCATGATTTCTGTCTGAAAAAAAATCTTTTAGAAGGGAAGTGTATTTAATTATTGGGAGTAATTCGATTGATATATTTTCTATTGAAACTTAAGTAAATTTGTTTCGTGTTCAAGGTTGTAACGAACAAAGTTGGACTGTAACAAGTTTCGTGAGAAGCAATGAAATCGTTAGCATTGATATGCGGAGAACGAGGCCCTTGGAAGGGTTTTGGGTTGGAAGGAGGGTGTGGAGAGGTGAACCTAAAGGTCCATCTTGTATTCTGCTTCACCCCTGTGTACCAAGCCCCTAGACAAACACATCCCCTCCCTTCAGCTGTCTATCTAAGACACCTATACCCCCACCCCACAATCTGTCAATAATACCAACATTACAACACTAAATTCACTAAGATATTAATTATTCGATGAAGGATGACCAAAGTAAATCAAGACTGCTATCAGTGTTTACTTAGTCCAAGATTATCATTTAATCTAATGTTTAAGACCCATAATCTAATGTTTAAATCTAATAGTTTAACTTATACCAAACCCTGGTTCAAACCTGCACGTATTGTTTCCCTATGTTTATTGTTTTTCATTTGTTTCTATATTTAACAATATTTTTACTACTATTAGCAATAGTTATACCTTGAAGAAATTTACACAGATGGCACTAATAATGAACTAAATATAAGATGCGCTTTTGTTATTTACCAAAATAGTACATTAATAACAATATAGAAACATAGACCGGCTTAAGAATGCTTCAAAAATTAGGGCAGAAGTTATAGCAATTTTAAAAACCCTCAGCTGGGTAGACGAAAATACAGACATCAAGTGTTCAATCAGAATTGACAATATGAACAGTAAAATATGTTTAGATCTATGAAAAAATCATCTGATTCATAACCCTATTAAATTAGAGATAGATGCAGTTAATCTAATGTAGTGCAATCAGTTATTATATGGCATTTACTCATTGTAGGGTAAAAAGCTAATGAAATGTTCTCCACAAATAAAAACAAAACGTTAAACGAAACGATAAAATTATTATACGATAAAAGTCCCCCATCTCGTATAAACAACGCGTTTCGAACACGTAGTGTTCTTCTTCTTCAGAAGTATAACTGGCACAGTTGTACCACAGACACTCACCCGTAGTTAATGCCTGAAGAAGAACACTACGGGTTCGAAACGCATTGTTTATAGGATTAAATTTTTAAATGCGGAGACCATATCATTAGCTTTTGAAAGCTAAATACTTTATTTTAGGGATGGAATTCCTGGCACGCATGCCAAATATGGCACGAGAGCGGCTTGTTTCTGACCCACCAAACATTCGTTTGCAACGAACTCCATTTCAGGACTTTTTCTTAGCAATGACTTTTTGTTTCTCAGATAAATAAATAATTTCTCATTACAAAATACTATTTAGATAAATGAAACTAAACATAAAACACACTAAAGTTAGACTCATTAGAGGACCAGGTTAGCTCAGTGGTTATCGTACTCGCCTCTTAACTGGTAGGTCCAGGGTTCAATACCCACCCACCTAGCCCTCGATTTATTCACGCGGCAGATGAATAAATCTGAGAACGTCATCCCTCAGAGATACGTTAAGCCGTCGGTCCCGAGCCTGTACGATATCAGGTACTCGTTAAAGATCCCTACTCGAAATGCACTTGAGTTAGGCAAAATTTAGGACTCCCATTGTAGAATCACCGATCAAACAAAAAGCCGGTACACGGCTGATGTTATCACCCGTTAGGTCATCGGTTTTTACAATAAAAAATAGACTCATTAATTGATATTATTTGTCGTAAATGTCAAAAATTATCTATTAATTAACGTAAACTTTGATTTAATTTTTATTCTAATTATTTAACGATTGTAAATGGTAATATTTAGACAAGTTTTAAAGGAAATAGGTTTAAAGTTTATGTATATCAATTTATATTATTTTGACTAATTAATTTAAGGTGGATATATATTTTATTTATCACATATATTTTATTTTTTAAGGAATAGTTTAATACATTTCTCTGTATATTAAACTAATATTTATATAAGAAGCACTGACAGAAGGGGACTATTTTAAAATGAGACAATTTAGATGTCATTTGATTGGTCGCCAGTAGAACTTAGTCATTCTAAGGCGCGAATACACTCCACTCCTAGTTTATTCCTCCGCGTCATCTTTAATCCAGTTTATTCTTTTCCTAGTCAATTCATTTAATAATACTTCAAGTAGTAAGTACAAATTAATTCTTCATTTATTACTTTACTATAAGTAAAGTATAGTGATCGTGAAAAAATTCGATCTCGAGATTTTGACGGAATTACATGTTTTGAGGTCCCAGAAGTCGTTTTATGAAGTTTTTACGATGATGTCTGTGTGTGTGTGGGTGGGTGGGTGGGTGGGTGGGTGGGTGCGTTGGTGGGTGCGTGTGTTAGCATTGCTTGTTACCACGCTACGGTCCAGAATCTTTGATGGATCAAGTTGATATTTTACACAAAAATGGGCCCCATTTAGACAAAGATCCCTATTGTTTGGGAAGAATTATGCATGATGGGAAAGTAACTTTTTTTGCAAAAAACCGTTTTCTAGAAAACATTTATTTCTCCTAAACTGATAACCCTAGAGTTTTTAAAATTTTGACATTATCTTTGAGGTTTCAAATGCAACAAACGAAAAATATATTCAGAATTTTAAATCAACAGGAAATATTTTTTTTTCAATAAAATGTAAAAATTTTGACTTATAATTCAATCTCAAACTTTGTGAGAGCGATACAAGCCATACTGTTTGACGGACAAGAATGAAACTATGCCTATAAATAGAACATTATATGGACAATGAGTTGAGATATTTTTTTTTGAAATTACTTTCGCTAAAGGGGCGTTACAGTACGATTTGTGTTTTCAGAAAATGTTTTTTTGACGCTAAACGGCTCGTTAAAAAATTATGAAAATTTGACCAAAAATGGAACAAAAAATTAGCAATTCATAAAAAAAAAATCATGAAGTTTCAATTACGGAAAAGAGCAATAACGATATAAAAACTCTTTGTTTATCCTAGACTAAGAGATCACCTGCTATACTTGTCGAATTTTTTGTATTTTTTTACATTGTTTACATTGACTTAGAAATTTTTTGAGCGAATCCACTGAGATAAAATTGATGTTTCTAATGGAAAAATGAAAATATATTATTGACTTATAAGAGATGTAAGAGGAATAATATTGTGCAGGTAAATGATAACACTCATTAAAAAAAAAATCGTATATATGTTATTTGACAAAGGGGAAGGAAAATGATCTTATTAAATACTAAGAAGCCATAAAATTCCCAGTATAATAATTCTGTTAAAAACCAAAAATGTAAAAGATAATTCAAAATATAAATCTTTCGTTTAGAGATTAATAACTGTAATTATCGTACATCTTTAATTAACAAATCACCTTAAAACAACATTTTCTTCGCTGTTTAAGATGTTTTTCAGAGAAAAAAAGAGTATTTTACTGTTTTAAATTTGAAAATTTTACATTAATATTCAATGTAGAAGGATGTTAAGTAAACGATGTAAGAAATCTACTGGCTATTTGAACAATAGCCATGTTCTCTTGTAGGATAATATTTCGTTTCAAGAAATGTTCACATTGGTTTTTCAAAAAATGATATTACTGCTGTAGTTATACTAATGAAATTATTTGCAAATAATAAATTATTTGTGATGTACAAAAATAAGCTTATAAATTGATATGTCCTTCAATCACTATCTGTACTACCTCACGAATGCAATGCTAATAATTATATCCCATTTAGATATTTATGTTATGCTTAAATGATACGTTATGTTTTATATACTCAAGAAATTTGACATTGAGTTACTTATAGTAAAGTAGAGTGTAGGCCACTCCAGATTTTTTTTTCTCTTTCTAATGATGTCTTAATTAGTTTAATGTGAAATATTATTATTTTCAGAATTTGTATTTAAATAAAACTAGATAAATTAAACCCACAGAAACAACACACATAAAAAAATTTCACAAAAACTTTCTGCTATTCTTATCAGGTAGAAAGATGTAAGTCACTACAAAGAAGAGCGATTTTTATGTTTGAAGTTTCTCTGGAATTATTTTCATGATTATATATAATTATTAGTTAATTCCTGAATACTTACTAAACATTTAGTAATGATACAGCATTGGTTAGATTTATTTTAGTTATTTTAAACCTTACAGACTAAATATGTTATAACTACAAGAATTGAAAATACTTAATAGTAGATTATCTACATTCATTTACTTATATTTATAAAAACCAAGGGTCTGTTTGTTTGTGTTTCCGTTTGTCTTTAACGAATATCCAAATGACATTGTTTATATTGACATAGACATTTTATCAGCCTATCAACTGAAGTAAATATGATGTTTAGAGGTTTAACGAAAAAAAATTGAAATGATTTAATGACATAATATGGGATGTAAGAAGAATAAAATTCTTATTTGCAAGAAATAAATGCCAGACAAACATATATATGGTAGTTTATGATGCTGTCCATCATATGATGAAATTATTTAATAAATTGCTTTAATAAATCTATATGTAGCACTTTTGAACAAAACATAATATGTCACGTAGATTTTCTTATATACATAAATACTGTGATATCTTTGTGCAGTACATTCACTGGGAAGTACACAAGAATAACACAAGCTGAATTTAACAATGGTGAATCCCCAAACCAGACATTGTAACATCTGTAACTGTTACCACGTGTAGTAATTATTTCAATTCTTTTAATCTTAATTAATGTTGACTTAAATAGTTTTATTTATGCTACTTTAATTTGTTTAATAGTTAATTATGTTAATTTAATGTTTAATTCCTGAAGATGGTGAATTGTCTGCACCGACACATCTCGAACAGTATAGTAAATAATAAGAAATATGGTGAATTAATTTATGAGTTATGTACCTAGAATTTAAAAAGTGTTAGAAAAATAAGAAAAAGTTTCTACCCAACTAAATAACGTACAATCAGATATTTACTTTCTACATAAATATATATATATTATGATAAAATTATCGACCGTGAAATAGAGAAACAAAATTAAAGTTTATCAGTGCCCAGTCAGTTCTACAGGGTTTTTTTTTTTCAAAATCGAAAACGTTGGTAATCAGAGTTTAATTTGAACCTAAAGAACTGACCAAGTCCTGATAAACTTTAATTTTGTTTATATAATAATATATATCTGTATATAAACTTTTCAAAAAACACACAGAAATGAAATCACTGAACCTCACTACTATATTTCGATGTCTTTGCCGTCAGGAATAATAATATTTCAATAAAATATAATTAATAATAATATAATAATGATTTCATTTCAATTCTGTGTGTTCTTTGAAAATTCTCAAATAAATATATATATATATATATATCTATAAATGAAAAAAGACAACAAATAGAAGAAGCGAGAAAACTTACTGGTCGATATTTCGAACTGAAGTTCGTCGTTCGTCAGGGAGAAGAAGGGAAGAGGAAGAGGCACGTGCGTCTACTCGCGCTGGCAGAGGCGACTCCAGCGCGAGTGGACGCACGTGCCTCTTCCTCTTCCCTTCTTCTCCCTGACGACGAACTTCAGTTCGAAATATCGACCCAGTAAGTTTTCTCGCTTCTTCTATTTGTTGTCTTTTTTCATTTATATATCCGTCCTTTTTGGACCGTTTTAATATTTTGATTATATATATATATATATATAACATGCATTTACAACTTTACACAGACTATGTTTATAGTAGAATTTTACACAATTAAATGCCATTTAAAAATATTGATAGATATTTGAAATATGAATTCAATCAAAGTAGTATTTCTTAATTCATAGTTAGGAAATCAAAACTTATAACAACTTTCTTCCCTCTGTAACTTGCTATAATGACAATTAACCCCCTGAAAACCCTGAATTAAATAATAGTAAACACATCAAAATTATTATAATTGCATGTGTTGAGGTTTTGTGTTTACTTTGCAAAAATGGTTTTATATGTGAAACTTTTTTACAGATTCAACTGAATAATTTATTGCTACATTTATTCATTTTGTTAAGCGTCGTGGAAGTATCCAAATGTTATATATATATATATAAAAACTTTTTCGTTGGAAATACGATCCGAAACGGACAAATATAGTTCAATGTAGAAAAAGAAACTTTGGGTGTGTGCTTTTGATTTCTCTATGTTTCTTTTTCTACATTGAACTATAATATATATTATATTGGAAAATGGCAGGTTATAATTATTTTACAATTAGCAAAGTGAATAGTTTTTTTAAGGACGAAGTGAAAGTTACATGGGATAGCAAGAGTATGGTGGAAATAACAAATTCATTTGATAATTCTGTCTTTTGATAATGTATACACTGTCTTTATGATTATAAAAAATATCAATACATATGAGTTATGTTCAATATTTTAATTGCAGACATCTTCAGAGGAACAGAATTGAAGTGATACAATCAATGGCTTTCTATGGACTGTCCTCTCTACCTAACCTGTGAGTAATCACCTTATTATTATTTGAACATACTATAGCACTGTGTCATAAAAACTATTGTACTTCCCCCCTTCTGAACTAAAGTAACCCAGCAGTTAGCTTCAACTCCTTCAAGAAGTTCAGCACTTTTGCTGGGTATAACGGTAAAAGTTTTTCTATGGTTTTGTTGAGTGTCCTGAAGAAAATTCCTTTGTGCAGTAAAATTACCTGACAGTCAGTCAGCAGGTGCAACGGTGTTTCTTCCTCTTCTTTGCAGAATCTGCAGAAACCCGTCATTGGTAATACCCATTCAGGCTGCCTACATTTCGGGAGAATGTGACTTCCTTTCTCCTTCTTCGGGACAGTGTTCTTCCGGTCCTTAGATGAACTTGTGGGAGGTTGTCTCCCACTAGTTAGCGCTTTTGGGCCCTCTTCGCATCGGAAGGATGGTCTCCAGACTTCTATATACTTAGTATCATACAGAGGAAAATCCCTGAAGCTCTATCGGTAGTATTTTATCCGCTACGGCAGAGCACAGCATGCCGGAGTATAGATATTTACTCAAGGGGATCGCCTAGTACCCTTGAGGCTCCGTTCATATTTGGATTGGTGCTGGGATAAGAGGAGAGGATTTGAGAAGTTGAAAGTATGTGAAGCGAAGGTGGTCATGCCACTTTGGAAGCGCTTGCATAGTGAATCTTTACTCTCTGTTCTCACTGTTATTATTAAGCTTTTTGTATCTTTGTAACTCAACTCTTTCATTCGTTTTGATTTGATTTATTCGTTATTATAATATTAATGTTTGTTTAACCTGAAGATGACCAGTGCGGTTGAAAGCTTGATCTACTTAGTAAAGTTCTATTTCGTTAAAAGTTTTTATAATTATGTCTTTGGGAGAGTTACTCTTTCAGTTGCCTTTACAACACCGTAAAGTGTTTAGGAGAAAGGAACACGTTCTCAAAACATCGTCAACACTGAAGCCGGTTTGGCCTTCAATGATATTTGTATATACTATATATATATACTTATATAGAATAAAGATTTCTCATAAACACTTGAAATAACAATCAATGATCAAACCACAATATGAAATGGAAATAAATAACCGGTCAAATCCTTGGAGTAGACATTGAATCTGTTATATATATATATATATATATATATATATATATAAGTTCAATGTACATAAAGAAACGTAGAGAAATTAAAAACACAAACTTACAGTCTCTAATTTTTGGTTGAACCGACTTCAGGAGGGATAAAGAAGGGAAACCAAGCGCACTGGTACAGAGACGGTTGGAGACTGTCTCTGTAAAATGTTGAGACCAATAATGTTGGTCTCCAACCGTCTCTGTACCAGTGTGCTTGGTTTCCCTTCTTTATCTCTCCTGAAGACGGTTCAACCGAAAATTAGAGACTCTAAGTTTGTGTTTTTAATTTCTCTATGTTTCTTTATGTACATTGAACTGTATTTGTCCATTTCGGATCGTATTTCCATCGAAAAAGTGTATATATATAAATATATATACGGGTTACTTGCAGTTGCGTCTACAGCGTGCTTGGTCTCCCTTTCTCTATTCTCCTGAAGACGGATTACCCGACAATTTGAGTCTGTAAGTGTGTTTCCTTACTCTGTGTGTTACTCTTCTTGAATGTTGAACTCGTATATATGTATATATAATAAACTTTTTTTAGGGTTAGATAACTATATTGAATTCACCTTTTTGAAACGTTTTGAAAGGAGTTTTACATCATCCTGAGGAATATAAAACAAGTTTTTGCTACAATCATTTCAAATAAAAAAAAAGCATAGTAAAAACTAAAGAAGAATATATCTTGGCGGAAAAAAACAGTAAGTTTTCTGCAAGTCTAAAGCAGTTAGTGTTTGTGCCTCAAGAGAAATCAAAAGTGTTGGGATGTACAGCCTCTCTCAGGAGACACAAAGTTAGTGATAATTTAGCTATTCACATGGTTGATTCAACTTGATAATGTGATTATTCTAAAACAATGTGTGAAGAGAAATAATAAATTAGTGAAACTTTCACGCGCCAGGATTTGTCACCGTCAAAACAATTACGTCGTCATCTTCCATTAAAGCCTTCTCAGGTACTATTTTTTTTTTTTTCAAAACTTTAGATACAATTTTTTTTATCTATTTTTGCTAAAAGTTAAGTAAAATAATTATGGAAAAAATTGATGTCAAGATATTGACAAATTTACCTGTTTCATGCCAACTGAGTCCATTATTCATTTTGGTGGGGGATTGGTGACTGCTTGTGTGTGTTTGTGCTTGAATGATGGGTAGTTGACTGAATTCTAGGGTTATATGTATAATAATAATAATAACCATTTATTGCATTATACAACTTTACACTCTTTTCTTATTTATATTACACAGATTGTGAATGCAAATCCGCTTTTGCCGTGGTACTCGGAAACGAGTGAGTTCCGTATTTCGATATTTAGTAAGCTACATTTATATACAATGATATATACAGGCTTCAAATATTAACAGATATAATGATATACAATTAATGCGTCATTCTAAAGTTTGTTACCCAAATTCTTGGTTACATTTTTATTATTTTATGAATTCTTTACTTACTTCTCTAAGTTATCCTATTTTTATTATAATGAGTTTTGACTTTACTTCTGCTTTCTTCCTTTGATATGAATCTACATATTAATTTAACTATTGAATATATGAATAATACAGAAATTAATTACTAAATATCAATTAGAATAATTAAATTAATAAATTATTGGGTAAGTTATTATGCTATACAATCTAAGTCTTTTACTTCACAAAGTATGGTTAATTATAAAATAAATTTGTTCCTTTACTTTTGCATACATCAGATTAACATTTTTATGTTTCTTATTTTTATATCACCATTATTTTTATAGGTACACTTCACAGTACACTGTTGTCATTCTGTTCCATTCGTTTCTATCGTAAGCCACCCTTTTCCAGGTCACTCCGCAGATTTTCTTAGCTTCATCTTCCCAACTTTTCATCGGCATGCCTCTCTTTCTTTTTTTCTAAAATTGGCCACCAGTTGAGTATGCGTTTGGTCCACCTATCATCAGTTGTGCTTATTACGTGTCCGGTCCATGCCCATTTTCTTTTAAATACTATTCTCCCTATGTCTTCAAGTCCTGTTTTACTACTTACCCAATCATTTCTAATCCTGTCCAGTCTGGTTACACCTAACATACTTCTTTCCATCGCCTTTACTGTTACACGCAGTTTTGTATCACTTCCGCACTTAGAATCCATGTTTCGCATCCGTATGTTAATACTGGCATTATTACGCTTTTCCACAGATTATTTTTTTTTCCTATTTCAATAGAGGATCGAAAAATTTGCCTGTACCTATTAAATGCACACCAGCTCATAGACACTCTTCTCTTTATTTCTTTCATCATGTCATTATCTTTCGTTAATAGTCTTCCCAAGTACACCATTTCTTCCACTTTTTCAATTCTTTTATCTCCCAACTCTATGTTCTCTTCTCCTACATTTATAGTCATAAACTTGGTTTTATTTGCATTTATTTTAAGACCTGCTTTCTCCGCCTCTATCACTAATTCATTTAGCATTCCTTGTATCTCATTTCTCGATTTTCCTATAACGACTATGTCATCTGCAAATTTCATTTTGCTTATGAAATTCCCATTTATAGTTATTCCTCTTCCCTCCCAGTTCAAGTGCTTGAAAATGTATTGTAAAGCTACAGTAAACAGTTTGGCCGAGGGCACATCTCCCTGTCTGACTCCTGTCTCTATCTTTATCCTTTGTTTATAGGTACCCAATTCTATATTTAAGTGCTCGTTGACATAACTGTTATTAATTACTCTCATGTAGAGCTCTTCTAACTGGCAATCATGCATCACTTTCCATAAAGTTTCCCAGTTTAAGCAATCAAAGGCTTTTTCAAAGTCTATAAACAGTAGGCAGAGTGGCATTTCATACTCATTCGCTTTTTCGATCAGTTGCTCGATAACAAGAATCCCATCACAAGTTGAAAAGTTTTTCCTGAATCCTACTTGGTCTACATTTAAATAAGAATCTATCGGTCTTGTCAGCCTTTTAGTGATAATAGACATATATAATTTGTACAGCACCGAAAGGAGATTTATAGGCCTGTAATTCTTAATTTCTCGTTTATCCCCTTTTTTAAATATGAGAATAAGATTGGAGTCATTCCAGTCCTGTGGGATTTTTTGGCTACAAAGGCAACTATTAAACAGTGCGCATAGCCTCTTGGCCAATATATTCCCTCCTGCCTTTATGTATTCATTTATCATCCCATCCGGTCCAGCAGCCTTCCCTCTCTTCAGTATATTAATTGCATGATTCGTCTCATCCATTTGTATTTTAAGATTACCTATATCTTCAATTCTGCTTATTTCTGCCATTTTCCTCTGGTGTACTATATAAATCTCTATAAAAGCTGCTAACTATCTCTATTAAATCTGTTTTTTCTGTTTTTATATTTCCCATTCCGTCCTTCAAACTAAATATAGTTTTTTTGCCGATTGCTTGACTTCTCATACACTTTTTTAAACTCATTCCTTTGTCAATAGTTTCTTCAATTTTTTGTATATATTTCTTGTTCGTCCAATCTGTTAGTTTTTATCTTATTAGTTTTGATATTTCCCATAATTCTTTAAGATTCTTCCCTTTCGTCTTCAGCCTCCTTCTTTTCTCCAGGGTTATATGTATATACATATAAAAAGATTTCATATAAACACGGGAAATAACAATCAATGATCAAACCACAAAATGAAATGAGAAAACAAGACTAAGATCTTTCAACCGAAACAAGCATTCTTCGTCGGTTGAAAGATCTTGGTCTTGTTTTCCCATTTCATTTTGTGGTTTGATCATATATATATATATATATATATATTGATTCGCTAAAATGGTGACCAATAGGAGAGTAGAGTTTGTAGGTCCATGCGTGCAGTCCCAGTTACCCGCTGCCTGGGGGCAGAAAACATTAGCCTCACTTTGCAGTGAACTCCTGTTCCCTTTCTATTATTGTTTTTTGTGGTGGTTGGGTGTTGATTTCGTCTATTATCTGCTACGGAAATTGAATTGATTTTAATTGATACTCTCATTTGTCTTCTATGCAAAGCAGCCTTTGTCTTCGTGTCAATGGGGGTAGAGGTTGCACAGTCCCTCTTGATTGAAAGATGTTGACACTCGACTCCAACTTCTTCAGCTAGAGGCTCCTTCGAGTTATTGGTTTTGTGATGTTCCCTCTTCAGTCGATTGTTGTTACTGCTATTGATGGATAGCTGATTGAAGGTGTAAAGTTCTGCACTGTTGACCTGGTGGTGGTATCTGCGACATGTTTCAACCATTCTCTGGTTATCTTCAGGTAAGGTGTGGCCCAGACGTCCTTATATATTGTTTTCTATGAGTTGTGGGGGGAAAGAAGTGTGATTCGTTAAAATGGTGACCATTTTAACTCGCTAAGCAGCGGGTAACTGGGACCAGATCCTTGCGGATGCAAGGACCTACAAACTCTACTCTCCTATTGGTCACCATTTTAACGAATCATATTTCTTTCCCCGGACAACTCATAGAAAACAATATATATATATATATATATATATATATATATATATGACAATTAGAGAAACGATTCTTCGAACTGAATAAACTAGAATTTAAAAAAGAACACATAGAAAGGAAACCACTGAACTCACTACTATATTTCGATGTCCTCGTCTTCAGGAAAAGAAGTGAATCGCTCCAAAGGCTGATAACGACTGACTTGGCGTTCGAACTGAAGCACTCAAACAGTGTAGCCAACTTTCGGAGGAAAGGTAGACAGGGAAGATAAAGAGATAAAAGCCAAATAAAAATTAAAAAATGAAAACATTTAACTAAAATAAAACTTAAAGCTGATAACAACTTTAAAAAAAAAAAAAAAAATCAACGATTGAGGTTAAGCCCAGGAGCCGATCTACCGCCCAGAAGACTAATAAGTGCTTCTTCTGAAGCTCTCAGAGTAACTTTCGAATTAGTCTGATCAATCTGCCTCAGGACCTGTACACGGAAACAGTCATTAAAACTGAGTCCGTGAGAACTGGCATGAGTAGCAACGGGAAGGTCACTGCGTTTGCCAACGGATGTGACCTGTGATTATTCATACGCAGGCTTAGCTTGGTGGAAGCCAAACCCACATAAAAAGAATCACACTGGGTGCAATCCAAACGGTAAACGCAGTTACCAGAGGTACAAGAGGTTTTCATTTTTTAATTTTTATTTGGCTTTTATCTCTTTATCTTCCCTGTCTACCTTTCCTCCGAAAGTTGGCTACACTGTTTGAGTGCTTCAGTTCGAACGCCAAGTCAGTCGTTATCAGCCTTTGGAGCGATTCACTTCTTTTCCTGAAGACGAGGACATCGAAATATAGTAGTGAGTTCAGTGGTTTCCTTTCTATGTGTTCTTTTTTAAATTCTAGTTTATATATATATATATGTCTATATAAACTATATTGACAAAAGGAAAACTCAGAAATGAAACAGAAACTCACTACTATATTTCCATGTTCTCGTCATCAGGAAGATGGAAACGAGTCGCTCCGCAGGCTGACAACGACTTTATATATAATATATATATATAACAGATTCAATAATATATCGACCGTTTGATAGAATAGGTGTGTTCTCTAATCGGGGTTCGGTCAATTTTCCAGGATAAAAAATCAAACTCTCGTTGCCAACGTTTCGGTTTTATTTAAAACCTTTTTCATAGGCAGAAGTAAGAATTTTTTAACTAACAAAATGAAATTTACATTATTTAAAGGAACAACAATGTTAGCCGGACAAAACCTTCGACTAGACTGTCTAGTCAGCTGTCTTCATCTAGTTATATAATATATATTTTCGATAAAAATACGATCCGAAATGGACAAAATACAGTTAATGCATAAAAAAATAGAGAAATTAAAAACGCAAACTACAGTCTCTAATTTTCGGTTGAACCGTCTTCGGAGAGATAAAGAAGGGAAACCAAGCGTTTCCCATGTTTAGTTCAAGTTTTTATATATATAATATATAATATAAATTTATTCTTTAAATTACACAAAGCACGACATGAAAAAAAAAAGAGAAACTTACAGAATTCAAATTTCGAACTGTTGTTTGTCATCAGGAGAACTAGAAGAGAGGACGAAGTGAGAGAGTCTCTCCCCACGTCGAAGCGGAGCGCGAATCAATATATATAATATATAATAAAATAAAAAACGAAGGAAACACACAGAAAGACACAGACATAACTCACATCGATATTTCGACAATCGTCGTCATCAGGAGGTGCGAAGAGCGAAGAGTCCCGCAGGAAGACAGGGCGGACCGCCCTGTCTTCCTGCGGGACTCTTCGCTCTTCGCTCTTCGCACCTCCTGATGACGACGATTGTCGAAATATCGATGTGAGTTATGTCTGTGTCTTTCTGTGTGTTTCCTTCGTTTTTTATTTTATTGTAGAAAAGTCCGCTGGACCGTTTCTTTTAATTGTGTATATATATATATATATGATCAAACTAAAGAAGACTATATTAAAGAAGACTAAGATCTTTCAACCATAACAAGCGGTCTTCGTCAGAGTCAAAACCCCAACTGAAACACTAGATACAGAGAACATTTGGTGAGGGGTTGAGAAGAGTGGGAGGGAAGAGTGGTATTTTAAAAGGGTGAAAGCGCAGGAAAGGACTAATGTGCAGAAAGGGATGTTTGTCCTTTCCTGCGCTTTCACCCTTTTAAAATACCACTCTTCTCAACCCCTCACCAGATGTTCTCTGGATCTAGTGTTTCAGTTGGGTTTTTGACTCTGACGAAGACCGCTTGTTACGGTTGAAAGATCTTAGTCTTGTCCCATTTCATATTGTGGTTTGATCATTGATTGTTATTTCACTTGTTTATGTGAAATATTGATATATGTAGATATGTGAACAAGCAATATGCATCAATATAAAGAGAGGTATTATTTTACGGTTAGGTATATTAGCATAATTTATATAACAAATATCTTTATTTATAATATTTTATTTATTTAAAATATAATAATAATAATAATATAATATATATTTATATTTCAATATATAATAATTTATGTCTTATGCGATAAAAGATAAATGTGCTATTCGCAGGTAGTATAAAATATGATTCATTAGAATGATGTCATAGGAAATACAGTTGTCCTGTTTTTTAAAATCATGGAGGTATATGCTAAATTGAATCATTTTCAAGGCGAGGCAAATTGTTTAGGTTCATTTTCATTTTGTAAAGAAGATTCATTAAATACGTCTTAAAATGATCAGTTTTTTATATAATTGACGTTTTTCTTTGTCATTTTGTGATATATATTTATATATATATATATTAAATATATATATATATATATTATATATAAAGGTGTAAAAAAGTGATTATATTGATTGGCGAAGGGATGGGTGTTGAACTAGTAATAATAACAGTCATGTGGAAGGGACATGGCGAGGATGGCTGCTCTATACTGTGCTGGCCTCTTGCGGCGGACTGCTGAACTAATGAGCTTAGGCCTCAGCTGTTATCACTCACAAGTCAGTGGTGGGCAGACTTTCTTGATGGCGCGCCATCGAAGTGCGACTTTGGATCCATGCGGACATCATTTATAAAAATCAACTGACAATATTTTTAAAGGCGGCTATAAACCTATAAAAGCACAATTGATTGAAAGTAATATTTGTAAAATATTCATTGTTTAATAGTAGAACCCAACAAATTAATCTATTAAAAGAAAAAATTATTGAACGAGGATACCCTCGTAATATAATCAACAGTTCCGTCGTTCCTGCTGAGAGTATTCACCGCCCTACAGCTGGAAGGGATCGTAGAATTACTACTCCCTTCATTTCTACTTTTTTCCCAGGCTCCCACAGGCTCGGCGCTGTTATTAGGGAGTTCTTTCCTATACTTTCTTCTTCTTCGTCTACTTCTCCTATTTTCAGTCAGTCCCCTACTTTCTCCTACCGTAGACCTTCCAACCTTAAATCCATTTTTACCCATATTTCCAACAGCCCCTGTGCTAGCAGAGGGATGAAGCGATGTGAACGCCGTAACTGCCAAACCTGTCCCCTAATTAACTCCAGTCCTTACTTTAATTCCCCTCTCAGTAACAACTCCTATCCTGTTCCTTCTGATACATCTTGCACTTCCTGTAACTGCGTTTACCGTTTGGAGTGTACTCGATGTGATGCTTTTTACGTTGGCTTGGCTTCAACCAAGCTGAGCCTGCGTTGAACAATCACAGGGCGTCCGTTGGTCAGCGCAGAGACCTACCCATAGCTATCCATGCTAATTCCCATGACCTCCCTTTCAATGATTGTTTCAGGGTACAAATCCTCAAACAAATCCCCGAGTCTAATTCCCATGTCACCCTTAGAGCTTCCGAAGAGGCATTCATATGCCTCCTTGGGGCTCGTTCTCCTCCTGGTCTCAACCTATACCGTTAATTAATTATTTCTTATTTTATTATTATTATTTTATTATTATTATTTATTTTTTATTATTATTATTTCGTTTTTATATATTTTTTTATATATTTTTTATCTTGTTTTTTAAAAAATATTGGAGGGATTTCTATTTTTCCTCTCCTCCGCTGGGAGCAGCATTGCGGTGGTTCCACGAGTTACTCTGGTGGCCAGTAGCAGTTTGCTTCTCAACGCGAGTACTTTGCACTTCTTCCCGATGACGACGGATGTCGAAATATTGAAGTGAGTTCTGTAGTGTCTTTCTGTGTTCTTTTCTATGTGTTAAAGTGTATATATATATATATATATATATGGTTCGATGCGATGTTGACCAATGGGAGTAGAGTTACAGGTCCAAGCGTAAGGTCCCAGTTGCCCGCTGCTCAGCAAAAAGCCTTTGCGTTCTGCCAATGGGTAAAGAGGTTGCACAGTCCCTCTGTGTTAAATGATGTTTGGCAGAAAACATTAGCCTCACTTTACAGTGAACTCCTGTTCCCTTTCTATTTTTGGTTTTTGTGGTGGTTGGGTGTTGTTGTTGTTGTTTACTATTTTCTGTTACGGATATTGCTGGATTTCTAAATGATACTCTCGGTTGTTTACTGCGAAAAGCCGCCTTCATCTTCATGCCAACAGGGGTAGAGGTTGCACAGTCCCTCTTGATTATTAAGAGATGTTGACACTGGAATCCAACTTCTTCTCGTAGAAACATCTTCAAGTTGTAGGTTTTGTATATTGTTCTCTTCGGTTTCTTATGTTCATGTTTTTTCTTCAGTTGAATGTTATTGCTGCTATCGATGGGTGGCTGGTAGGTGATGAAAAGTTCTGCACTGTTGACCTGGTGGTGGTATTTGCGACATGTTTCAACCATTCTCTGGTTATCTTCAGGCAAGGAAATGGCCCAGACGTTGGTCCTTATATACAGTTTTCTATGGGTTGTCCGGGGAAAGGAATATGGTTCGATGCGATGTTGACCAATGGGAGTAGAGTTACAGGTCCAAGCGTAAGGTCCCAGTTGCCCGCTGCTCAGCAAAAAGCCTTTGCGTTCTGCCAATGGGTAAAGAGGTTGCACAGTCCCTCTGTGTTAAATGATGTTTGGCAGAAAACATTAGCCTCACTTTACAGTGAACTCCTGTTCCCTTTCTATTTTTGGTTTTTGTGGTGGTTGGGTGTTGTTGTTGTTGTTTACTATTTTCTGTTACGGATATTGCTGGATTTCTAAATGATACTCTCGGTTGTTTACTGCGAAAAGCCGCCTTCATCTTCATGCCAACAGGGGTAGAGGTTGCACAGTCCCTCTTGATTATTAAGAGATGTTGACACTGGAATCCAACTTCTTCTCGTAGAAACATCTTCAAGTTGTAGGTTTTGTATATTGTTCTCTTCGGTTTCTTATGTTCATGTTTTTTCTTCAGTTGAATGTTATTGCTGCTATCGATTTTTGCTGAGCAGCGGGCAACTGGGACCTTACGCTTGGACCTGTAACTCTACTCCCATTGGTCAACATCGCATCGAACCATATTCCTTTCCCCGGACAACCCATAGAAAACTGTATATAAGGACCAACGTCTGGGCCATTTCCTTGCCTGAAGATAACCAGAGAATGGTTGAAACATGTCGCAAATACCACCACCAGGTCAACAGTGCAGAACTTTTCATCACCTACCAGCCACCCATCGATAGCAGCAATAACATTCAACTGAAGAAAAAACATGAACATAAGAAACCGAAGAGAACAATATACAAAACCTACAACTTGAAGATGTTTCTACGAGAAGAAGTTGGATTCCAGTGTCAACATCTCTTAATAATCAAGAGGGACTGTGCAACCTCTACCCTGTTGGCATGAAGATGAAGGCGGCTTTTCGCAGTAAACAACCGAGAGTATCATTTAGAAATCCAGCAATATCCGTAACAGAAAATAGTAAACAACAACAACAACACCCAACCACCACAAAAACCAAAAATAGAAAGGGAACAGGAGTTCACTGTAAAGTGAGGCTAATGTTTTCTGCCAAACATCATTTAACACAGAGGGACTGTGCAACCTCTTTACCCATTGGCAGAACGCAAAGGCTTTTTGCTGAGCAGCGGGCAACTGGGACCCTACGCTTGGACCTGTAACTCTACTCCCATTGGTCAACATCGCATCGAACCATATTCCTTTCCCCGGACAACCCATAGAAAACTGTATATAAGGACCAACGTCTGGGCCATTTCTTGCCTGAAGATAACCAGAGAATGGTTGAAACATGTCGCAAATACCACCACCAGGTCAACAGTGCAGAACTTTTCATCACCTACCAGCCACCCATCGATAGCAGCAATAACATTCAACTGAAGAAAAAACATGAACATAAGAAACCGAAGAGAACATATACAAAACCTACAACTTGAAGATGTTTCTACGAGAAGAAGTTGGATTCCAGTGTCAACATCTCTTAATAATCAAGAGGGACTGTGCAACCTCTACCCCTGTTGGCATGAAGATGAAGGCGGCTTTTCGCAGTAAACAACCGAGAGTATCATTTAGAAATCCAGCAATATCCGTAACAGAAAATAGTAAACAAACAACAACACCCAACCACCACAAAAACCAAAATAGAAAGGGAACAGGAGTTCACTGTAAAGTGAGGCTAATGTTTTCTGCCAAACATCATTTAACACAGAGGAACTGTGCAACCTCTTTACCCATTGGCAGAACGCAAAGGCTTTTTGCTGAGCAGCGGGCAACTGGGACCTTACGCTTGGACCTGTAACTCTACTCCCATTGGTCAACATCGCATCGAACCATATTCCTTTCCCCGGACAACCCATAGAAAACTGTATATAAGGACCAACGTCTGGCCATTTCCTTGCCTGAAGATAACCAGAGAATGGTTGAAACATGTCGCAAATACCACCACCAGGTCACAGTGCAGAACTTTTCATCACCTACCAGCCACCATCGATAGCAGCAATAACATTCAACTGAAGAAAAAACATGAACATAAGAAACCGAAGAGAACAATATACAAAACCTACAACTTGAAGATGTTTCTACGAGAAGAAGTTGGATTCCAGTGTCAACATCTCTTAATAATCAAGAGGGACTGTGCAACCTCTACCCCTGTTGGCATGAAGATGAGGCGGCTTTTCGCAGTAAACAACCGAGAGTATCATTTAGAAATCCAGCAATATCCGTAACAGAAAATAGTAAACAACAACAACAACACCCAACCACCACAAAAACCAAAAATAGAAAGGGAACAGGAGTTCACTGTAAAGTGAGGCTAATGTTTTCTGCCAAACATCATTTAACACAGAGGGACTGTGCAACCTCCTTACCCATTGGCAGAACGCAAAGGCTTTTTGCTGAGCAGCGGGCAACTGGGACCTTACGCTTGGACCTGTAACTCTACTCCCATTGGTCAACATCGCATCGAACCATATTCCTTTCCCCGGACAACCCATAGAAAATATATATATATATATATATATATATATAGAGAGAGAGAGAGAGAGAAGAGTGAGAGAGAGAGAGATTTCACATAAACACGTGAAATAACAATCAATGATCAAACCACAATAATGAATGGGTAATCAAGACTAAGATCTTTCAACCATAACAAGCGGTTTTCGTCAGAGTCAAAAACCCAACTGAACACTAGATGCAGAAAACATCTGGTGAGGGTTGGGGGAAGATTAAATTTACTTGTGTAGGTCTTTCGAGATTTCTTTTATTTTTATTTTAATGTTTGACTAAGAAAATTATTAGTCTAACTCACGTCTCATTTTGTTTTTCTAATAGATAAATTTATTTTACAAGAGTATGTAAGTAGTTAACATATATACATTTTTTTAGTATTTTAGATGATTTTTGAATAATTATTACAAAACGTGCTGAAGAATAAACTGCATGAAATAATAACTTAAGCAGAAAGAAAAACTCTACACACATATTGTCAAACAGAATTTTATTCTTATCATTTAAGACGTAAACTAACAAAATGTTATAAATTTACGAAAACAAATGGATTGAGAGAACGATCCTATCATATTGGATTAGAAGTCGTAGTCTAAAAACAGACATAAAAGTATTAGAAATAAAAGTAATTTTTGTAAGCGCAGGAACGGACTAATGTCCAGAAGGGGATGTTTGGGGAAACAAAGGAGTACAGTAAGAAAGAGTAAAAAAAAACTATCTGCTAGCTGTCAACCCTCCTTGAAGATGCTATTGCCCTCGTAACGAAAGTATCAAGTTTGAAGAGACCGTTACTAATGTTTATAATATTTGATCTATTAAATTTAATTAGAGACGATTCAGTGATATTTTTTAACAATATCGATTTTTTATTATTTTCATACGCAAAATTTTTTCATGGGAGAATAAACGTGAACATATGCAAGTACATTCGTAGGTTTTCTAGATATACTAAAGCGTAACTCTTTAGGTAACCTATGGATCAGGACATCTAAGAAGGGCAAACTACCACTTACTTCTTCTTCCATTTAAACTGGATTGTCGGTACTAAAGAATTTAAAACATTTTTTATAGGCAGAAGTAAGAATTTTTGACTTTTCAAAAGTAAGAAAATGAAATTTACATTTTTTAAAGGAACTTAACCGGACAAAGATTTGACAATCTATATATATAGGCGAGAGAAAGATCAAAATATCTCAAAAACAGAGTTGTCACGAAATTTTAGATTAATATTCCTACTTTAATTCCTTCTTTTAAAGTTTTGTTTCAAGATAGAACAGCAAACTCAGCTTAATAAGTATTTTAGGAGATATTCGGTTTGAAGAAAACAAAATTTTTACGATTCGGTAAATCTGATCACACGATATCGATTAAAATTTACATTATTTCTGTCATTTTAGTTGATATTTAATGCGTATGGGATGCAAACATTAAGAAATTTTCCTTCAAGGTCAAACGTTTAAGAATGTTTTAAAGAACTCTTGATTACATTGATACTGATGTAAACAAAATACATTGAAATCTTTTATACCAGTATCTTTTGTGCGAAGCTAGTATGTGCTGGCAGCTTATAATTACATTTATGAAATTTGTTTGCGTGTGAAATATTTCACATCATCTTTGGCTCTTCAAAAAAATGTATCATTATTATGTTAATTTGGATTATTATCTATTCTCTATTTATGATTAATCTCTTATCGACTGTGCATATGAAAGTCTTAAGTCGACGTATCGATATTGACATAAAACATCAACTTTATACAGTATAACCAACAAATAACCTTCATCGTGCTCTAATGAAATTTATCACATTTTTATTAAATATTAAAAGGTATCACAACTATCTCGACCCATGCTAGTTTTACAAGTTTGAAATAAATAATCAGCGCTTCTCTTTAACTTTGTTTCCTGAAAATGGTTTGGGAGGTTGCATGATGGTTACAGTTGGGTTGCGTCGAAGTTACGAGAAAGTTATCAGTTGAAATGAAGTTGATCTTGTAGTGTATTTTCATTATGAATGTTTTAAACATCAGATCATATCATCGTTGGGTTGCCCCTACTCTACGCAAATTAAAAAGAAAGGTTGATGAGTTACCTCCAAGGCCACGTGATCCTCGAAGTAGTTACGTAGAATGGAATTACGATGTTGAATTATATGCGTTTGGTAAAAGATTAGGTGAAGAATTCAACCAGAAACTTTTAAAACAGGCATTAACTGAGGAGTCTTATATATTAAAGGAGCAGAAAGAAGAAAAATCTGTTGGTTTAGAGCCTGGTATTGAACTTGAAAATAACCAACAGCTTGCAGGATTAGGTGAAAAATTTATAGAACTATATATAAAAACTTACTTAAATTCAGTACTTCCAAAATTGCCCAAACCATATAAAGGTTCTATGGAAGAATTTTTGATGAGTGAAAAGTTGTTAGCTCATGTTTCTAAACATATAGGAATTGATGACATTATTCTTTCTGCTGAACATCCTGTCGAAGAAAAAAGTCTTAGTCAAGTGATAAAGGCCGTGATTCAAGCACTCATCGAAAGTTCTGGACCGGACAGGGCAGGGAAGTTTGTGAGAGACTTCTTAGTCAGTCAATTGACTGCTACAGACCTGACTACATTCTGTACTCCTGACAAACCCATCGAGGTGCTTTCTGATTTGGCCAAAACCAACGGTTTATCTCCTCCTGAACCAAGGTTGATTGGTCAATCTGCAGTGAACACAATCATGCAAGTCTTTCATGTTGCTTTTTATGCAGACAAGGAGATAATTGGTCAAGGTTTTGGTGAAACAATAACCAGTGCAAAAGAAGTGGCCGCTTTAGACGCAATTTGGAACTTCTGGGGAATTAACCGTAGAATGAAACCTTTCTCGATTGCATTAGATGTCAGTATTTCACAGGCTGAAATAAAAATACATTTTATAATATGTGTTGATATTATTAAAATGAAGTAATGTAATTTAACAATCAGAGATAATCAATTTAGTATAGATGATTTGTTTCTTTATCGTACACAAAATAAACCATTGTATCTTTAATAGTTAACTTGTTTGTAACAAATACAATAAAAAAAGATCGGAAAAGATCTTGAGATAGTAAGGAAAGAACTTCTGGGCGATTCGTTCTGTCAGTAATTGTTCAATAGAACAAACAGTGTTTGATTATATTGAAATAATTTTAATCGGTAATTGTAATCTTTGTAATGAGAGGTTAAAGATGTATAAATTGTTTTGGATGTTCTATTGTCCAATACAGGAAGGAATGAATATAAACAATTGCTGAAAGATAACAGGACGGTGTCTCAACATGGAGTATTTTATCCACCTTAAATAATCTGCTTGTCATCATTTTCTTAACTTTCAAGTTTTCTAATTTCAAAAGATATATCAGTAAATAATTTTAACTAATTTTGTTATTATATTGTACTCTCTTCCAAGTATTTTGAAGTCAACATAAAATGTAACTGTCAGATCTGAAGGAGTTTAGCAACTAAGGTTTGATAAATATTAACATGTTAAGAAAGTTAAGTGTCTTTGTTAAACTAACTGAATCATTCATTTCAATTTAAACGCAATTAGATATCGGTAATTGTGATAATTGTACTAAATCAAATTAAAACCACTAATACCCATTATTATAATAGATACTATAAGTTTTTTTGTAACTAAAGAGATAAAAGTACTATAAGTACTATAATAATAAGTACTATAATCAGGATCCATGTGGTGATCGAAAGCATTTTAAAAAAAAAAATCTGGAGTGGCCTACACTCTACTTTACTATAAGTAACTCAATGTCAAATTTCTTGAGTATATAAAACATAACGTCTCATTTAAGCATAACGTAAACATCTAAATGGGATATAATTATTAGCCTGTCATTCCTGAGGTAGTACAGATAGTGATTGAAGGACATATCAATTTATAAGCTTATTTTTGTACATAACAAATAATTTATTATTTGCAAATAATTTCATTAGTATAACTACAGCAGTAATAACATTTTTGAAAAACCAAAGTGAACATTTCTTGAAACGAAATAGTATCCTACAAGAGAACATGGCTATTGTTCAAATAGCCAGTAGATTTCTTACATCGTTTACTTGACATCCTTCTACATTGAATATTAATGTAAAATTTTCAAATTTGAAACAGTAAAATACTCTTTTTTTCTCTGAAAAACTTCTTAAACAGCGAAGAAAATGTTGTTTTAAGGTGATTTGTTAATTAAAGATGTACGATAATTACAGTTATTAATCTCTAAACGAAAGATTTCAATTTTGAATTATCTTTTACATTTTTGGTTTTTAACAGAATTACATCAATTTTATCTCAGTGGATTCGCTCAAAAAATTTCTAAGTCAATGTAAACAATGTAAAAAAATACAAAAAATTCGACAAGTATAGCAGGTGATCTCTTAGTCTAGAATAAACAACAGTTTTTATATCGTTATTGCTCTTTCCCGTAATTGAAACTTCATGAATTTTTTTTTGTGAATTGCTAATTTTTGTTCCATTTTTGTGAAATTTTCATTATTTTTTAACGAGCCGTTTAGCGTCAAAAAATCATTTTCTGAAAACACAAATCGTACTGTAACGCCCCTTTAGCGAAAGTAATTTCAAAAAAAAATATCTCAACTCATTTGCCATATAATGTTCTATTTGTAGGCATAGTTTCATTCTTGTCCGTCAAACAGTATGGCTTGTATCGCTCTCACAAGGTTTGAGATTGAATTATAAGTCAAAAATTTTTACATTTTATTGAAAAAAAAATTTTCCTGTTGTCTTAAAATTCTGAATATATTTTTCGTTTGTTGCATTTGTAACTTTAAAGATAAGTCAAAATTTCAAAACTCTAGGGTTATCAGTTTAGGAAAATAAATGTTTTTAAAAAAACGGTTTTTGGCAAAAAAAGTGACTTTTCCATCAGCATAATTCTTCCCAAACAATAGGGATCTTCGTCTAAAAGGGGCCCATTTTTGTGTAAAAATTTCAACTTGATCCATCAAAGATTCTGGACCGTAGCGTGGTAACAAGCAATGCTAACACAGCCCACCCACCCACCCACCCACACACACACAAGACATCATCGAAAAACGTCATAAAACGACTTCTGGTACCTCAAAACATGTAATTCCGTCAAAATCTCGAGATCGAATTTTTTCACGATCACTATAACTTTACTTATAGTAAAGTAAAAAACTTCTGTGGCAACCAGCGATCACCGGTTGAATTTGATTGTTTCCTTATGTTTTCAAGATCTAAATAATTATTGTTTAAAAACCATTCTTAGTTGTTCTTGAAACCTTGGTCAGTTTGATTGTTATAGCCTTTCTCAGTTTATGGTTAAAAACTTTTACAATTATAATATAACCAATTTTAAGTGTTTTTCATTTTTATCTTCACCCTAATTAAATTGGGAATCACCTGATTTGTTCATTCCATCAATATTCAAACAACTTTAATTCCCAAACTTTCTTTTTTTGAACTATTTCTTTGCGTAAATTGTATCTTCTGTTTACCTTTGCAAGTTTTATTCGTTTAGATCTCAGAAAATGTATAAACAATAGCAATGGTTATTATGATAGGTAATAACTATTGATGATAATTATAATCAATATCTTTTTGGATAAACAATGGTCTATTAAAATGAACTTTCTTTCAACTATTCTTAGTTAAATATTCTTGTACGTTATTTACGTGAAAATCTCGGATGCTTACAATGGCATAATAAATTATCGTATAAGTAATAATGATTATTTTAAATATGTAATAAGTTAAAAATGGAATAAACTCTTACGGTAAGTTGTAGGACATGTTCTATAATTTCTGATAGGTTACAACAAAAGTGTATTCAACAAGCTTATGATAAGGTATAAAAGACAAATTGTCCACAAAAATTGATGTATAATTTCCGATAAATTACAATCAGTGACTATAGAAATGTATTTAACAATCTCCTGGTATATTGTAATTGAACATACAATCATTCTGTTATTCTTAGTGAAAATGTAATGATTTTTTTTGTTGTCTTGTTATAAATTAAAAGTGTGAATTTGTTTCAGGAGCGCTTTATCAGAGAAAGAGTTTCGCAAACATTAGCTCTGCCGTTTCAGCCGTAATTCCTTACGCGTCCTCCCCCCTGAACCCCACCTGTAGTGAAGGAGTCCACACAGTGAGAACAGCTGTTGTTGCAGTACAGTGGGATGCTTTTCCCTTTACTGTTATTCTAATCGCAGCCTTGATTCTATCTTGGGGAATTGTTGGCATCATATATATATGTATTTTCTTGGTCAAGGTAAATTAACATACATATTTTAAAATATTCCATTATATTGTTAGTGTATCAGTTATAATCCCTACTGATATTTGCTTTCAAGCTTTATTGTTACTCTAATGACGTGAATTGTGACTCACTTGTTATTTGACAGTGATTTTAGTTCTGTTTGAGCCATATTACCTGATTCATTCTATATCAGGAGCTCTAAATTTTACCCTACTGTTAGAGTAAGGATCTTTAGAGTACACCTGGCAACGTACTGATCATTTCCAACAGCTTTGTGTCCCCTGTCCTTGTAACAGGATTTTCTATCTTCCACTTTAAAAAATCTTGGGTCCATATATAAAATTCATGCATTTCGTCATTACCACAGAGGTTGATATTATTAATATTAGAAATATAATATACCGTCTTACCTCGTACACTGCTGCTGTAGCTCTCGGACAGATCTCTGGTGTCACCCATCTTGTTGAAGATACAGAAGCAGTGTACGAGGTAAGACGGTATATTTCTAATACTATATATAAAACATAAACCTATAATCGTCAGTACTAAAGTAACACATGCCATCTGTTATTTCAGTATTTTACTATTATATATTATTTAGTATAGTTCTATGTAGATAAACAAATACAGAAACTGTAATTGTGTTTATAATTTTTCTATGTTTAGCCTTTCTGTACCTACTCGTACATTGAACTTTATTTGGCCCATTTCGGATCGTATTTTTCATAAAAAAAAAAGTGTTAACATGTAATAAATATGTTACCCTTAAACCACTGTTAGAAATCAAAAAATGATTTACATTGATATCAAGATTTCATGTGTTAATTGTGTAAACTTGTTGTATAGTAATATGAAATACTTGTTATATTGTTATCTACTACTTTTTCGGGTTAATTCGAAAATAATCCAAGTTTAAGTTCAAACAAGTACCTATTAATCCACATTATTGAACCTTATTAATACATATAATATAAAATGTATAATTTAATGAAAAACTTTCTATAAACCACTGTTTCCTTCACTATTGTGATAAGGATCTTTTCCTTATTTCGACTTCCTTATTTTAAGTACACATAGTTGTGTGTTGTTAATTTTCTGATTACCATGTGTAATTTTTTTTTTTAGATATAAAGCATACAAGGAGAGAATGCAAAGAATGTATGGAATGCCGAGGTATGACCCTGTTTTTGTGGAACCCAATTTGAAGGAGTATGAAACACAGGTTAGTTTTGTTATTGAAACTTAGTACTTATTAAGCTTTGATTATCTTTTGTGTTTAAATTACGTGTAGTTGAACCTATAATGGAATTGTTACCTCGTATATCTTACAGGAATATTGGTTTAACAAATGACGTTTAAAATGAAGAGCATAGGAACGTTATGCAGTTTTTTATGCCGCATCAATGTGTTTGATAATTGTTGATCTAGCATCTTATTGTTTTCTTGATAACTTTTTGTTGAAATATTTTAATTTTCTTGTAATGACCAGTGACAGTGGTAACAAAGAAAACCGTTCTCTACTAAATAAAAGAATAAATAATGCACGAATCACATTATACACATGTAGTATAAATAAATGGAACATGTGAAAATATTTCAATAAACTCCCTCCAAGTAAGGGTACTACTTTGAAGGAAAAAAAATTAGTTGTAAAGTATAAACTATATACTGTTTTCTCGATACTGTTTGTTTTGTTTTCCATTGCCTACAGTTATCAGCTTTCGTCTTTAGTGCTCTTCTAGGGGTTCATTTATTATTTTTGTTTCATTTTTTAATACTTTTCTGCTGGGATGAGTCCCATTTTTATTTGAAGCAACAGTTTTCAGTTTTCTTTCCTTCTTTTTTTCAATTTTCGCTTTAAAATGTATACAAGCTAATTCAAGGGTTGTTAAAAGTATACATTGCATTATTTTATACAATTATTTATTAAAAAAAATGCTTTTCTTTTTTTAACAAAGGTTTTGTTTTACGAATTAGATTCTAGATCGAATTATTCCCCTTAAAGGGAAGTTGCACAGCATGTTATAATTCTGAATTTTTCAGTTTATCCTGTATAATCAGCTTAACTTGTTTATTATTCAACTTATATTTTTATTTTGCTTTCCCGTCCATTTACGAGTATTTAAAGGAATACACCAAGTGTTGGTTTCTGTGATATTCCGCAGTTTATGCCTAGTTTTGAAAATGTTAATATTTCTAGTATTTTAAATGTAATCCCGTACCTCATATTTTCTACTTTTGAATTCAAATTACCCAACATATAATAGCTCGTTTAACTTGTTCATTACCTCACTTACTTCGTCTACTTGATTAGTTTTACTTTGTTAAGTATTTTTAATGAGATAATGTTTTAATTATTCTGATTAAAACAGATTTTCATAATGAAATTCTTAAAATAAAAATTTTTAAAAAATAATTTCTAACCTATAATATAGTTACTCTTTATTTATTTCTTGTATGAAATGTATTAGTTTTTTTTTTCCTTAAATTTACTTCCAGTTAGTTTTACAGATATTAAATAATTTATTTTGTATCAGATAATACAATAATCTGTATTATTGTATATACTGTAAACAGTATATAAACTTTTGTTTTGGAAAAAAATTGATAATCTATGAATAATTTATTTCTTTTTATGATATTTACATCATTTATGCTTTGGCATTCTACTCTTTAATAAAGTTTTCATATTTCTCTTTCACAGAGTTAGAGGTTTATTAGAGAAAAGTGTAAGAAATACAGTACAAATCGATAAAATACATTAAAAATATTTCAAAAAGGTTTTTTAAGACAAGTAATATTAAATTTCATTCTTTTTATTAGTACAACTAATTTATAAACTAAACAGAGTATATAGTTTATACTTTACAACTAATTTTTTTTTCCTTCAAATAGTACCCCTACTTGGAGGGAGTTTATTGAAATATTTTCACATGCTCCATTTTTTTATACTACATGTGTGTAAATAATACACTATATAATGTATCCTATAAACTGTACTACAAATATAGTGCAGTTTACCTGTAAATAAGTAATGTATAAACATCAAGCAAACTTTCTGGACTTTTTAAGGGTTATTTGGTCAAAACTCAATTCTTTATTTCAACTTCTCAAAAATGTGTTTCTTTCATTTTCAAGGCTGATAGAAAAATATATAATCTATTGTTGATAACCAAAAACCCTGTAAAAAGAATAATGTATGATTAATTATGATCTCTTCTTTTTGATTGTTTTAATCTGTTTTTTATCAGTAATAGATTGTATATTTTCTCTGTAGCCTTGAAAATGAAAATATAAACTGTCGAAATATTGGAATCAGTGATGAGTTTTCACCAGATTACCCTCAACTGTAAACAAGGTTAGGTTAGGTTACAGTGGCCGTCGCGAGGGAGAACACCCATAGGCCGCAAGCCGGCCCCTTGTGATACCACAAAGAAGAATTGGGGCTATTCTCCCCCGTCCATGGTTCTCTTGAACCATCTCGAGAGAACAATAAATCTAGATAGATCCCTGATACTAGTGGATGCTAAGTTCTCAAGATTGTCAAAGAAGTACTCTCCTAATGCTTCTTTTCTTCTTTGACCCAAAAACCAGGGCATTGACAGGGAAAGTGAGGAACTGTCTCTTCCTCAACTGTAAAATAAAGTTGTTTTCTTTATATCTGAATACATGCGTAGCTTTTCTTGTAAAACTTTTTTTTCCAACTATGCATGTAAACAGATTTATTTACAATTGCTTTCTCCATGTAAACAAAATTTTAAATTTCATTTAACTTTGTTTTTTATTTTGGAACTTTATTGAAAACCTTTTTATTTGTATTGCTTTTTCAGATTATTATTCATAATTTTCAAATTATCAAATTTTTTTACAATTTTCCTTCAGCAATATAATATTCTGAGTTTCAAATTTGTAAGTATTTAGTGTTTTTATGTATAAACTTTAAGTAAAATAAAAGAAGTTACGAATACCTAAACTATTTTTAGGTTTTGATCCTATTTAAATCCTGAACATCATTCAGAATTTATTTTGCTATTATGAAAATAAATTTAATGAAGAAAAAAATATATAAATATTTTTGATAAAAATGTTCCATACCGTAAAAAACTTATGTACTTACTATCTATGCAACCAGTTATTGTATGATATTTGCTAATGATTAAAGGGAAAAGAAACACTAAATCTAAACACAAAATTTAATCTCACAAATTCTTTGATTATGTGTGATTAATCAAATATTAATTTAATTTATATAAGTGAATAAAACCTTTTTGTTTGGGTAGACTTAGTGTTTCTATTCCTCTCTAATCATGTTATATACTTGTTTAATTTAAAATATCATGCTCGATCTTTCTTACAGCTTGAGGTTACAATGAATGTACATAGTAAGATTTAAGTATTAGTTGTGAGATAGCTGGAGCTTGCTATAATATATTTGTTATATTTCATATTATAAATTTACGAGCTATATTTATGTCAGTTATTGAACCGTTTTAATTCTGTTTCAATATGTTTTTCTACTAAGTGTGATGTAATATAATGATCAAACCACAAAATGAAATGGGAAAACAAGACTAAGATCTTTCAACCGTAACAAGCGGTCTTTGTCAGAGTCAAAACCCAATGTTGGGTTTTTGACTCTGACGAAGACCGCTTGTTACGGTTGAAAGATCTTAGTCTTGTTTTCCCATTTCATATTGTGGTTTGATCATTGATGTTATTCCACGTGCTTATGTGAAATCTTTTTATTTATGATGTAATATATTGTCTTTGAAGAAAATATATAATTATAATTATTTATTTGTGTACAGGTTTCTTCAGATGAGTGTTCCCATGGATGAAAGTGATAGTTACCACGACCTTCAGCTTGATTTTAGTCATAAAAATCACGCTTTCTCCCTCGACAATGTTAGCTACATCACTAAAGATCACGGTATGTATGCAATAATCAGTATTTTAGAGTTTATGGTAAATGTTAATACCAGGGACCGTGCAGTCTGTAGACTCAGGGAGGACGTGCCTCCCCTGACAATGTTAGCTACATCACTAAAGATCACGGTATGTATGCAATAATCAGTATTTTAGTGTTGATGGTATATGTTAATACCAGGGACGTGCAGTCTGGAGAGGCAGGTGAGGTCGTGCCTCCCCTGACAATGTTAGCTACATCACTAAAGATCACGGTATGCAATAATCAGTATTTTAGTGTTTATGGTATATGTTAATACCAGGGACCGTGCAGTCTGTAGACTCAGGTGAGGACGTGCCTCCCCTGACAATGTTAGCTACATCACTAAAGATCACGGTATGTATGCAATAATCAGTATTTTAGTGTTGATGGTATATGTTAAATACCAGGGACGTGCAGTCTGGAGAGGCAGGTGAGGTCGTGCCTCCCCTGACAATGTTTAGCTACATCACTAAAGATCACGGTATGCAATAATCAGTATTTTAGTGTTGATGGTATATGTTAATACCAGGGACGTGCAGTCTGGAGAGGCAGGTGAGGTCGTGCCTCCCCTGACAATGTTAGCTACATCACTAAAGATCACGGTATGCAATAATCAGTATTTTAGTGTTGATGGTATATGTTAATACCAGGGACGTGCAGTCTGGAGAGGCAGGTGAAGTCGTGCCTCCCCTGACAATGTTAGCTACATCACTAAAGATCACGGTATGCAATAATCAGTATTTTAGTGTTGATGGTATATGTTTATACCAGGGACGTGCATTCTGGAGAGGTAAGTGAGGTCGTGCCTCCCCTGACAATGTTAGCTACATCACTAAAGATCACGGTATGTATGCAATAATCAGTATTTTAGTGTTGATGGTATATGTTAATACCAGGGACGTGCAGTCTGGAGAGGCAGGTGAAGACGTACCTCCCCTGACAATGTTAGCTACATTGTAGCTAAAGTAAGTAGCTAAAGTAGCTAAAGTTGTAAATAAAGATCACGGTTTGCAATAATCAGTATTTTAGTGTTGATGGTATATGTTAATACCAGGGACGTGCAGTCTGGAGAGGCAGGTGAGGTCGTGCCTCCCCTGACAATGTTAGCTACATCACTAAAGATCACGGTATGCAATAATCAGTATTTTAGTGTTGATGGTATATGTTAATACCAGGGACGTGCAGTCTGGAGAGGCAGGTGAGGCCGTGCCTCTCCTGACAATGTTAGCTACATCACTAAAGATCACGGTATGCAATAATCAGTATTTTAGTGTTGATGGTATATGTTAAACCAGGGACGTGCAGTCTGGAGAGGCAGGGTGAAGTCGTGCCTCCCCTGACAATGTTTAGCTACATCACTAAAGATCCACGGTATGCAATAATCAGTATTTTAGTGTTGATGGTATATGTTTATACCAGGGACGTGCATTCTGGAGAGGTAAGTGAGGTCGTGCCTCCCCTGACAATGTTAGCTACATCACTAAAGATCACGGTATGTATGCAATAATCAGTATTTTAGTGTTGATGGTATATGTTAATACCAGGGACGTGCAGTCTGGAGAGGCAGGTGAGGACGTGCCTCCCCTGACAATGTTAGCTACATCACTAAAGATCACGGTATGCAATAATTTCAGAATTTTAGTGTTGATGGTATATGTTAAAACCAGGGACTGCAGTCTGGAGAGGCAGGGAAGACGTGCCTCCCCTGACAATGTTAGCTACATTGTAGCTAAAGTTAAAAAGTAGCTAAAGGGTTTTAAAAGCCTTTAAAAAGTAAGGGGCCCTAAAGGGTTGTTTAAATTTAAAAAAGATCACGGTTTGCAATAATCAGTATTTTAGTGTTTATGGTATATGTTAATACCAGGGACCGTGCAGTCTGGAGACCAGGTGAGGCGTGCCTCCCCTGACAATGTTAGCTACATCACTAAAGATCACGGTATGCAAAATCAGTATTTTAGTTTTATGGTATATGTTAATACCAGGGACCGTGCAGTCTGGAGACCAGGTGAGGCGTGCCTCCCCTGACAATGTTAGCTACATCACTAAAGATCACGGTATGGCAATAATCAGTATTTTAGTGTTGATGGTATAATGTTAATACCAGGGACGTGCAGTCTGGAGAGGCAGGTGAGGTCGTGCCTCCCCTGACAATGTTAGCTACATCACCTAAAGATCACGGTATGCAATAATCAGTATTTTAGTGTTGAATGGTATATGTTAATACCAGGGACGTGCAGTCTGGAGAGGCAGGTGAAGGTCGTGCCTCCCCTGACAATGTTAGCTACATCACTAAAGATCACGGTATGCAATAATCAGTATTTTAGTGTTGATGGTATATGTTTAATACCAGGGACGTGCATTCTGGAGAGGAAGGTGAAGGTCGTGCCTCCCCTGACAATGTTAGCTACATCACTAAAGATCACGGTATGGCAATAATCAGTATTTTAGTGTTGATGGTATATGTTTAATACCAGGGACGTGCATTCTGGAGAGGAAGGTGAGGTGGTGCCTCCCCTGACAATGTTAGCTACATCACTAAAGATCACGGTATGGCAATAATCAGTATTTTAGTGTTGATGGAATATTTTTAATAAACCAGGGACGTGCATTCTGAGACCAGGTGAGGGGTGCCTCCCCTGACAATGTTAGCTACATCACTAAAGATCACGGTATGGCAATAATCAGTATTTTAGTGTTGATGGTATATGTTTAATACCAGGGACGTGCATTCTGGAGACCAGGTGAGGACTGCCTCCCCTGACAATGTTAGCTACATCACTAAAGATCACGGTATGCAATAACAGTATTTTAGTGTTGATGGTATATGTTAAAACCAGGGACGTGCAGTCTGGAGAGGCAGGTGAAGACGTGCCTCCCCTGACAATGTTCTACTTGTACAAAAGTAAGTAGCTAAAGTAGCTAAAGTTGTAAATAAAGATCACGGTTTGCAATAATCAGTATTTTAGTGTTGATGGTATATGTTAATACCAGAGACAAATATTTTTAATTTTGAAATTTTATACGTTTGAAGAAAATGTAAATATAACTATTTAATAGTTAATTAACATAATTATGTTATATAATTTTGCTGCGTGTCACTAAAAATAAGCTTACAAGCGTGTCATAGGTTTACTATCACTGAACTATACTATAAATAACAATAAGAAATGAGACTTAGATGTTTCAACCAAAACAACTGGTCTCCCATAACTTTTTGACGAAGACCATTTGTTTTGGTTGAAAGATGTTGGTATCATTTATGAATTTCTTATTATGGCTGATTTTTATTTGGCGTACTTACTGTGAAATCTTTTTTGTGCTTCAATATGTAAAACAATAGGTTTCCTGCTATATTCAATACATTTTTAATGGATCAGCCACATGCTTTAAAAGTAGAATGAAATATGAGCGTAATGTATGAGTTTACTCATATATATTGCACTTTCTGGTTTTAATGAAAGATGAACTGGTGTCTCTCCACTTGTCAATATCAGTATTTTAAATATATTTTAAGTCAATTCAGGTAAAGGAGTTTCTTGAACTATACGGTTAGTCTAAAAATTCTGCTGCTGAACATTTGCTGGCTCCTCGGCTGTGTAGAAGGTTGGTTTTTTCATCTAAGTTTTGTATGACTGACTTTTTGAGAGATGATGTTGATATCAGTAGATATTGATATTCTATTAGTAACAAAAAACATATTGTTGATAGCTCTTACATTTACTGACGTTTATAAGTTCATGTACATTTTGTTAACATTTATTATACTTGTATATTATGTTTGTATACAGGACCATTGATACATCAAAATTCTAAATAACATTTATAGGTAGATCACAAATCAAATTCCATTTGGAGATACCACTTCACTGTTAAAGATAAGGTATGGAATAATCACCCAATAAACGAAAACCTTTTAAACATATATTATGAAATGTATTCATATTATAATGCCAACGCCCTTGCATTTGAGCAATTTTAAATCAAGTTCCGCAATATTGAGGACCTTTAGATTAACTCGGTTCTTTGCTATCTTCCAATTAAGTAAGTAGGTAATCGTATATTCTATCATTGTTGAAAAGACTAGTCTATGAATATAAATGTCGGGTGCTTGATTGTCTATTCCGTTAGCACAATAGAAATGGACTGGATTTTTTCATTATGTTTTATAATGAAATGAAGAAATATTGTAGAAATGGGTTAATTTTCATAGTCAAGTTTTAATGTCAAAAACTTTTTGAAAAATTAGTTTCAATTACTTTAACTGGTCGTGCACTCTGCTCTGTGTGTATGCTATTAATAGACCAAAGAGATACCATGCATAACTATTTGACGAGCGTTATTCGGATGAGTTTTTCTTCTAAATCTGGAAAAGTAATAAGCTATTAAAGATTTAAGCAATTATTATCAAATATTTTCCAAACGGATGGCATTAGAGGAAATCTAGAAACATAGAGTCGATTTTTTTTAAATAAAACAAAGTAAAATTGAATAAAAGAAATAAAAAGTTTGAATTTTTACTTATTTTCTTTTTTAATCGAGTTTGGTCTACCTTCAAACAATATAACACCTTTAAGTCGACGTTTCGTCTATATTTGTAGACATCTTCATGCCTACATCAGTACAGAATTTAATTAAAAATAACATGAAGAAATGCTTATGTGACATTATTTAATTAATATACGTAATTGCCTTGGGATTTTGCTATTGCAAGGAAATAACTACTTAGCTGTTATATTCAGAACAACGTATTGTGCTGCTCCTATCGACAGTTTTGCGGAATATTCTATATTAGTCTTGATAAGTCAAAAAAAAAAACCATGAAAACATCAAAAAAAACTGGACACTACAGACATATTTTTTAATTACTAATTAATAGACTATATATTTTACTTAGATTATCTGTATCCGTTTTTTTGTTCATGCATTATTGTTTTCTGAATGTTTATCATTTTTATTATTTTCATAATCTATAATCTTCGTGTCGTTTAGATTAAAGTTATACCTACTGTTGAGGGATGTGCTAAAGCATATTGTTTTTTTATGTAATGTCACCTAGGCCAGAGTTGTATACTGTTAGCCTATTGTTCAATTCAAAGCTAATTATTATCTGGGAACTTAGGAGGTAGGAGTTTGCTAGTTGTGGATCAATTCATAATAAGCCTATGTGATTGTGCAGTTTGGGTTGTTCATTAAAACCAGAATCCAATATGGTAAAAATATATTTTTAAAATATGAAACAGCCTATTAGGACAATTTATCAAACTATTATAAGAAAAGAACTCAACATAGTACGACCTCTTGGTCATAAGGAGAAGAAAAAGGTTCTGCTTGGCTGGTAAACAGTTGAGGTCAAGGATGATGTTGTGTTTTTGTCTGTCTGTATGTCTTCTTTTCTTAAAATGTATTTTTGTTCTTAGCTCTGAGGTGCGAGTGCGTTACTCTGTACAGACTGTGTACTTATGTTGCTCAAGGTCAAATATGATAATTATATATTATTATTTACACCTTGTAAGATTAGAGAGATAGAGACGGAGCTTTGTTTAAAAAGGACTCTAAGATTCTGAAATTTAGATCTGAACATTTAGAGATCCGACTCTGCAATACTAACTGAAACATATTCATCAAAAGAATTTTTCACATTGAAATTTAGAGATTTTATTAATGAAATTTTTTTTTTTCTGGATAATAAGTATTAATAATTTGAGAATGTTTTTTTCTGTTAAGGGCAAGGAAGTCCAGCTAGCTCAGATGCTGCCACCACTGCTAGAGCTTCAAGCATACGTCGCCATCCCAGTGTCAACCACAATATAAACAAGGGAGGAAACGTGAATCCCGTTTATGAGAGGTATATTTCACATAACCTGATTTTAAGAAAATGCTTATAGCAAGTGAAGCAACATTGGGCTGGGATTGATGAAAACAAAAGCCGTTGATGTCACTGGTAATGTAGATCGCACATCGTTTAAATTCGTACCTAATCAAGAATTTTGTTGAACTACATTTCCCCCTGGACATTTTTGAAAGGCTTTAAGCCCCTCTGTAAGGATGGACGTTCAAAGAAGAACATTTCTTTGCATTCGACAAAAGTTGACTATTTCCAATCAATTCCTACTATTGATTAACAGGGTTAATCACTATTTTATAGTTTGAAATACTTATTTGAAGTTTATAAATCATTCTCAAAGCCAAGTAACATGTGTACAGTGAGTTGTGTTTAAAACATAAACAGTGGCCGTTTAGGTTTTAAAATACTTCTTCTTCTTGTGAGATAAAATTCATGACATTTTATTATATTATACTATTATTATGAGGTATTAACTATATGAGGTAAAATTGAATTATAATAAGATGAAAAAAAGTTTCAGTATTATATACTATTGATTCCGTGCTTTGGTAATGCCTAAAACAGTATAAAGTTCTTCTTAACATTAAATACTTTTTCGTCTCATTAATAAAGTTTTATTCAAAACTTAATTATTAAGTCTGATTAAAAACTTAATAAAGTTGTTATTAAAATCGGGTTTTCTTTGTTTTCTTTAACCCAGTGCCCGCCCTTGGCAACAAGGCTAAAGCGCTGCATAGTCCAGTAAAAGATTGATCAAAGCTAAAATTGTCCGTTTTACAGCGGAGTACTTCCGAACATGTTCGCAGTCCATTCGTCTTGGGTGACAGGGGAGGTAGACATTGGTTAGTCTCTTTGGAGGTTGGATTATTGGCAGTCATGTTTCATTTGCCTTTGTTGAGACAAAAAAAAAATATTTCGATTGACAAGTACTTCGCATTACAAGTAAAAATTTAAAACAAATTATGCTCACTAAGTGAGGTTTTCTTGCTTATTGGTTATTATAGAATTTATGGATTCATCTCTATTATAGTACATCTAGCTTGATTAGTTTGAACCTCGAATTTAGGTTTACTTTGGCGTCAAATCTTTGAATAATAATGACATCAGGTATCGGTTGTTTAATTATTCCAAAGATTGTGACCTTGGTAATTAACTTTTTACCTATTTCAGACCAGTTTTTCTAAAGTATTGACACCGAAGGGAAATTTTTAGGGCTATTGAACTCTATATTTTAAATATCAACGAAAAGGCTATTTAAAACGAAAATATCAACGAAAAAGACATTTTGGTTAAATTGATCCGTTTGGAAATATTGATCCGATCTTGTTCCATTTCATTTCAAAACAATAACATAAACATGAAATTCGATGAATATAACTCTTTTAGTTTTTGAGATTTTCAAATCTCAAAAATTGCTCGACATACCAAATTACCAAACCTGTTTCATTTGCTAAATATAAGAAACGGTCCACAAGGACTATAAAACTTTAAATTACACAAAGCACGACACAGAAAAAAGTATAAAAAAAAACACTTACAGAATTGAATATTTCGAACTGTTTTTCTTCATCAGGAGTAGACTAGAAGAGAGGACAAAATGAGAGAGATCTCCCCACGTCGAAGATATCGCGCTCCGTTCTTCGACGTGGGAAGATCTCTCTCACGTCGTCCTCTCTTCTAGTCTACTCCTGATGACAAACAACAGTTCGAAATATTGAATTCTGTAAGTGTTCTTTTTTCTGTGTCGTGCTTTGTTTAATTTAAAGTCCTATTTTATTTGAGTCAGGGGACCTCAAAAGGTGTATTTCTGTTGAAAAGAAGATGTCAAAATTATGACCCTAACAATGCTTTCATATTTCAATTTTGATGTGACAACATGAAACATGTTTAACATGTGATGTCAACACAAGAGTAAACTGAGTGCTATTGTCTTATAGTGTTATTGATAAGCAATAATCGACCTTACCTTTATTTGACTATTGAGTCTCCTTATTGGACTAAATCTTCTGATACTGTATCATTTATCAAAAAACAAAAAAATCTCAATTGTTTTGAAAAAACAATTAAAAATAATTGTTTTATTATCGTGGAGTCAACTCATTGATGGTATGAGCTTCGATACTCACCTAGCCCTCGATTTATTTACGTGGGAGCTGAATAAATCTGTGCACATGAAGCCGTCGGTCCCGAGCCTGTACGATGTCAGGTACTCGTTAAAGATCTCCTACTTTATATAAACTTGAGTTAGGCAATATTTAGGACTCCCAATGTAGAAAATCAATGGATAGTGTTGTTCGCCCATTACTAAAATAGGTCCAAATAATAAATGAGCGACAATTCCCGCCCTTGAACAACACTAAAAGGTATTTCGAGGTGGTTTTATTATCAAGATTGTTTTTACTTTTAATCTATTGACTCTGTTATGTCGTTAAATCGACTCTTCGGGAATGCTGATTATTACTTTTCTATAACCTTGTAAACATGTTATTACTTATTTTTTCTTATCTATTTCTTTATAAGTTGTACATTCAGTTTGCTATTGACAAGAGTAGTTTTTCGGAACTGGAAGACTTGTAAGGAAATTGTCTGAATAATAATTACTGATAAGTTCTATAGTATTGAAAATAATATAATTTAATGTAATAATGTTTGTTTCAGATCTGAAGATGAGATGGGACAAAGTGCAAGTCCAACCAACGACAATGTAATATTTAAGAGAAAAGAAAGATTATTCTCACCTGGGATTCAACTATCTTAGTGATCGTTCTCCCATTGAAACAACGACAGAACTTTAACCATTCCTGTTTAAAAGAACCCTCTAAATTTAGTTCAACTTGTAAATAATGTGTACATTTCACATGCTATCGTTTTGTTACTAAACAGAAATGATGTAAGATTGTAAAACTATTTACCAGCGTAAGACTGTTAAATATTTAGGCTTCAGTAATTTTATAAATGTGCCATTTCATTGGCAACTCAAAAACTCTCTTAAAACAATGAAAACATTATAACCTTCTTTTCTAATTATTTAATTAAAAGTTATTTTTTTAATTTACTTTTAAATAAAAGTGTAAACTCTTTCGTTGTAGTACCTGTATATTTATAAATGTACTTTTAAGAATGTAGGACATTAAAAGTTAATTCAGTACATTCTATGCTTAAACAACGAAATTATCGAAATTAAACGGTTAACTTTTCTCCTTTACTTTAAAATTGTGATAAACGAGTAGAGTTGTACCATGAGTTTTTGTATTCAAACAGTTGACAACTTTTTTGAAAAGTATATTCTGATTTCTTGAAAAATTATGAGAATCGAAAAAAACAAGGTACTATCTATTTATCCACTCATTAAAATTTTGTTTTAATCAGGATCTAAAGTTTTAAATCAATCTTACTAGGAAAGAATAAAATAGATCTATAATGGTGTATTTTAATCGTTTTTAAATAAAAGTCTAAATTCTTTAAAAAAAATAACCTCTTTTATTACTTATCTCTGGCAGTTTTCTGATAACTTGTTTATATGCTTTTCTTATTTTGCAATGAAATTGTTGAACTGTTTACTAATATAACAAAAATTAATTAGAAAAAATTATACAAAAAAATGTTACCCAAACATTAATAATGTTAATTATTGAACATAATGATGTTAATTAATGTTAATTATTGATGTAAGCTCAGGCAGAGAGAGTATGGAAGTATAAAACAAAATTGTTTTTAATACTTCATTCCTACTGTGTGTATATATATATAACAAATAACTTGTTATGAAAAGTGTTAGCATTTATGTCCGATATAAACCTATACATATATATACATATAATCTATACACACATAAGTTATATGGAGGAGTCTTATAGAACAATCCAACTGGAGGCTTCTGAAGAGAGTTTAGATTTAAAACAATTCAATGATTTTTTCAATTTGACTTTTTAAGATATTCGTAATTTTAATTTATGAATTCAATATAAATATATAACTATTAAATGAACATAAAGTTTTCACAAAGTAAAAACGGAAAAAAATAAATTCATTTAAGTATTTCGACTTTATGTGGGGTTTCAAGATATTAATTTCAAATAATTTCTGTTATTGTAAGATTTTTTTCATTTAGACGTTCCTTGTGGATATTTTCAGTTCTGATGTTCAGTGTATATTTAATAAAGGTATAAATTATAGTATAAAATTCTAAGTTGGGGATGAGATTTTTGGTTAAGAGTCACATAGAAAAATGTTTTTTCTTAGAAGCATTCTATCTTGTGACCGATCAGGCCATCGTTAGTCGAAAGGTATTAGCTGTCATTTCATACTGTGGTCTGACACTATGATTCTTATTCAAACTTGTTTATCCTGAATTTTTCTTTCTCGCTCTCTCAACTCTCTCTTCCTGGCTCTCTCTTTTATATGTAATTAGATACAGAAACAGTCCGTTAAGACAACTTATCAAACGATTAAAAGAAAAGAATAATGAGAAACAAGAATAAAAGTCACTTTAACGACCTATCGTCATCAGTAGAATATAAAGAATTCTACTCATCTGGTAAACGGCAACTCATTTGTCTGTCAGCCAGCAGAACACTTCTTCTTCTCTTGATGACGGCTTGGTTGAAGTGTTCAAATGAGTTTTGTTGTTGTTTCTCCGTGCTCTTTCCCTTTAATCATTTGATGTATATATAAAAATATCACATAAAAACGTCAAATAACAACCAATTATCAAACCACAATATGATAGGGAAAAAAAGGGACTAAGGTCTTCCTCAGAGTCAAAAACCGAACTGATGGGTTTTTAACTCTGACAAAGATCGCTTGTTACGGTTGAAAGATCTTAGTGTTTTTTCCCTATTTCATATGGTTGTTTGATCATACATATGTAATAATCACAATACACTTGGTATAATAGATGGATTAATTTATTTTCTCTGTGGTAAATTAATGCATATATATATATATATATATATCAAAGTAAACTATAGGTACACAGTAAACAGAAGAACAGAGAACAAAATATATACGAGGGTCGTCCGGAAAATAAGTTCCGTTTTGGTCTGTAGGGCGGTAGGAGTGGTTTTTGCCAAATCCGGCCAAACACCGCTCGAAAGAGGAGAGGTGGGGGAATAGAATGAGAGGTGGGGGACCTCAGTCGGTCAATTACCAAACGTCAGGGCAGGTAGTTGAAAATGGAGCCCTCCATGTCACGTCCCGCCACCTCGATCCCCGTTCCCTCTCGAGTTGTTTCGAACAGCTCATTTCTGTTTATGGAGAAGGTGTAATGAGTGAATCAATGGTGAGGAGATGGGTACGTGAATTTAAGGCGGGAAAGACATTCCAGCTCTCTAGGGACCCACCGGGCGAAACTTTCCGAAAGTCAAGTTTTTCCGAGACGATCTCATGGATGAGGGATCGTGAGATTCTGGGAAACTCAGGTGGAGTTCATCCAAGGTTGAACGACGATCTTTGCGAATTGCATTGTCGATTGCTGCGACAATTTCCGTCCGTCACAACTGAGGGTCTGCCTCTCCCACTTTCAACCTCAAGTGAAGTCTTCCCGCCTTAAATTCACGTACCCATCTCCTCACCATTGATTCACTCATTACACCTTCTCCATAAACAGAAATGAGCTGTTCGTGAATTTGAAACTGAATTTGAAACCCTGTGCATAAAGAAATTGAATCACTCCGCGCAAAAAACTCGAGAGGGAACGGGAATCGAGGTGGCGGGACGTGACATGGAGGGCTCCATTTCAACTACCTGCCCTGACGTTGGGTAATTGACCGACTGAGGTCCCCCACCTCTCATTCTATTCCCCCACCTCTCCTCTTTCGAGCGGTGTTGCCGGGATTTGGCAAAAACCACTCCTACCGCCCTACAGAAACCAAAAAACCGGAACTTTTTTGGACGACCCCAATATGCAAATCTGGGAAACATTTTGGAGGCATTCCGTTGTACGTTATTTCCTAAAGTAAACCAATTGTTTTAATATTGCTTAGGCAATATCAAATCTTCGAATCTTATTTTTATTTCTACTTTTGGGTTATTCTTTTAAATATTCTTTTAAAACTTTTGTAACTTAAAGAATTAATTAAATCATTAATGAATTTTATCATCATTAATAGCTATTTCATTTTAAATCATTTAATGTACTTCTGATGAATTTAATTTTTATATGATCGTCGTAAATGGTTCATTTTTAAGGATGTTAATGCTTTGGCATAAAGCTTTGGTTCAAAATAGTTTATAGTTTCAGTTGGGTTTAATAAATTAAACCAAAAGTGGTTAAACTGTTTATTGCAAGAATTCATTAAGAATTTAGAAGGGGACACATTGTGCGTTAATGAAAATTGTAAATATTTAAAATAAATTCATGTTGTAAACAGAGTCAATTACAGAAGACTAATTTATTTAAATTAAACATAATAATTAAATTTGAAAATGTTCATTTAATGTTGACCAAAATATAAAAATTGTTTGAAGCATGTTAACAAACTACTATTGGATGTTCTTTATGTAATTTATTTATAAACTCTAGATGAACCATAACTCAAATTAAGTGAATAATAACTCTTAAATTTCAACGAGGAATTATCAGAAACAAAGTTTTTCTTTCATAGTTTTTATACTCTTCAGTTACTCAGCTATGAGCAACTCCAAACAGGTCTTCAGGGTTTTACTGTATAATATCTGTATGTTGAAAAACTAACTTAGTCACACAAATTAAACTATTGCTTAACAGTGTTATATACCCAATCTATCTGACACCTTAGTAATCTTATTGAAACTTATTTCGCCAAATTAAAATTGCACAAATTAAACAATATTGAAATGAATATTATATTAAATTCATTTAATAGTTTTCAAAAAGTAATAAATTTCTTATAAAATGAATATTATTTTTTCATAAAAAAAAAATAAAAAATCTAAATTTTCTCTAGTAAAGCATATTTCATTTCATTTTGTAGCATTTATTTATTTTTTTTTTTAAAATAAATTACCTTAATCGTGGTTGAAGTTTATGATTCAGGCTCAATTAAAAAATTAGAGTATATTAATAATTCTTCAAAAAAAAAAAAAAAAATCAGGTAAAATTAAAACAAATAATTTCTTCAAAAACTCTAAAAAAAATATAACAGAAATGCCATTAATTACTCAGCGAATTGATTATTAGTAATAAAGTTTGAAACATCAATATGATATATTGGGCATTGTCAAATAAAAAAAAAACAAAATTGAGAAATGATATTAATATATATACAATAATAGTTGGAAGCTGCAGTAAAAATAATTTTTATTTCTTTAATTTATTTGACATAAATATATTGATTTAAAAAAAAATTAAATTATTTATAATTAAAAACTATAAATGTAAATTTATTGTTGATATATGAAAATTATATTGCTTCTTTTACACTATGAAAATGTTTATGATTCATTCTAACGTAAGTTGTTAAACTTTTTGTTATATTTCTAAATACGTTTATTTCCCAACTACATTAACTTAGTTATTATTAGTATTCTATTATTACAATAATAAGTTTACAGTAACTTTTTTTTTAATTTCGATAATGTGTTAAAGATAAGAATAAAATTAATTTTAGCCAACTCACGAGCTATATAATCAGTTGTATTGTGTGAAATTTACTTGTAATTAGAGAGGAAAAGAAACACTTAAGTCCCACAACACAAAAAAAAGATTTAATCACACAAGGCGTTTTCGAACACTTAGTATTCATCATCAGGTGACATCTACCTCAGAAAGGTGATGTTGACTAATTGAATGTCCGTTGACTCCATAATTAGTCAACATCTCCTTACTGAGGAAGATGTAACCTGATGATGGGCACTAAGTGTTCGAAACGCGTTCTATGATTAAATCATTATTGTGTGTGGAGACTTAGTTTTCCTTCCCTCTCCATTCATAAAAATTTTAAGTTTCGCCCTATATCAAATTGAAAACCTTATTATTTATCCAAGGCAATTACAGATCTTAATCTTGAATTGTCAACCTTCATAGATATTTTGTCGCCATTATCATTTTCAAAATTGTACAAATGTGAGTTACATATGTATTTATTATGTACATTTGTTTTATATAAATACTTAGTTATATTATGTATTTTACGATAACTTTAAATTCTGTGAAAGAAAACAGTCATCGAGTAAATATTTTGTAAGTTTATATTGAATATATATAAATACGTTTGTACTTAGAAAAAATCAATATGTATAATTAATTACAATGTATAAATTTACATAATATAATTGAAAACCATAAAGGTTTTGAAATGTATTTATTCATTTAAAGAAAAAAAGAATTATGGATGTTTTTTTTTATTTTTTACTTATTGAAATTGTTGATTTGAAATTGTAAAATGAATATATTTTATGATTATATTTTGTACTTAAATGTTTTAATTAAGTAAAGATGACTTAAACGAGATTTAGCTTAAATGTAAATACAAGAGAGATAAAGGTCTATACTGTGTGCTTGTTGAGTCAGCACATTTGCTCAAATACTCGTGTCTACTACGAATACAGTTTATACCTTACTGCTTTTTTTTTTTCCAACATAAATATATATTTCTTATAATGAATTTTAGAAAATAATCAATTATGTAGTAAATTTGAATAATACTTCTGTAACAAAGTCATTTTACGCTTGGGTATTCAGAAAGATAATCTGAGAGGTTGAAAGTTCGATAAACACTTTTATCGGAAGCTCATTCATTGAAAGATAATCTGGGAGGTTGAAAGATTTCACAAAAAACACGTGAAACAACCATCAATGTTCAAACCACAATAAGAAGTGGGAAAAAAGGCTAAGATCTTTTTTAGCCAGGGAAGCCTGACCTCTTGTTACGGTTGAAAGATCTTAGTCTTTATCCTCATTTCTTATTTTGGTTTGAACATAATATATATATATGTATATATATACTTTTAGTTGGAAATACGATCCGAAACGGACAAATATAGTTCAATGTAGAAAAAGAAACATAGAGAAATTAAAAGCACGCACTTACAGTCTCTTAAAGTTGTGTTTTTAACTGCTTTCTTGTTTTCTTCAAATGCTGTTCGTTTTTTTCTTTCTGTTTTAATCTTCTAGAACAGTATAACGTAGAGAGGATCATATTATTGTATCATATCTTGTCCATTCATGATTTGATCTCAATTTTTTAGTATCTTTTGCATTTTTGTGTTGATCTTTTGTTTATGCCCGATTAAATCGTCCCCTAATGTTTTATTCGTTTGATTATCGTTCTATTCATTCTATTTTGTAGTTATTGTGTATTTTGAACCTGCTTGCTTTATTTTAATGTACCAAATTCATTTAACCTACAAAAATTTTAATTTATTGGATTGTTTCATTTTACCTAGGAATAATAAGTTTTATTCTATTTGTTTTAATTCTAGATTTGTGGACTCTGACGAAGGCCGCTTGTTACGGTTGAAAGATCTTAGTCTTGTTTTTCCCATTTCTTATTGTCGTCAAATGATATATATATATAAATTACAATACAATATATCAGATTCAATAATGTATCGACCGTTTGATAGAATAGGTGTGTTCTCTAATCGGGGTTCGGTCAATTTTCCAGGATAAAAAATCAAACTCTTGTTGTTAACGTTTCGGTTTTATTTAAAACCTTTTTCATAGGCCTACATAGGATAATAAGAAATCACATATCTACATCAAACATATCATATATACAATACGAAAATGGATTGTTACAACTTATGAATATTACAAGCAGAAATATTTCAGAGATACATAAAACAATATTACTTACAGAAGTAAGAATTTTTTAACTAAGAAAATGTAATTTACATTATTTAAAGGAACAACAATGTTAACCAGACAAAACCTTCGACTAGACAGTCTAAGGTCTTCGATGACAGCCGCTAGGGGATTGATTTTGAAAAATAAAAATAAATAAATACACCCTCAACAAAATATATGTTAAATAAAAAAATTTCACATAAACACGTGAAGTAACAAGCAGTCTTCGTAAGTTTGGTTTTTTGACCCTGACGAAAACCGCTTGTTACGGTTGAAAGATCTTAGCCTTGTTTTCTCATTTCTTATTGTGGTTTGAAAACAAAAAAATATATCAAAATTATCAATTCTATTGTATTTCTCACATCGTTGTGACTATTCTAACATGAGCAACATGAAAATAAAAAAAATTACCAACTAAACAAACTTTACCCTATAATTGTTCACACCTTAACTACCTACTCTCACTGGAAAACTAAGAAAACGAAAAAATATATCAAAATTATCAATTCTATGGTATTTCTCACATCGTTGTGACTATTCTAACATGAGAAGCATGGAAATAGAAAAAAATTACTAACTAAACAAACTTTACCCTATAATTGTTCACACTTTAACTACTCTCACTGGAAAACTATGAAAACGAAAAAATATATCAAAATTAACAAACCTATTGTATTTCCCTCCTCGTTTTGACTATTCTAACATGAGGAGCATGAAAATAGAAAAAAAAATACCAACTAAACAAACTTTACCCTACAATTCTTCACACCTTAACTACTCTCACTGGAAAATAAAAAACGAAAAAATAATCAAAATTAACAAACCTATTGTATTTCCCTTCGTTTTGACTATTCTAACATGAGGAGCATGAAAATAGAAAAAAATTACCAACTAAACAAACATTACCCTACAATTCTTCACACCTTAACTACTCTCACTGGAAAACTATAAAAACGAAAAAATATATCAAAATTAACAAACCTATTGTATTTCCCTCCTCGTTTTGACTATTCTAACATGAGGAGCATGAAAATAGAAAAAAATTACCAACTCAACAAACTTTACCCTACAATTTTTCACACCTTAACTACTCTCACTGGAAAACTATGAAAACGAAAAAATATATTAAAATTATCAATTCTATTGTATTTCTCACATCGTTGTGACTATTCTAACATGAGAAGCATGAAAATAGAAAAAAAATACTAACTAAACAAACTTTACCCTATAATTGTTCACACCTTAACTACTCTCACTGGAAAACTATGAAAACGAAAAAATATATCAAAATTATCAATTCTATTGTATTTCTCACATCGTTGTGACTATTCTAACATGAGAAGCATGAAAAAAGAAAAAAATTACTAACTAAACAAACTTTACCCTATAATTGTTCACACCTTAACTACTCTCACTGGAAAACTATGAAAACGAAAAAATATATCAAAATTATCAATTCTATTGTATTTCTCACATCGTTGTGACTATTCTAACAAGAGAAGCATGAAAATAGAATAAAAATTACTAACTAAACAAACTTTACCCTATAATTGTTCACACCTTAACTACTCTCACTGGAAAACTATGAAATGGAAAAAATATATCAAAATTAACAAACCTATGGTATTTCCCTCTTCGTTTTGACTATTCTAACATGAGGAGCATGAAAATAGAAAAAAATTACCAACTAAACAAACTTTACCTACAATTCTTCACACCTTAACTACTCTCACTGGAAAACTATAAAACGAAAAAATATATCAAAATTAACAAACCATTGTATTTTCCTCTTCGTTTTGACTATTCTAACACGAGGAGCATGAAAATAGAAAAAATTACCAACTAAACAAACTTTACCCTACAATCCATCACACCTTAACTACTCTCACTGGAAAACTATAAAAACGAAAAAATATATCAAAATTAACAAACTATTGTATTTCCCTCTTCGTTTTGACTATTCTAACATGAGGAGCATGAAAATAGAAAAAAAAATTACCAACTAAAAAACTTTACCCTACAATTTTCACACCTTAACTACTCTCACTGGAAACTATAAAAACGAAAAAAATATATCAAAATTAACAAACCTATTGTATTTCCCTCTTCGTTTTGACTATTCTAACATGGGAGCATGAAAATAAAAAAAATTTACCAACTAAACAAACATTACCCTACAATTCTTCACACCTTAACTACTCTCACTGGAAAACTATAAAAACGAAAAAATATATCAAAATTAACAAACCTATTGTATTTCCCTCCTCGTTTTGACTATTCTAACATGAGGAGCATGAAAATAGAAAAAAATTACCAACTAACAAACTTTACCCTACAATTTTTCACACCTTAAAACTATCTCACTGGAAAACTATGAAAACGAAAAAATATATTAAAATTATCAATTCTATTTGTATTTCTCCATCGTTTGACTATTCTAACATGAGAAGCATGAAAATAGAAAAAAAATACAACTAAACAAACTTTACCCTATAATTTTCATACCTTAACTACTCTCACTGGAAAACTAGAAAACGAAAAAATATATCAAAATTATCAATTCTATTGTATTTCTCCATCGTTGTGACTATTCTAACAAGAGAAGCATGAAAATAGAAAAAAATTACTAACTAAACAAACTTTACCTACAATTTTTCACACCTTAACTACTCTCACTGGAAAACTATGAAAACGAAAAAATATATTAAAATTAACAACTATTGTATTTCCCTCCTCGTTTGACTATTCTAACATGAGAAGCATGAAAATAGAAAAAAAATCCAACTAAACAAACTTTACCCTAAATTTCACACCTTAACTACTCTCACGGAAAACTATGAAAACGAAAAAAAATATATCAAAATTATCAATTCTATTGTATTTCTCACATCGTTTGACTATTCTAACAAGGGAAGCATGAAAATAGAAAAAAATTACTAACTAAACAACTTTACCCTTAAAATTGTTCACACCTTAACTACTCTCACTGGAAAACTATGAAAGGAAAAAAATATATCAAAAAA